>JAPYZS010000012.1:0-356576 GCA_030522925.1 Trissolcus japonicus
CGTCACATGCCAACGCTTACCCACTGTTGGCGCGACGTTGTCGAACAGCGTCGATACGACTTTACCAACGTCGTGCCAACGTCGTTACGACTGTATTTTCCTGCTTGGGGAGAAGAAAGTGCTTCTGTGATGCTCCTCATATTAAATACGGTTGAATTCGTATTTCTATAAGAGTGGAGCTCTCGGTACACCCCTCGAAGAAATAAAAATGCTACTGTGTAAAACATCATCCGATCGCGTAAAATATAAATCAGCTTGTGCCAAAGTTTTTAATGCATCACATGGCATTTAAGTTATTAATGTCTGTTCTGAAATGAATGAATTAAAATAGAATGTTGGCTTATCATGTAAAACTGTCATTTGTGAGCGAGTTAATTATTTACGTGAGAATAGGCTGATAATTTGGAACGTTCAAAATCGATCCATTCATATATTATTTGAAGTTTTCTTTTCATGAAATAATACAATTCCACGTTTATCAGATGAAAAATGTATTCTATTTTTCAAGATATTCTCAAGATATTAAAAGTGAGCTTTTGTTTAACAATAATATCTAAACATCGAGAATTAATATTTTAATTCACAAATTCCGAAATAGAAAGTCATTTTTATGAAGTCATGACAAATTACTCTATACGTGCAATTTGTCTATAAATTTTTCTTGTTCAATTAAATATATGAATCGCTTTAGGGATAAGCTCTACTGAAATCAAGGATTCTGAAAATACAAAAAAAGTCCTCTTCACTTTTTCGAGAGCTGGAAACTCCCAACACCTTTAGAATGGACGTCCTTGATTTTCTACTTGACAATTAAACCTGAAGCCTCTCTACAGCTACATCTCAAATAGCTACGTACACACACTTCGTTGAGCGATTTCTTTGCAAATATGTATTCTCACTTTTATTTATACTTATTATCTATATTTTTATTTATAAATTCTTGTATTGTATAATGAACGAATTAATAGCAATAATCTCGATGTGAAATCCTATAAGACAATTTTTCAGTGGCTCTTGAAAAATGTCTGAGTTTTTTATTTCTGCAGACTTACCTCAATGTTCTACTATATTCGAAACTGAAATTTCTGTCTGCTGTTACATCTATGGTTGCTCTTACAATAGTAAAAGATCTAAACTTGTCGTATACTTATGTTTGCGTTAACCGCGATAGTTCATGTGCTGCAGTTCACGTATAGTAAAACACTACCGCAAATATATCGATTACGGAAAGGAGAATAATATCATATTTTTCATATTTTTATACTTTTTACTTATGTAAATATTCGTATTAAATATTCAGGATTGCGTTTCTAAATGACTTTGCCTTACAAAACAAAGTTTATGTAAGTGTTGCAAAAAATTTTTTTTTCACTTTTATGAGCTAATTTTCGTTAAATATTAAATTGTTTTTTATGAGTAGTATATATTTCGTTTTTTCATTTTCTATTATCACTCTCACTTCAAAAAATTACATTCACTAAAAAGCTTCTTAGAGAACTTAGAGCTTAGAATTTAGAACTACACATTTCAAAATCAGAATTTGAAAATGAATATTTTCAATGAGAAGCCGTATTCAATATTTAAATTATTTTGTATGATTTCTGCCAACTGGCCATACATGAATGTTATGCAAACAAGATTCATACAATTTTTAATACTCTATTTTGCGATTATTCAACGCCCGATATTTCAAGTATGTAATTTATTAGAATAATCAAACCGATTCATTTGTGGATAAGTACGTTTATATTTGAATAATTTTTTAAATTATTGATAGTTAGTGGGATTATTGAAGATCGTTTGTCGAATGGATTTTCTTCTGAAGACATTTATGATTGTATTAGTTATTCTACGAAGAATCAGTTGGTGTGGAGCAAGTTTAAAATTCTTACTAAATACATTTGATACTAGAGAGGTGATGTATTTTTAATTTATAAGTTATACTATACTAAATTTTCATTATAAATAAGATTTTGTCGTTTCGAAGCAAAGTGTCATTAAATTTTTACAATTTAGTACTAAGATTATATTAAAAAAACATGTACATAAATAAACATATGGCATTAACGGTTAATATATGCTTATATATGTGAAAATATATTTTTTCCTTTTTTTTATTCAAGAGTATGAAAATTGTATCTTTGCAGTCCTTAGTGGCATGTCCCTCATACCATGTCCTTTTTTCTTTTCGTCACTAAGACTTTTATAGTCCGCTAGCTTCAGGTTTTCAGCTTCAGGTCAACTGATGATAGTTATTGGCGGGTCTTGGCTATAACTTTGTTTTCGAGGTTTGCGATGTCATCAAAGAACTAGCCGAAGGCGACCTCAGCTACATCATAGGTAAAGTCCACAATTGTAGAGCCTTCGGCTGCCTAATTGTATAGACAGCTTGAGCACCGCGTCATACATAACGTTCCAAAGCTATGGTCTGAGAACTGATCCCTGTAGAACGTCATCCGTGACTCGGTACGATGTCATCCGCAAGCTCGATTCGTAAGTCGAGATTCGACTCGAGAAATAGCTAGTTATTACCCTTGCAAGGTAGCCAGGAACATCAGTTTTCTTCAGTGCGTCCGAAATACAGTTCCATCTGGTTGAGTTGATCGCATTTCTCGCGTCTAAAGACACAGTTGCACAAGACGTTTTGGTCTTCTCGACCAGCTTCTGCCAGTTATCGGTTTTCGGGCGATCTACGAACACCTCGATCTGCGGTGTCTATCGTGGCTTGTTCCGTTTCGGCAAAAGGGCCAGATACTGTTGCTGTTAGTCGTTGCTCACAATGCTGCAGTTGTTTAATGTCGACAAATGAGAGTTCGCAAGCTGGGGGCCCTATACCGGGGTGTTCCGGAAATCCTAAATTGTCGGTACTAGGGATCCGACCTCACGTACCTTAAGGTTTGTCGTATGACGATTCGCAATAGTTGGTTTTTTTGATTGGGGTTCTTTCCCCTAGTCTGTGCGGACCGCGAGGGGTATTTTATGTCCCCTCCTACCCTCTATATCTAGCGAGAATTTCCCTATTCGCCACTTGGGGATGCTTCACATGCGTTACAGACTCCTGTTCCGTGCATATATGTTTATATATACTGGTCCAAATAAAAAACGCAACACTTTATATGTAATTCTTATGGGAAATGTGTTTTTTATTTGGACCAGTGTATATAAACATATATGTAAATACGAGGTTCCATATATTTTACATGATGCATATATTATGTTTAAAATGTATATATATAAAATATATACTCTGCACAAATAGTTAAGGGACACTTATGCATTTAAATGCCATAGTAAGTGTCCCCTGACTATTTGAGCACAGTGTATGTAACATGTGATCATTTTTACTTTGAATTTCTGCATAATTATTATTTTTCAGAGGAAACAATTACTAAACGAATTTAAATGTTTTTCGAATGTTCGCTTGAATAATCACATACTTATTCGTGAAGCGAGACTTTACTTCTACTTAAAAAAAATGACTTCATTACTGTTATGTAATTATTACTACAGTTGGGCAAATATTTTTCGTAATTGTTCGATCTTTCTTCTAGAATTAAACAATTACTGATAAAATATTTGACTTTTAGTTATAAAAGCTTTCAATTATCTGTTACCTGAAGTACTTTTTATACGCTACGACTTTATTGGATTACAAGGAGTTAAAAGAAAAATTTTTGAAACACCGTCATTTCAATATTGGAAAATAATTCTCAAAAATTTACAAATCCCCTTCAAGTCATCAGTGCCATTTTCTTATGTAGTAGATAATCTATTTTCCTTATTTGGACCATTAGTACCTGGAGATCATATTACAGGCGAAATTATGAATGTAATTGATAATTCATATACATTGTTTGATTTGACTTACTATATATTGCTTAAAAACATATTCTCCGAAAACAGTCATATTTAATGTATAGAAAAGTGCTGAACAAATTTAGCTGAAATTTGTTAAAATTTTTTGCCGTTTGGCATTACGAATATTTTAAATTTTTTAATAGAAAAATAATGGTTTCGCGTGACCCAACGATATTATAACGGTTATTTCAGATAATGAATGATGTAGGAATTGGTACTTTTTTCTCGATACTCAACTTATCTAATATCATGATTGTGTACACATTGATTCTATTTGTAAAATTCAAAATTAGAATACTAAGGTACAATAGTCGAATTTAATCATAATTATACGATTTCATAGTACATTTTTACTTTTCATAACTATTGGGATTTTTTCATCAACTTCTTGATAGGAATAGCGATCTGTTAACAGTATCAGTAATTGACAAGTTAAGATTCAGTATCATTAAATGATCGCTCATGCTAAATTGTTAGTCATTTTTACTATATAACAATAACAATCGTCATCCATTGGTACGCAATCATTTATTGATACGGTGAATCTAATCTTTAATTGGTGGTATCGAATGTTATTAATAAGAGTAACATTATTTGAGCTTTACGCTCGGTCAGAAGTCAGATTCCCTAGAGAAAAATGGCGAGGACCGCTTGTGATTTGAGTAAAATTCTGTTCTTTTGTCATCTAATGACGAACGTGCAGTTGTAAATTTACGGCTGGAAATTCTATTAGTGAGGTGCAATGAAAATATACATTATATGTCATTATAGTTCTGTGGCTGTGAGGAAAAACCAGTTGTGTTTTTTTGTACATTTAAGTTAAAAACATATTTTACTAGTTCGTTGTTTTTTTATGTACTTTTATTAGTTCGTAATCGAATCATTAATTTGCAAATCTGTTTAGGATTCCACTGTTTAGGAAGTTACACATTGTTCCAAATAATAAATGCAACATTTCTCATAAGAATTACATATAAAATGTTGCACTTTTTATTTGGACCAGTACATTATTCGTAATAAAAAATTTCATTATTAAATTTTGTTTTAGAAAAAGAAAATTATAAATGAATGCTATTGTTTTTGGAATAATATATATAATCATCATGGTCACGTTTTCAATGCAAAAATATTTCGTTCTTACTTCAATAAAAAATTAAGCTCATTCTTACGTAAATGAACACCGTAAAACACTCAATGGCCATATTTTCAGCAAAAAATGAACGGATCATTTAAAAATTAAAATGTATTTGTATAACATGTAATAAGTAAAAGCATAAGTGGACTGATCCTTGAATTTTTTGTGGATTATAGTTTTCAAAGTATTAATGCGTATTTTTTCGCTAGAATTTCAATTATCTCGCTGAAACTGAAATCGTTTTTTTCCATTTGCAGTTTATAACATCTTTATATCATCATTAATCGAAACGATGTATTTGTACTCAGATTATTCATCTCTTTTAGACAGGAGATTAAAGTTTAGAAGACGTAATGAAGAATATGTATCAGTCGCTATTGAGAATGTTAATAAAGTAGAAACGACATTTTATACTCATGGAAACATTAGGAAGTTTTTCGACGCAGGCCCCGCCAAATTTGGTACCATTCCCATCTATGATACAATCAATGTACTTTTTTAATCATTGTGAAAACTAATTCTAATCTTCACATGAATGAATAAATTGGAAAACATTTTTAGATTATGAATGAAGTAGGCATTATCATTATCATTTGTATACTAAATATGTCTAATAATATTTTATTATATTATTGTATTTTATTTGCAAAATTCAAAGTAAATGTTTTAAGGTATAGTAAAGCAATCACAAGGATAGAATGAAGCTGTAATTTTTACTAATTTTCATCTGAAATGTGAGATGGTCCTGACTTTTTGTGATATTTTCTATAAAAATGTTGGAATTGTATTATTTAACTAACCGTTTTCATCAGTTATACACGAAATTTTACTATTTAATTAGTAATTTTTGTCAGGTATACGAAATTTTCCTATTCAACTAAAAATTTTGGCCAAGTACGCACGAAATATAGCCATTCAGATAGCAATTTTTTAGAGCGCCTACATCAAATGTATGAAGGCGTTCTATGTCGTCCAACCTCATTAGGTGAAATATCTTGGGCCCTAAGTAACCGTGCGCGGAGGGAGCCAAGGTTCGAGAGTTGACGACGTCATATCAACTTTCTCAGTTTTTTAAATCGAAAACAGAATAAAATGTCAACAGAAGACCAATAGGATTCAAAATGTCAACATGAAAATATCGATAACAATTAAATTAAATTTTTTTTTAATTATGCTGAAAACTAAAATTTACAAAGTGATTTTACATAGTAATTAATCATGTTTAACGTTACCATCACACGATTCAGAGAAAAACTAGTAAAATTTACTGCTTCATTTCTATCCATGTACACTATAACTATTTTTATTGCTTATATGTATTGTAATATTAATTCTCCGTTTAATTGTCAAAAAGAACTATTTTTTATGGTAAGCTGTGCAAGAAAAGTCGTCACATTTCAAGTTGCGATAAGGCGAAAATGCTAAGGATGTACAACATAAAATTAAATTATCAATGACTCAAAATAAAATTGTGAAATTAAAAATACCTTGAAATTGCCAACAAGTTGTACTTTTACTACCATTATTTAATTGATGGTAGAAGAAAGTGTAATTAACAAAAGATAACGAAAAACGCTGTATTGGAAATGTACTTAAAATTAGGCATTTTCTTGGAATTCACTCGAAAATAAATCCACTTTATTAAAGTGCTTCTAATAGGGTATGGATATGGTTGGTTGGTACAATAAATGCTTTTACATTTTGTATTACTAAAATGGATTGGCGACATTAAAAACAAAAAAAAAATTGTTCTTAAACATTAAGGAAATCCTCACCCTGGTCGCATGTAAATGGGTCAGTAGATGCTTGTGATGATCTTTTACTCTGCTTAAGCTGTGTCATAAAGGCGCCTTTTCTGAACTCATTTTAATCCTTTAATTTTAATTTCACCCCGATTTTTTTAGGCGTATAATTTCCCCTTAGTTCTGACTTATCGGACCAAGCGTAAAGTGCTCTCTCTCCTGTCACAAGTTTTATAGAAGTTGCGGAAAATCGCAAAACGCACAATTTATATCGTAAAAGAAATAAGGCCAAGAAATTGGCCAAAAATACGATAGCATCATGAAACTTTGTTGTTACACATTGCACAAAATTAAATCTTAGAAAAATCGTACAAATTAGAATCTGTCATTTTTTAGATCGAATCTCAGTAAACATATAGACTGTAAACGCGAATTTTTCTCCAAGAAGTTTAACGATAAAATAATATTATCGAATAATTTCAAACATTTCGTAAAAGAATTATTACAAATGAAAAAGTAAGTATATGATCCAAAAAATAAATAATTTCCATTCTGCAACACAGTATAGTGCTTGGTATCAAGGAACATTTTTCTTGTAACACTGAATAAAAATTATTAAATTTTTTGGTACTTTTAATCAAACAGTTGAATCAATTTTACCAAAAATGCATTCTGTTCTCCAGTTATGAAACCGGTTTTGACGGATGGATGGATGGATGGATGGATGGATACATGGATGGATGGATGGATGAATTCACAAAATACTAACGGAATAATGGAATACAAAATTAATACTGTTTCATTACGATAAAATTGTTTAGAGAATAAAATGAAGATTTTGTTCGTCATACCTGCACGCGAAACGCGACTTCGTTATCTATGTGTGAAAACTTTCAGATATGTTTCTTTGATCGAATCTACGTATCAAGCTTACATAGTAATTGATATTATGTCGTCAATTTTAAGAATAAGTTTATGTGTCTATAGTGTACGATATTTTTTCAAATATTTTCTTTTTCACTTCGAAAAAATAATAGTAAGATCAATATGCCATTCACAGATATGCATTTCAGTTATGACATTTACAAACTTTTCATGGAATTCTGGAAATTATTTAGCCCCAGATATGTTTTGGTCGTAAGTACATTAAATCTGATTACTCTGAAAATATGAATTGTGAAAATGATTTCTTTAATAATGTAAAATTTTTTACAGAATGTAAGACGCTATGTTATAATATTTCTCACGTAGTATTTCTTTTTACGGCACATATCCTCAAGTATTACTTATCTAAGGGTAGAACACTTACATCTCATGAACTTAAAAAAAAATTTACATATTTATGTATACATAATATAACTGGATAAGTTGATAAATTAAAAATAATTTTACACTTTCTTAGTGTAATCTGCACGGCAAGAAAACTTGTAATAATAATTCATAAATGTTCCTGAATTTTCAGCAAACTATCATAAAGCAGTGCTAAAATGCCTACTTTGTTGGTTTTTATTGAATTCGTTTTTTATTTTAAACAACACGCGAAAACAATTATTTACAGTCCCGAAGATGATTTAGAGTTTGATTAGGTAAGATTTTTAAATGCATCATTTTATATAGGCCTTTTCTTTCATTATCATTTACGAGAAAGATTACTGGCTTAGGAACTCAGAACAGGATTCGTGCGCAAGATATCCAAGTTCAATTTGACCGATTAGCAAATATTTATACAGAATACAAAAATATAAAAAAGGAGAAATATCTCTTAAAATTATGAAATTGAGTAGAATTTTTATCAAACAGTTTGATAATTTCTGCCAAATTGTCATTTTAGCACTGTTTTATGAAACAGTTTGGTAAAAAATCACAAAAATTTGAGAATTATTATTACAAGTTTTCTTGCCATGTGAACAATACTAAAAACTAACTTCTTAACTAATTTCTAAAAACTAACTTCCTAACTGATGGAGATCTATTGTAGATTGTGGGGCAATTTCCATATACTTGTAGTTTACATGATATGCGATATTTTAAATTTATACATTCTTTTTACATTAGGAAATATTTTACTAATTGAACATGATTGTTTAAGGACGTACGTGTAAGTTCTATGCATTATGTTTTTTTTTCTTATTTAATGTAAATATTTGTACATTTCTATTGACGAAGCATTATTTATTATATCACACAATCCCAACGCTTAAAGTTGTCTATTCTCAAGTTAACATGGGACCAGATAAGGACTCGGAATGGAGTCCTATTTTGGCATTAAGTCTAGGATGGCACTGTGTATGAGCGTCACACCTGGCATCCCTTAGGGTCCAGCCAGGAACCCCGTTTGACCCGACCAGGGCCCGGCCAGGTCGGGTCCTTATTCAATTTATTTTCATTTTTAAACCATTTAAACTGAGATTTCTAATGATAAGGGCCTAGTCAGTATTCCTTTCATCGAGATTTCCCGGCTTAAACCAGACCCGGCCTTGGTTTTGGCATGGCATGCTCGATTGGATTTCTACTTGGGTTAACTTAGAAAAGCAAAATATTTTGTGATTTTTTGGAATATCTCTTTTTTACGCGTTTAGTTACTGCTCTCGAATTCGAAAAAATAAAAAATTCTCAAAAATGTAAAATCTCATTTTTTCAAACTTAAAAATAATTTTCGCACTCTTTGGAAAAGAACAAGAATTATACATATTTACTAGTTCGGAAACTCTGAGAATGGAAGTATTCCATTTGTTCAGAACTTTTAAATTGAAAGAGTCATATGAATATAAATAATATTTGCTATTTTCAGCTGTCAAACGTTATCGTCTGCTATGTATATGAGCTGTCCTAAAACATATTGTATTACAATAATGATGATGTATAAACCAGTATCCATACGCATTTTAAAAATATTCACAGTATCTGTGTCTACGTTTTCTAATGTACGTATCGTTGTAATGATATAAGAATAAGTCATATTTTAATTTCGGTTACCTTTAGATAATGCAATTCCTGTATTCATTTTTGTCGTGTTTATTGCCAAGGCGTTCTGCAATAAAGTTAAAAATATACAATGTTATGAATTAGTATCAAATTCTAAATAAAAAATTACTATATTACGTCTAGTTTATTTATTCTGTACCAAAGTTTTGTTTTTTTTTCATCCTTGTATATTTTCTGCTCAAATACCGTATAGGCGGGAAAATATTAATTTGACGTTTGTAGCCAAAAGATCTACCAACTTTACAAGAATTTAATTGTGTAAGTTAAAATCTTTGATTTGCCCTGGTATCCAGAAAGTGGTGTTGAAAAGAAAGGTAAGTTATAAAAATGATGGATAAAATGACTTCAAATGTGAATATATTGAATTCTTATCTCAATTTATTTATTTTGACGTTTAAGAATGTTTTAGAAATATTAGTCATATCCTATATATTTTTTGAGTCATACGTTTAAAGAAAGAGGATTTTGAGAGCTTTAAAAAGTTCATAATAATGTTTTTCGGTTCCAGGTTCATTTTCAAGAAAATTAGATTATAAATTTAAAAAAAAACTTTTTTTATAATTTTTTATACTAATTAGGACCTAATAATGCGCCTAATAATGCAACCTAATAATAAAATATATAAAAAAGATATTTTACATGATCCATCCTGTTCTGGTATGCCGATAACATTTCCGAAAAACTTGATCGACAAAAATAAAATCACGCTAACTAAATTTTTAGTCATAATGAGATACTTGCTTCTATGCGGTAAATTAAATGCAATAAAATGTTTATGTTCATTTTTTATTGAGTATTGTTCAAATAGATATTACGTACTTATTATATAATAGTAGAACGTTAATCATTTATAGTTGCGCAAAATATTGAAGATTACATAATTAAAAATAAATTTGTTTGCAGTTTTCATACTTTCGAAGCAGTTTTTATTTGTGTTCATGAATATGAACAACATTCTTTATTATATTAACATGATTATGATAACATTATTATCACTACAGTGAGTGTTATAGAACGTATACTATTTGTACACCTTAAAATCTGTGGCTGTGAGGAAAAACCAGTTAACTACCAGTTGAAAACATTAAAAAATAAAACTTTGAACATTTTTTAAAACAAAATTAGAGTTCTGAATAGTTCGTCTTATAGAAGTAGATAAAAAAACAACTTAAAATATGTTCCTAACTTAAATATATAGAAAAGCACTTAACTGGTTTTTCCTCAAAGCCACAGAAATATATTCGTATATATTCTACATATATCTCGTTTATATAGTTTATTGTTGTAAAGGTGCGGAACGAGTGAAACATGTGGAAAAAGCGTGAAAATAGTACAATATGTTCCAAGGGCGATCCGCTCGAGGCGCGTATAGCGTTGTGTGGTCCGCGGAAGAGGTCGACAAAAATATTCTAGGCCAGTTTACAGGGCAACAACGATATTGTCGTGTCGAAAACTAACCTGCAATATTATTGTCGGCCGGGTCCTAGGAACATAAAACTTGACATATATTTGTACGTATATTTTGGTCCCTGTGGGCATTATATTTCTTAAAGTGCTTTTTCAGGTTGTCAACAGGAACCCAAAATGTCTTTTTTTCCGGTAAAGTGATTGGTTTATATGAAAAATTTTCATAATTGTGTTGAAATAATATTGGTTGCATTTGCGTCGATTTTCAGATGATTTTGTTGATTCAAGCTATAAAAACAGTATAACAAAACTCAAAGTGGCTGGACTGGAAGACCTTATTGAAGACCTTTTTGAACTTTACACAATTGTCAATAATACTTGCAACTTTTGTAGGCATTCATTGAATTACATACAAGATTATGTAGATGGATATTATGGAAATTTGACCGGATTCTTAAATTGCTTCGATAATCAGATGCCTTTGCTACTTACGTACTACACGAAGAAGTCTGAAGAATTGCTGCAAATCATTAAAAATACACCTAAACTGAAAACATGTTATCGAGACTTGATATCACATTATAATTATTTTTTATCAAACAGTCAATATCTAATAAAAAATAATTTCTTTTATCGAAAAATACTAGATTACAACGTCGACATAACGTCTACTAAAGAATCTGTAAAATTTATGGTTCAAAATGAAGTTTTCGCTAGAGAATATCATGCAGAATTTGAACAGTCTATTTTATCAATTAATGAAGAAGTAATGGTTATATTTCAAAATGCAATCGATGAAATGGTAGATGTTGTGATTTCTGCGTCTAATAATTTGCCAGTAGACATAGAAAAATCGAAGAACTTATTCCGTCAAAGTATAGAAAAATCGATGATCTCATTTAATGATACGTATACACAATGGGCTCAATTTTTGGATAGAAAAGTGCAGTTTCGAAAGAAAGATTATGTCTGGGAGAGATGGTGTAATGAAATCAAAAGTTGCCAAACTCATTTAGAAAATTTACGCTCAGATCTTCAAGCGATAGAAAGTTTTGTATCGTCTAACATTATGTTTTTTAAAAAAATATCTAATGTGGTAATTTTCATCGCAGACGAAAAAAGTAAGTATATCATATTAGTATTAATAATTTTATCATTAGTACTAATAATAATATCAAAGAAAAATTATTTTATAGCTATTAACTAAAAAATTGTTAATTTAGATGAAAAGCCTTTAAGGTGCAAAGATCACGTACCATTTGTTGGTATAAAACCACTTGAATTTGAGGTCACAACTTTAGTCAACGATGATAGTACAGAAGTTCATCTAATGGGTATCGATTCAAAAAGTAAAAAGGAGTATGATCGCATATATATTAAAAAAGATGTCAGCAATCAAACTATTGAAATTATTGAAATTATTGAGTTTCCAAACAAAAAAGCCGACAAAAAAACATACATATTTAAATGTTAATAAATCAGGATTATTTTTCTCAGTGTTGTGTCATTCAATACATAATCATAAACAACCTACAATTAATGTTGTTACGACATTTTACATAGTAAGTATTCAAGTTTTCCTGAGTTTTTATGTCTATATGATATGTGTGTCTATTTTCGTGCGCTGAATAGTGCATTAAAATCATAATTAAAAGTAACTAAAAAGTGTCAACTGTGCAACCACTGTGCCAAGTTTACGGCCTTCTCGGTCCACATTACAAAGAAAAAAATGTCCCGCCAATGTAGGGACAACAGTCGTTTCAACATGCCAGATCCTCTAGAAGAATTGTTTTCAATTCTTGCAATTTGATGGCAAGAATAAACTGATTCAACTGGCTAGGAGGAATAATGATTTTGAACTTGGTGCATTTATAGGTTTTGAAAAATCTAGCGATACCGAAGGATTGCAAGACGAAACTAAAAGCGACGTTTTTTATCAAGAAAACTTGCTGGACAATTTACCTATGTGGTTGGACAGACTATTTGAAGGTTCAACCCATCGATATTACATCAACTATTGGCCAGATTTCACGGCGAAGTAAAAGATATGTGACTATGGTCTTTTGTTACACTTGATAATATAAATTTTATTGTTGCTAGTCAAGAAAATGAACGGGGATGATTGGTTATGCATAGTTTAAATGATATTAAAAAATATAAATGAAAAAATCAGATATTTAATTTTACCGAAGACTCTTGTATTTAACGCAGCATAATTACATCAGATCTTTTACAATACAATTTGATTTTCAATTAAAGTATGTCTCAACACTTTAAAAATCAATGTCAAACAACCTCAAGAGAGTAAAAAAAGAGAGGGCATATAGATTTTATTTGTTTAACAGTCTAAAACTTAGGAACATTGTCTAGAATTGGAATATGAATAAAGTTATCTGGCGAAGATCCATTCGTGAAATGCTAATCATCAATTACGTTCGCTGATTGGTTATTTATCAATTAAAGACGGCCGTTAGGTGATCGACCCCGTAATGGTGAAACTGCCGGCGATGGCTCAGGGCTACAATTGTCATTACTTCCACGTCGACTAGCCGTTCCACCTGGTTTTAAACGAACCATCGTATCTAAATGGCGGAATCTAACGGAAAAAAATAAAATTGCAAAGATCAAATTATTTTGTAATCAAACTTTCTAATTAATCATATTGAATATCGATCAGTTTTTATTCTGCATTTACAAACGATTTTACTTAAGTTTTATAGTAAAATATTTTTACTGTTTTAGTAAAACTGTTTCAGTAAATCTGTTTTAGTAAAAATGTTTGATTAAAATCTATTTGTTAAAATTAATTTAGTAAAGTAGATTAACAACTGTTTTTCAAAGTTTTCTTTTTTTACGATTGTTTCATAATTTTTTTGTTACCTTAGTGATAATTCACTGGTATCAACGGTGTCACGAGACTGCATCAAGTATGCGAGAGGCCAAGAGATCCAAGAAAGCCTAGTACAGAGAATTTAAACATTTGTTTACTAAAAAGGGGTAGAAGTCGAATAAAGGAACAGAAGGGCGATTGAAACAACGATGAAGATTGCAAGGCGGCACTTACGAAGAATTGTTCGATGGCAATGTAGACGTCTCGTTGACGGTTAATTGAGTGCTCAGTTTCATCCCGGGTCTGTTTGGTGTTTTGGTGAATCCTGGCTGGATTGCAGGATCAGATACCATGCGCACGAAGAACGACCGTCTCTGCTCCAAAGTGGCCTTCCTCTTCTTCTCTCTGATGTCTGCCAGTTCGTCCATAACATCCTAATAAAAGAATTATAGTTTAACAATCACTGATAAAAAAAAACAAAAAAAAAACAGAAACTGCTTTGATAGTACGGCTATTTTGACCTCACAAAAAAGTCACCGATACAGAAAGACCAAACAATCAACGGCTTTTTCTTAACTCAAAGAAACAACAGAAACACATTATTTTGTATAAATTAATTTTATTTACAACTTAATTTTATTTACAACCTTACATTACAATAAGTATTTGGTCTATTATCCTTCAACGCATTAAAGTTTAACAGACAGTCAATGTATAGAAGTAACAAAATTGTTTAAACTTTTCGCCAATGATCACACAATTATAAAACCACAAAATAAACATTTAATAAAGCGAAAGCACTTTTGCTTTCAAAAAGCCGTTGACTGTTTGGTCTTTCTGAGTTGGCAAGTCGGCATTACAAAAAGAATGTTCTTAAAACTTTCTGGGACCCAGGCGGAAATAGTCATATTAGCAAAGAAGAATCTGATTCTTAGTAACTGCCGTGGAGCAAAGCAGGTTTTGCTTTGTTTTT
The DNA here is from genome assembly GCA_030522925.1 of Trissolcus japonicus. Classification (NCBI taxonomy): domain Eukaryota; kingdom Metazoa; phylum Arthropoda; class Insecta; order Hymenoptera; family Scelionidae; genus Trissolcus; species Trissolcus japonicus. The sequence continues at coordinate 14,931 of JAPYZS010000012.1, forward strand.
TTCTCAATGAACAAAACTGGAAAAGTAATTTTAATTTTTTGAAATGTTAAAAAATGTTTTTAACTTTTCATCTTTCTAATTTTGTTTTGGAATAAGATATAATTTACAAGGCTTACCTTTGATTCCAACAATTCGGAGAGAAAGTCCGTAATCACATTCCACGCCACGTCTGAAATCGAATCAAAGTTTACCGACTTAATTGAAGTTGAGCTTGTATGAAAACACGGGATGCTCAATTAAGATAATAAATTAAAATGTTAAAACCTACCGACGTCTTCGGAGGTGGCGTTTGGAGCAGCGAGAGCGAACCTGATTGTGTATCTCTGATTAACTTTTGCAGGAACCATGTGAATCCTGCCTGAATCATTGATGGCACTCAACAAACGCTGATTCAGTTTGTCGCTTCCTTTGGCACGAAAACAGACTAGACCTAGCTGTATTTATATTTTTTTTATTAACAAAATTACAAGATGAATAGTCGTATTTTTGTATTAAAAAACAATTGTATTTTTACCACAACGTCATTGCAGATTTCAAACCGCGAATCTTTTCTCACATGAGCTTCAAATTCTTTTGCAAGTTGGCAATGTTTTCTAATGTAACTTTGCAGTCCTGAAATTCCGTATGACCGAATGACGAACCACAATTTCAGCGACCTGAATCTGCGACTTAAGGGTATACTCCAATGTCTGAAAAAAAATTGTAAATATAATATATGTATTATAAAATAATAAAGATAAAATAAAAATTGATAAAAAAATTTTAAAAATGTACAAAAATTGATAACATTTTATTTTTTGTATAATTGATTCATTTCTTTAATATTTTAGTTATACCTATAATCTATGGCTGTGTCTGCATGTGTGTGCTGAAGATACAACGGATCGACGACCAAAGCGCTAGTTAACTTGAACCTATCTCTGACCCAAAGACAGGAACAGTCGAAATTGGTCAACAAAAACTTGTTCGGATTAGTATTGAACGAATCAGCATACTCCAATCCTTCCATCAGATGTTTCAGTTCCGGGCAAATAAATGCGTTCCCGGCGTACGCTGCGTCTACGTGTAACCAGACCTGAAAATTCAAGTTGAAATGGAACAGTAAAACATTATTTATAAAATTAGAGAGATAACAAAATTAGATAACTCACGTTCGGATAATTTCGGCAAACTGGGCCTATTTCTTTAAGATTGTCGAATGAACAGCAAGCCGTGGTACCGAGCGTTGTGGATACAAAAAACGGCACATATCCTTCTGCAATGTCTATTTCTATGGCCTGGAAAGTTATGTTTAAATTTATCTCAAAATTTTCTTAGTGAAATGTTTATCTTTTAGTAAAATTTTAGTTAAATTTAAATTTGTATTTTGTTATTGCAAAGTACTCAAAGTTACTAAAAATATGTCTTATTTTTTGTTCGGTACCTGCTGCAATGTATCACCTCGGAGAACACTGTTTTCGTCAGGTTCCAAAATGCGCAACTTGACGAAACAAATCATCGCATCCTTTTCAACGCAACTGTGACTTTCGCGGCTGCAGTACGCCATAAGTTTGCCAAGTAGAACAGTCTCATCCAGGTGCGAGAATTGAGGAGTTTCTTTGAGTCTTGCTATGGCTTGTGCCCGGGCGGCTAGCATGGTCACTAGAACACATTCTGATGCAGATCCCTGAAATAAAGAAACCAGTAACCTGCTGATAATTAAGTAAAAGTAATTTCCATTGACAAATTCAAATGTTCAAATTCTATTTCAACGATTTGGATTTTAGTTGCAGTACCTGGATGACTCCGCCACCTTTGCTACCTTCGTGAAAATACAAAAAATCATTGGGCAATCCGATGGCTTTTCCTGAAATTAAAATGTTATTGTAAATTTTATTGCAAATTTTATTAGTTTTATAAGATGATTTGATTTTTAGCTATTTATATAGTTGGGAGATTTACCAAACCAGTCCAGAACTATAGTTTCCAGTTCCGTGCAAGCAGGACTGGCTGCCTGGTTGAAAAAAAAGGTTGGTGTTAAAGATTAAGTTTCTTATAAATATTTGTACATTTTAATTTAAATTGTTTGTTGGATTAAAATTCGTACCCATGAAAATCCTATGCATCCTATGGCGTCAGATAACATATCTCCAAGAATGGACGGAAAAGAATTTCCCGCGGGAAAGTATGCATGAAACCGCGGATGCTGCCAGTGTGTTATCTAAAAAATATTTTGACAATAATAAAGATTTTAATAAACTGGGCATATACTTTTAATGAGGTATTTAAATTTTTAAATTGTCGGAAAAACTTTGTATGATTTAATTTACATTATAAAAAATAATGCTAAAAAATACTGATGTAGGCTAAAATTGAAGAACAACAAATCTAAGCCAAATTCTTTTAAATGATTATAAATGAAATAGGTGAGAGAATTCAAAGTTAATTTGCTTGCTGCATTCCGTGACATATGTGCAACCCATGTGAAACATACGTGGAGCGCATGCAGAAAACTCGTAATGATGGTCACGTGTATTGTTAGATTTCTCTTTTGTTTTAATAATCATTTGTTACTCCGATTTTCGCATATTCCAAACCATAATTAATCAACAATCAATTTCAAAGTGAACTATTTTTCATAAAAAATTAATAACATTTTATATATTTTTTTATATTTTTTTGTCACACAAAAAATAAATTTAATATATTTTATTATATTATTTTAATATTTTTTAATAAATTATATTCTTATTATTTTAATCTATCTACATCTTTTAATATCTTTATAATGTAAAAAACGTTTTGCAGCATAAATTCGCTTTATTAATATTTCCGTTTTAATCAATACTACTGTCCCATAGTGAATGTAAAAAAAATTGCTGTTAGTTAAGTAAATAATTTTTATAGATTAATTTTATTCCCGATTTTCGAATTTAAAAAATCTAATTTTTTTTAAACCATTGATTGATACCATGTGAACGTGTTTAAATTTTCCAATGACATTAGTTGAAAGATGCATATGGTGGTGAAAATCAAATGTTGCCGTTTTTGTTGCTGTTTTTTAGAGCACCTGTGTTTGATATTATAAATATCAAATTGTTAAATCAATTGAAACGAGTACTTATAGTACACTTAAACGTTGAACTACAAAGTTTGAGAACCTTTAGGAACTAATTCACACTGCTCGATTGTACTTATGAATATTTAAGAAAGATTACCTAGGCAATGTAATACTTTACAGTTAAGAATTATAAAATATTTACAACATTCAAATATAATTTATAACAAATTTACTAAAAATGAATTCTTTTTTATTAATTAAAGTAAATAAAAATTGTTTAACCGATGGCTGCAATTTTAAGTAAACATCACAAAAAATGACAAACAATTTCAAGGTATAAGTTTGACGGAAAAGTTTGTTCAACTCTTGAACCTACCCCTGGCATTATTTTCGTCTCGACATCTCGCATAATATTGTCCCACGGCTCCGGATCAAGCGGTGGTTCGGATGGTAATAACGGTTTCAAATATCCTGGTCCAACATCCGGTGTTACTCGGCGGTTCTTAATATTGCTCATAAAATCGCAGATGTACTCGACCATCTCTTTGCCCCGCACTCGAAACTCGTTGATATCCATCTTGTATGATCTACCAACAGATCTCTAAACGATTTTGATTTGTGTCAACCTTATTCTTAATCCGATCGGTTTAGACAACAAAATGAAAAAAAATATAAAAAAAACCCACCTTCTAAATTACAATTGGCGAAGGAGAAGACGTAGAATTCAAAAAGATTTTCAATTCACTTCAGCGATTGTTTCACCAAAAAAATTGAAATCACTTTTTGCAGTTTGCACTACACGATTGAGGATGTACCGATCTCATTGAATCTCGCCTAGTTTTGTTTGCTCTTTTTCTTATTTGGAAACTGTCACTTGTGCTTGCGAATTCGCAATAACCGTTGGTCCATTGACTAACGTCTCTGATCCCGGTCAGGACAATCTCCCGTCGAGTTCGACAACAGCTCGAAGAATGCTTCTCGGAATTGTGAAGCTCAGAACTTTGATCGACGATATTTCTTCAGAGGAATCCTGCGCAAGTCCACCGAAATCCAACTGCGTGAAGAACGCGATCGTATCTTTACGTGTTGTTGGCTGATTAGTTCTCCCCCTTTTTTTTGAATGAACATTTTCAAAGCGGGGATGGCAAGCGGTCGATGATTTTTTTCAACTTTAAATTTTACATATTGAAAATACTAATCAATTTTCAAATTGCAAGTTTTGCTCTAAAAAAGTCAACTATCAATTTTCATCCGGAAAAAGTTTTTAGTTTTTCATTGAAAAATTTTATAAAATTATTCATAAAGTATATCAATTAAAAACTACCCTCTCTTTTGTAACCCTGAAAATAAGTCACCCTCGTGTAAAAATGAGACGAAAGCCTTTAAAAAATAGGATAAATTTTATCACACTAATTTTGTCGGAAATGAAATTATGATTCACAAATATTTTCTATAATTTTTTTCATCGTGGGGAATTTAATAAAAAATGCAAATTCGTAGTCGCGCGTTTGAACTAACCCAGATTATTAACTAGTCTTCGATAGGAGAGTCAAAATTATCAATCGAATATTGTTCAATATATATTTTAAAAAATAGCGAAACATTATAACTGCTGCTTGTTAAACAATTTCCCGGAAGAAATTTTAAACAACTTATGAATTAAGATATTAAAACTACTCTGTATATAATTAAAATTCAAAGTTTTATTATCTCAAGGTGAACAGAACAAAACTGGATGTGTAATCGTATTTGATAATTTTCCATTAACAATATTAGTAGAGACAATTTATTGACGAATTTCTTTAAGTTAACATTTATATGAATGTTTGTATCAATGAAGATAAAAAAAATGTGTTCATAATAACTGGTATAGAGACATTCTTCGGTAAATATGGTTTAATCGTCTGTTCTAAGTCGGTCGGTTGACGGTGGCAGTAATCCTTTTGTTGGGTCAAAACATATTTTAATCAATCAATAAATATCACGGGACATAAATTCCAGTAAAAAATTTAGTCCCGACCAAAGAGATGAGCAGATGGCACAATATTAAATAGAGCTGCCATTATTTGAACCGAACGGCAATAATTTTCTTTTTTCAATAAATATATTTTCAATTTTGACCATTTGAAAGGAGTTTCCATTTCAATAAAAATCAAAGGTGCATGATAATCCTCTCATGAAAAGCCGCCTCACAGATGGATACATTTCCTTTCAATTTCATTTTTAAAATTTGAATAAAAAATGAAATGATTAATCATCTTAGAAATGATCATTTTTGTCTTTCAGAATAAAACAGAAACCAAAAATTAATTTTAACAGTTTTAGAACAAGTGAAAAAATTCCCGTTTTGTTCTTCAGACGTGTGATTAAAATAACAATTAAAACCACTGATTTCATACAGAAACAAGAAGGAAAAAATAAAGTTATGGCAAAGTAAAAAAAAAAAAAAAAAGTCGGGCACAGGAGAAAAATCTATTAATATTTCCAATCAGCATTTGACTTCACAGCCTACTTCGCAATAGAGTTCAGGATATATAGTGGTGTGCGGAATAGTCGGCATAGCGTCGCAACGCTTCACGCTGTATATTGCATTATTAAGACCTTCTCTCGTATCCCGTATCTCCACATTCCAACATTATGAAAGTTTTTATCCTTAAAGGGCACTTCACGATATACAATTTCTGGTCGCGGAAGCTCCTCGTTCATCCGTTTATTACCTCTTAATATACATTTAAATTATACTTAATCGTGCGTAGTCTCATGTAAATTCATTTTATTTTCTTAACCCTGACTCTCGTCTCAGGGTTAATAGTAAGGCTGCATCTTGAATCCCTTTCCTTGACAAAGGGCTCCGTTTTATGGACAATTTTTTTCTCCCTTCCTAATTTCAAACAAAATTTCGGACTTTTGAATTTGTTCCCATCTTTTATTTTTACGACTGACGAGTGATTTGCGAAATTGGATCTTGTTCGAGGGCATGTCGAATTGAGCGACCAGACACAAGTGGTGGTATTCAAAATACGTCGGACAGACCAATGTTCTAATAATAATTGGGCGATGAAATTTTCTCAGCTGTGCGCGACGTTTCCTTAATGATAACCACTTCTTGCTAAGATCGCGGCAAACGCCGAGACCCAATTTACTCAAGTTTTCCTTACCACAATACATCATTTTCACTATAAAGGTTACGTGTCGATTATCTTGTGTGATGTAATGGGTTCCATTACTACTCACGGCTTTAATTTTTTCATACCATTTTGCTTTTCAATATTGCATTATTATATATAAGTATATCGCGAAGAATTCTATTGTTCGAGAAAAATGTAAAAAGGACCGCCAAGAATTGTTCTTGCCTCTAAAATGAATTTGCACATTGCTCTCGAACGGCGCTTTCCATTTATATGAAAAAAAAAAATTATTTTTGGTTTTATTTTGTTCGTCCCATTTTTAACCTTCGTCTTTTTTAAAACAATTTTTTATTGTCGAGTTATGATCCAATGTGATAAAAAGTCAAAAATTGGTCTTCAGGTTTAGTGAATTAAAATAAAATATCGCTGAAATTGGATTCGATTTTATTTGGAATAAAGTGAAAAATTACTATTCAGTATAAATGTTACACAAATGAGAATTGTAAAATCAAGTTTACATTAATTTCAAGGTCTCCAAGGCTTCCTCTATTCGTGCAAGCTCCCCTTGGCTGTTGGTTAGCTTTTCGCTGTTCGCCGTTCTCACGTCGGTGGGGACTTTTGTCTCGTAATCAGCCGCCGACATGTCTTTGTTCAACTTTTGAATGACTTCGTTTAAGTAATTTTGCTTGCTCTTCAATTTTTCCAATTCTTTCACCGGATCGATCAAACCCTAAGTCAAAAGAAATTGGATTAAACTCATATTATGTTAAAACAACCTATTTTTTAAAACTATTTTACTTTTTTTTCAATTGTTCTTACCTTCAACAGAACATGAGCCTGGAGTTTATCAGTGACGGTAATAATTGCGCAACCACTCGGGGGCTCAGATTTTATAATTACAGAAAACGCCAGGGTCTCAATGACGGCGCTAAAATCGTCAACGATGTGCTGCAACGTTTTGTCGTTGCAAACAAAGAAGATGTCCGTTTTGGTTTTGTTTAGCAAGTTGTACGCAGCTCGTACAGACCGGACGTTTTTGATGATTTTCTGGGCGAAGTCGAAGTTCCTCTCGATCTCTTCGTTCCTCATCGGATACTGGAACAAAATTTAATAGGGATATAAAAAATTCCATCAATATTAAAAAAAATATAAAAATTATTCAACCGGTGGAACAATTTTCTGCGGCATAAATTTCATAAATGAAAATTTAGTTCCAACTCACTTGCTCGAGTTCTGGGTATGGAGCTACGCAAATGCTCGGGTATTTCAGGTCCTTGTGAGGCAAACGCTGGTACAGTTCTTCCGTGATAAAAGGCATGAATGGACTGAGCAACCTCAAGCCAACGTCCAAAGTGGTGCAAAGCACGTTACGGGATGTTGCCTTCTGCAGATCTGTCCCAGTTGCAAACACAGGTTTCAGATATTCCTGCACACAAATAATTAAAAATCATTTCAGAAAAATTTAATCGTTAATAATGTATTTATTCGATTGAAAAATTTTTAAATTACCAAATAAACATCACAAAGTTCATAGAGCCACAAATTGTAGCAAGCTGTCGTAACGGCTGTGAAATTGTACTGAGCCATTTCCTCGTCACAAATTTTGACAGCATTGCTGAGCCTCGACAACATCCACAGATCCATCTTCGATTCGTTACCCGACAGCTGTCAGATGAAAAATGACAAATGTTAAATGGTATCGAAAATTCGTACAACTTGGAGAGAGCAAATTTGTCTACATTTGTTTCTATCTTTCAACCTTTTCAAACGTATTTAAAAAATACGCCGAAACAGGCTCACCGGGAAAGTTTGTGGCGGAGCGTTTGAGTCGATTGAACGGAAAGCACGTTTTTCATGATTACTGAAGGTTTTTATATGATTGTACCACCGTGCGAGGTGCGGTCGCAGAGCGAGATTGGCGTCGTACAGGCTCAATGCGTCGTGCACTTTAACGTCCTCCTGCGAGGGCGTGTAGCCATTCACGTAAGAATAATCCGCAAGATTTTTGTCTAGCGCGTCTTGCACGCACGGTTCGTTTAATAGAGACAGATAGCTGAACGCTTTCGTCTGTTTTGACCAATACAAATTTGTCATTTACTCTCCAACATCCATTAAACACTCAAACGATAATTTCGATTTTTTTTTTCATTCGCGAAGTAATCAGAATAATTAAATATAAAATAAGAAGAATTAAATATGAAAATTGGGCCTTAGAATAATTGCAAGACAGCAGTTATTATAAGCAATAAGCAGTGATATTAATGATGAGGATGTTTTTGCATACCGTCGGGCCATTGTTAACGAACTGAAATCCTTCGCCTAAGTAATTAAGAGCGAATTTTGTTGCATTCCACATCTTGTTGCAGAATGTTCTGTACCCTTGAACTCGCAGGATATCGAGGTTTATGTCTCGACCTTGTCTTGTGTACGAGCAAAGTGCGAATCGCAATGCATCAGTGCCACACTCTGGAATACCATTTGGATAATCCAACTTCTGTCCCTCCATAGCTCGTTTTAATTCTTTGGGATCCAAGTTTGAGTCAACTAATTTGTTTTGAAGCTCCTAATTGGAACAAGGGTATAAAAATTAATTAGCACGTTCCAAATTAAAAAATGTGCCCAATATTTTTTTTTTAATTTTTTATTTTTACTAGAAAATATGAATTAAACAAACAAATAGTACGACGAGATACGTACGTCAAGAGTTATTCCATTTATCACATCCATTGGATCAATAACGTTTCCCAATGATTTGCTCATCTTTCTGCCATGGGCATCACGTACCATAGCATGCAAATATACTTCTCTAAAAAGTAAAAAATGAAATAAATATCAAATGAGTGTAAAATATTTTCAAGTAGAAAAAAATCATAAACATTTTATGTGAACGGAAGACAATTTTGCATTATAAAATAAATCCTTTTAACTTGATAATTCAAATAGTTATTTTCAAATTTATTACATTTTGCAGTGGATGCAAAAGAGCCGATTTTTTTTCCAATAAAAAATTATTGAATTCATAAATCATGCCATATTTCGGAGGTTGGCATGGAGATAAAAATCAAAGGCATTATAAACATTTTAAGACACCTATGGAAGCAATAATGCATATGCAGCGAAGTGAAATCATAGGCTTTAAAAAACGATGATAAAAGATATCAACACTGTTATGAGGTACGCATTGTGAAATTAATAAATCGTTCTATTTTACCTGAACGGCAGTTTTCCCATCAATTTTTGACCTAAAAATACCATTCTGGCGACCCAGAAGAACAGGATGTCATGTCCTGTTTCCAATAAAGTGCCAGGATAAAAGGCCTCTAATTCTTTTGTCTGCAAAAAAATTCAGATTATATGACTGGTTTTATTGCATTGATTAAAAGTATTAAAAATTTTTGTTCAGATGAAATGTTTTATTAATACCTTGTCAGGCCAGCCGAAGATGGAAAACGGGAAAATTCCTGACGAGAACCAAGTATCCAGCACATCTGGATCTTGTTCAAGTGTAAATTCAGTCTCACTGATTTTGAATTTCTCAGCGGCTTTCTTCCTTGCTTCCTCTTCAGTTCGCCCACTCACCCAGTAATCGTTCTTCTCATCCTACGCATCGTTAAGATTACGATCAATAAGCACTAAGTTAGTTAACACGACAGATATTAAGTGGAATTGTTTAAAGTCCTTACGTCTCTCAATTCAAGACCTTTGATCGAAACAAAATAGGCAGGGATCCGATGGCCCCACCAAAGTTGACGCGAAATGCACCAGTCGCGAATACCGTCCATCCAGCTGAACCAAGTTTTCTTGAACTGCTCGGGAATAATTTTTAGTTCCCCTGAGTTCACAACTTCAACGGCTTTGGCAGCCATTTCGTCACATTTTACATACCTAAAATTGTATTTTACATAACATTTGCATTACATTAATTAGATATTCAGATTGATTGCAAGTTTTTAGTTGTTCGTTTCAAAAGAAAAATTGCGATTGAAATAACGGTTACCATTGAGGTTTAATCATTGGTTCAACAATGTCTTTCGAGCGACTGCAGACTGGCACAACCATAGGATTTTCCCTGACTTCCACAAATGAACCAATCTTTTTTAGCTCTTCCACAACCTGTCTGCGAGCATCAAATCTTTTCATTCCCTGTAAAATTGTTCCATTATTTCATAAATCTTATAAACTCTAGAACACCGTCTAAAATCTTTCAGTTTTCGACGTACTGTAAAAATGCCATAATCTCCGACGATGACTCCTTCGTCACTGAAAATCGTTATGAACGGTAGATTATGACGTTTCCCAATCTCGTAATCGTTCGGGTCGTGGGCTGGAGTTATTTTAACAGCGCCTGACAAAAACAAAGGATAAAAGTAAATTCGATCAAAGGTGTCAGAGGGCATAAATAAATTGAAAAAAAAAATATCATTTGAAGGAGAACCTGTTCCAAATTCCATGTCCACATAATCGTCTGCGACTATTTGGAGAAGTCTGTTGCAGAACGGATGTTTGGCTTGCTTCCCAATCAGATGTGCGTATCTTTGATCTTTCGGATTCACCGCAATAGCAGTGTCTCCAAGCATCGTCTCGATACGCGTCGTGGCTACGACAATTTTCTCATCCGAATCCACGATCTCGTACGAAAACAACACCAAAACTCCGAATTCCACTTGTTTATCATAACCAGGGATGGATATAAATGTCCGGCCTGTCAATTCTCTTTTATCAACCTGAAATCATTTTGTCTGTTTAAATTTGTTTGTTAAATTATTTGGTTTTGAGATAATTTTTGGTTTCAGTAGCAACTTCTTTCACCTCGATATCAGAGATAGCACTTTTCAAAGTACATGACCAATTGACCAATCGGTTGCTACGATAAATCGACCCATCCTCATGCAAGCGTACAAAAGCTTCAGTCACAGCCTTGGAACATTTTGGATCCATCGTGAAAACTGCTCTGTCCCAGTCAAAAGAACCGCCCAACTTTTTCAACTGGTCGTAAATTCGATCACTTTTTCTAAAATAATAAATTACAAATCGTAAAAACACTTCAAAAAATATTGAAAATAAAGAAATTTGAAGCACAAGATGCCTTCATACTCATGTTTCCATTCCCAAATCTTTTCGATGAATTTTTCTCTCCCCAGATCGTATCTCGTTTTTTTCTCCTCTCGCCAGAGTTTCTTCTCCACGACTACCTGAGTGGCAATACCAGCATGATCACAACCAGGATTCCACAGAGTCGTACGACCTTTCATCCGATTCCTAATCAAGGAAACAACAATTGTAAAAATAATTAGTGATTTTTAAAAATTGAATCTCGTAATTCACTTAAATTATGCAAATTTCCTACCATCGAGTTATGCAATCTTCAACTGCATTGGTCAAGGCATGTCCCAGGTGGAGAAAACCAGTTACATTTGGAGGTGGAATCACCATGACGAATTTTCCTTCAGGATTTTCATCCAGAATATTTCTTCCCTATAATTGAACAAATGAAATGTATATCAAACTGAAAATTTACAATTTTTACAATTCAGTATAGATTTTTCTCAAATTTTACCCCATATTCGGGTTTGAAAAATCCTTCCTTCTCCCACCAAGAATACCAGGCAGCTTCCACGTATTGTGGACTGTACGCATCGGGCATCGGACAACTTGTATCCTTTTTTTCGCCTGCTGGAGTTTCAATGGTATACGTGGCACTTTCCTTAACATTTTTCTTTTTCTCAAGTTTCTGAAAATATCAATGGTTGTATTAACGTCACTTAATTCAAGTTTAAAAAACATTTACATCATATTAGCCATGGAAGTTAAAAGGTTTATGATATTAATAATATTTTAATGGTATAATAATAATATTTAATTATACTATTTAATTAAAAGTCTTTATAATAATTTTTTATAACATTTTATTTTTCGCTGACAAATTTCATATTTTTGTCTGACTCAATCACCTGTACAAACGTGATAAGACATTTTGCAATGCCATATGCCAATAATCGTTCATTATTGAGATGTTACTATTTCAAAAAACAATAATTCGCAATTAAATTAGCTACTGGGAGATGAAAAAACAATTCATACACACCTCAGCCTTGCGTTTGGAATCAGCTGGGACAGTTGCACTCTTTTTTTCTTGTTTTAACTTGAACTTCTCAAGCTTTGCTAACTTCTGCTTCTCCTTTTCCAACTGCTTGGCAGTTTTCTGAGGCGGATTCTCACCGTTTACCATGTTAGCTGGAGATTCACTCATCGTTATTAAATAATCCAACAACCGACTTTAAATTCTAGTTATTTTCATTCAACAGTTAAAATATTAAATAATCAAACCGAAGTGTCATCTACGGTTCGACGACTAAACAAACTGTTGTCGCATGAGAAACATGTGCGAGAGTTGTAAAACCATCATGAATGGACTTTTAGAGAAAGGGCGTCGCAGCAGGTGTTTCTCTCGCGTGGTAGGAGCTGTCATCTGACGGCGACTATTTGTACAACTTTAAAACAAATAAACTTTAATCAAAATTAATAACAATTTTCTAAAAATTAATTAAATATTGTTTAGCACTATGAAAAAAAATTATAACGAATAAAAAGTGATATTTTTGGATCTTAAATGTGTAACGTCAAACGGTAAAGAAGTAACAAGTTTTTACCACGGTATTGCATTGAAATTTTGTGTTGAATTATCATAGATGGAGTAACTATATATGTTTTACTTGAAAGTTAAAAAGTTGAACTGTTTTTTTTTAATTCATTTTTTTATCTCATTTATTTTAATTTTGTAGCGGAATGTTTTTGCAAAAGATTCGATATGCGCCTGATACGAGATTTGTTTGAAATTTGTGCAAATGCATGACCGCATTGCAAATTTGATGCAAATTTTCAGCGTGCATCCCAGTTATCAACCAAGCTGAATAAATTATTACAGGTATTTTATTGATATCGTTCAAATATATAAATTTTTAAGAAATAAAATAAACGTCGGTAAGTTTAAAATTAACTCAAAAACATGTAATAGAAATCTATCCAACATATTTATAGACAAAATCCAATTTGAAATAACAAATCCAGTCGGTTGTTCGATACGAATATCAAAAAAGTTTGGTAAAACTTGTCGAAATCAAGGGTCGTGCAAAGTTTTATGAAGTTGTTCGAAGTATTTGAAACATTTTCCGGCGACATTATATCAGACGTTATGGAACTTTTACGCGGGTTCCCAAATTTTCGCGTTGCCCTTTGAAAAAAGTTGCACGCAAATTGACATTTTACATCTAAAAGGTAAACCTTTTGATTGAAAACTTGTATCTAATATAATTTTTCTTCGAAATTTTCGTTTGAAAAACAAAATTTACAGAATTTCACGAAACTCAATTTCGTGAAAATAAAAAACGAACAAATAATTGAAAAAGAAATTAAAACATTTTGTAAGGCTTTTAATTTGCAACTAAGAAGTTTCAAAAATGTTGAAGCCAGACGTCAAATCGATACAATTAATTTCTGTCTCATTCGGCTAACATATTTGCTCAATATACTGCAAAAATAATACCGTCTCACTGCAGTCGCGCACGAAGATGATTCGTTATGTGAGCTAATGAATTTTGATCTAAGTCAATGAACAGTTCAAGTGCCGCAGTCTCGTAACATTTATCATCCTCTATTCTTCCTCCTTTCCTAAAATCAATGCTACTTTTACGTTTAACCCTGGATTTACATTCCAATCCCTCTCAGTACTCGAAATAATTCAAATACTTTATTAGTATTTTTAGAATCTGAAATCTTGATTTTAAAAATTATATTTTTGCCAATTAAAAATTAAAAAAAAATTTAATTAATTAAATTAAAAAAGTTTTCAAATTAAATTAATTTTAAATATCATTAAAACGTTACAGTTTTATTCTTCTTATCCGGGAAATGATTATCCAAAGAGAAGAACATGTTAAATGTTAAAATTTAATTTTCCACCAAATTAAAAATAATTATTTGCATCAAAACAGTGAAACAAAAGAAAAAAACTTATTTTCTGTTTACTGTAAAAACGAGTTTTTATTACTTCGCAGAACCGGAAAACATTCTCCTACTTGGTTTTTGCGATAACAAAACAGTTATGTAAATTCATTAGTACGTGAAAATTATTCGCAGAATTGCGAGATCAATAATTACAGAATGAATGCAATGAAAACCAGGATCAAAGAGCGAGCAAGGTAACAATCTTGGGTAAGCAGTTGTGTTCTACCTGTGGGGTTGACAACCCAACGCCCGGCGCAATTCTCGAGCGCGGAGTGCCGAGAACGCGTTCGGTATTTCAGTAAGCTTCGAGTCGCGAATGGGGTAGTTCGTTATTTGTAGCAGCTCGCGGCTGCGGACGTGTCTACCTTATCACCGCGCAACGTTTCGTTTCCCGTGACTTGATACCGTCATTTTTCGATCCGCCGACAACATTTCGACTCGAAGATCTGCCGAGAAGGAGCCGCGATCCAACAGATAATCCGAAAGATTGTCTTCACTTCGCGGGTTATATAAGACGCTTAAATCAAAGTTACACCAGTGAGACAGTCGTTGGTATTTTTGTATCTCAGTTGAACGAGGCAACGTCATAATTCAGGATGTCTGACTATTCAGCCTTAACACCCCTAGAACTTTTCACCGACTTTGTTTTTGTAACATTTGTATGACGCGTTCATTGATTAGGTCGTAGAAAGTTTTCACGAGGGGGAGGTCAACGAATCTCGAATATGCTCAGTTGCTAGTTGAACCAGCCAGAGGATGATGCTCCACCGCAGTTCATCGTCGCGTCGCAGAAGACCGTCGCGGAGTGTCGCGAACTCGCCGCAAGAGCACTCGACGAGCATGGGAGCGCTGGGACCGCCGTACCGGGGCCGCAGGGCGTCGGTGGCATCCACCGAGGCGTCCGACGTTCTCGCACAAACTTTTACCATCGATCGAGAACGATCCCCACGTGGCAGTGTTGTGCCTAACATCGCTCTCGACACGGACGACGATGCTCACGACGAGGTACGGACGGTTTCGATCGTTCCTCGCGGTGTACCGCCTTAATTCAAATCTTAAAATAGAGTGATGTATCCACGATAAGAAGTTGTGGATCGATTAGATCAAACACATGATTAGATAACAAGTTAACCTTCAACTAGCTCCCATGGTCGGAGTATATCTTTATGGGTCTGCCAGATTGGGGTTGTGTTTAAAATATTATATAATAACTCGATGCGAAATAAATAATATTAGCAATGAAATTGAACCGTACGAGTGTCAGAAATACAGTTTTTATATGCAGTGCGAAAAAACTAGTAATTAACCAGCTCAGCTTCAGTTTCAGTAATATGAAATTTAAAAATATAAACAAGTCTAACATAAAATCAATTTTTCCAGGAAATTATAACTGCTTTGAAACATTTTTATCAGAATAGTTAAGGAGAAAAAGATATGTACTTCTAGAAAAAAAAACATAGCAATTAGCTGCAAAAATCTAGGTATTTGTTTATCTAATTAAGGGCTGTTTTTTTTCATAAAATTTCATAGAAAACGGAAAGTTGTTATTTACAAGTTCTGAAAAACGAGAATCAACTAATCAAAGAAAAAAGTAGAGGATTAGAGAAAGCTATACCCAACGTTGTAATTAAAAGTTTAATCTCTTGATCGAATAAAACATTTTGTATCGTTGGGGGAAGATTAGGCTCGTAAGTGATATTGATTAGAGTGGAAAGAAAAGGAGGTTAATAAGATTAACTGGACCAAGTAAAGTTGGACTGTTTCGCCGCGTCATTTTTAAGATGTTTGCATTTGGCTACAAAAAGTTTGACGATTGACAACGAGATGAGCACGGAGAAAGATTGATTTTCAAATAAATATCTTTTGTTCACTGAAGTATATTGAATCTTAATGAGTTCACTTATCTTCACATCTGAAACTATAGTGAATCTGTCTTTCACGTAAGTTTCATTTTTTTATGGTATTTTTAAACGTCCCTCAAACATCGCATTTATTTTGATTAAACATTTGCTTTGACTTGAAAAATTAAAAACAATTGACTTCGGCTGTTGATTAAAACACTTTGATTAAAAAATGTTGCTCGTTTATTTTATTTTTCGTTTGGTCGTTATTTATATTCTGCATGTGCAATCATAAAGTATTCAACAAATTTCATACTTTACCATGTGTGTTGTGTAAAATTAGAATATATTTGATCGGGATCGAATTATTTTCAATGCTTGGCTTTGTGGACAATAGAAAATAAATACGACGAAATGCAGATAAATTGGGAAAAATAAAACAAGCAATTCATTTGTACAAACATACATCGAACGATAAAATTTTATCGTCAGCTAATTCGAAAAAAGAATTGCCGCTTGAATAAATAATGGAACGATGACATTTTTCATTGTTAGTAACATTCAATTTTTTCACATAAATTTCTCCCCATGAGCACAATTCGATCGAATTTGACGGACGTTATTTTAATTTTATGATGCCGATTGTGTTACATTGAACTCGCGAATATCTTGACTCTATCAATATTTACATAAAGTTGTAGTTTCTTATACGTCTTTATGGCACGATCCATATGTTTGCTTTAGAGCGTTCAAGACCGGTCAAAAGTGGTTTACGTTCCAAGCGTTCACGGTTGATGTCATTTCGCAAACATCGCTTTGACATAAAAATTCATCTTAAATTTTTCCCGAGGCAAGCTTTTTAAAACTGCGATTATGCAATTTTGATTTGACCCATTATCGATCGCTGAGAGTTTAGATTATGTATGTACATTCGCTTTGAAAAACTGGACGAAAGTTTTTACATCAATTTTTCAACGTACACAAAAAAATATTGCATAAAACATTTTTATATAATGTAAAAACGTGCAATATTAAAATAAGTTTCTGTAAAGTTAAAATAGTATAATAAAAAACATCAAATATGAAAACTAATATAAGAACATAATAATGTTACAAGGGTTGAGAACTTGTTGTTCGAAAATATATGTTATTTTTTAAAAATGTTTCTTCAGTTCCGAATATCGTTTCTTTCACTTGTTGATGTACAGCCTTTGATGAAAAGTAATATCTCGACCTCGGCCGAAGTCTAAATATTAACCCTGCATGAATACTGCAACTTTCTTAAATCTATAGATTGATTTTTTCTACAAGAACGAGGTTCCTCGTTATCGTCTCAAGCCCGGCAATAAGAGAGTTGATTAGAATTTCATATTTTTCTTCTACTCTTTCCCCAACAAAAGTTTGATCATTTAAGTTGCATGTTAACAATGAACCGCGAAGTCTAAAATGGATAATTAAGAAAAACAAAGGAGAAAAAATGAAAGTTCAATCAAAACCTTAAAATTAAGTCCAAATTAGAAATGATTTCAGACATAATTTCAGACTCATTCCCCCGATTTCGACGGGCAAATTATTTAAAATATGAAAACAACTTTTAGTTAAGTTTCTATCTTTCGTTAAATAATTTATAACGATAGTTTCATTATTTTGTTTCAGAGTCACAACCGACGTATCCTTCCGAACCCTGACCACTGTTCACGATTAAACTTGTCGATCGACATTAAAAACCGCAGTCCGCGTAACTCGCTGGTTCCCGATCCGGATTACTTCCGGTCGTCGAGGACGTCGCTGCTAAGCCCGCGGAACAGTCTGACGCCGGAAATCGGCCGGTCGTCGCGCAACAGCCTGGTGACCGAAGTCTCGCGGAGTCCGCGCCACTCGATCGCGCCCGACCTGTCGTTGAGTCCTCGCAACTCGTTAGTGCCAGGCGAGGTGAACTACAACCGCAGTCCCAGGAACAGTTTAACTGCCTCCTCGTCTGTCGGTTCGCGGCCTCTGGTTCCCGAGAACGGCGGCATCTCGCGCAGTCCGCGACACTCCCTGGCGCCGGAGCTCTCGAGGAGTCCCCGCGGCAGCATCGCAAATGTCGATTTCGACAGGACGCCTCGGGGTTCCATCTGTCCCATGGACATGCCCCGGATGGGGCGAACGAGCATCACTCCGCAGAACGAGTCGCTGCTGGACCGGAGCCCTGTTTCGGAATACATCAGCCAGAGTCCACGAGGCTCGATCCAGCTGAGCGAAGCCACGCGGTACCCGAGGGGATCGATTGGGATGAGCGAGATCAACAGGTCACCACGGGGCTCGATCTGTCCGGACACAAACCGCAGTCCTAGAGGTTCGATTGGAAAATCTGACATGCCGGAAAAATTGCACAGGGGCTCGCTGGGGAGCGAGGATGATAGCAGGATACCCAAGGGGCCGGAGATGCAGCGAAGTCCTAGAGGCAGCGTCGGACCGGAACTTGAGAGGAGTCCGAGAGGAAGCCTCGGAGGGATCAGCATGGAGAAGAGGATGCGCCAGGATCACCGTCGGATCTCACTCGATCAAAGTAAGCGCTTCAATTAGGACCACCGGCTTTCAATTAAACGACCGTTCGTCTGTAATAAATATCGGGCAGGATTAATTGATTCTGTTGAATTCGAGTTTACGATGTTTAATCTGTCGGAGTTCGAGTATTGAGCCAAACTAAGAAAACAACTTTACGAGATAAAGATGAAACTTTTGAATTAACAAGAAATTTCTTCATTTATCAATGGAATTTTATGATTTCTTTTATGTAAGTGATAAAGTGCTGTGCAAATAGAAAAAGTTTGGTACAAAAATGAAAAGAGTTGATAAATAAAAGTTTTGCTTTTTTTTGCTTTTGATATACATTGTTTCGAATTTAATTAAATGATCGTTTGATAGAAAGTTTAAAATTATTTCATGTAATTTTTGCATTGATAAATATTTTCTTATCAGAAATGTCAGAATTTGTTTAAAATTGAGCAAATAATATATTAAGAGAAAGTCAGTTTCAGATTCATTAAAAATGTATCATTTGCATACCTATATCTCCGCATTATGGCGAAAATTTGAATTAAATATCTACACGTTTCACTTACAAAGACATTAAAGATAAATTTTCTTATCAACCAAACAATTCGATTCATCATTTTTCACTTTCAAAATATTGTCCAACTATTCTGAAACTCCATCATGATGAAAATGCATTTTTAATTTCCAACTTGTGCCAGTTAAGCTTGCCACTTTATATTGATTATGGATTAGTAATTATTCATCGGGTCCTGTACACAATTGTTTTTAAACTGCGATATGTCGTGTGTTATAAAAGAGTGAATTGTATGCATTGAATTATACCGGCAGCTACAATGTTATCATGCTTTTTTATTAGAACGACAGCTATGATGCGAAAATAGTATCAGGAAATTGAAAACAAAGTTATTGTTCGATGAGATCGTGGAACAAAGACTTAATACGTTTTTACTGTCGAATTAGAAACTTCGCGAAACATTTAATGAGTCGTATAAACTTGCAAATTTACTTGAGTATAAATAGGAATGTTAGTTCCATCAACGACATTGTTCATTACAGAGTTCTCGCGTCCTCGCCAATTTTGAATGGCTATAAAACAATGCCGTCATGACTAGCAATCATAACTTATCTTTAGATATTATTTCATCTTGACGTCTGATGTATCACATTTCGAATTCGAAAAATTTTATTCCTTTTTTTTATCGCTCCCGTTGATATTGCCAGTTATTTCATTTTTATGTCTCGAACGAAACGAAAAAATAAAACCTGGATGTATTTCCTCTTTTTTGTCGTAAAATTGATTCGCAATAAAAAAATACCTTACCGCTGTGAATGCATATTCCGAAATGCGAAAGCAGATTTAATTTCTTGTTCCGCGGATAATGAAATTTTCCGATTTTTGGTCGAACAATATGTTTAAACGTAGAACCTCCATCCCTTGATAATGTTTCGTAAACAAAATCAATTACTACACCACACCGGAGTAAATTAACTTCATTAAACAAGATTGGTTTTGTGAACAGATAAACACGAAAGTGATGCGAAATGGGAACTGCGCGCAATAAAACGTTCACCAAAAAACCTTACGGTCGTTATAAAAAATTGCTCTTATTAATAATCATTTTTCTGTAGCTTCAGTAAGTAATGTCAAAATGTAAATTCAAAGTCAAGATGAGCGTTTGTACATCGCCAAAATGAATTATAAATCACTGGCTTACATTCGCGGTACCCATTTTAATGATGCCCGTAAAATATGCATGCACGCGCGGTTAAAAGCGAACAGTAAACACGAATTCCGCCATCGCGTCATAACTACAGAGAACGCAAGAACATTTTTCTCGCTGGTTCGATATAAAAATTTGCAGGATATCTAAAATACGCACGTAGGCCGTGGCTATAGCATTCTTTAATTTGCATTTTAATTAGAGCGAAAAAACCGACTGAATTCAAGATTGATGAAAGGTATTCCGCGCCTTGTGTACATTTGATGCTCAAATGATATGATACCCAAAGCCCCGGTCTCATTTTTCACACTGAAACATGATTTCAATTCATTTATCGTTGCTAAACGCGAATGAAATATTAAATACAAATCACGCCCCGACCTATCTCGGTCATATTTTAACATTAAAATTGGATTACAACAAGAACAAAAACCATTTCATCGGATCAACCAAATTGAATCGTCTTTTTTGTTTCAAAATTGTTTTCAAACCAGGAGAGACCTAATGAAAATGATATTTTGTGTGGTTGCAGATTCGACGAAGGTTCGGAGTGTATCGCCGACGTTTTTGCGCGAGACCAAACCGGCGAGCATAAGATCGGAGGGAACGTCACAGGTAAACCTTGGCCACGGGTCTAATTATCTAGTATGGACTGATTCTAGGAGGGCCAGTAGTTCTGTTTCTCAGGTACTCGAATATTACATTTCGAGGATTCGCTATGTCCATTTGTGTAACAAAGCTTTGATGTACCAATCACAAACAGAATGTCGACCCACTCATCAATATATACCAGAACCTCAGAATTCTCCGCCGATGTAAAGCTTCGTTATCGCGTAATAAAAGATCCTTCAGGTGGTTTCCAGTATCCACTCAACATGCACGTTACACCGTTAGCTGGGGATACATTCGGTTCGAATTAATTTGATCGTTACATTTTACCACGTGTACCCAAGACAAAACCAACACATGTGACATACATCTGACATATTTTTACCTGATTATACTATTATTAGATTGGATTAATACTAGATAAAGCGCTGCAAATTACCGATCGATGGTGTGAACAAAAAACTCGCCAACTGGTTATTAAGAAAAAGTCACGAGTCATTAGTTATTAACAGTGCTTTCCTTCTGAATCGCTTTCAAGTTAGTAATCAGAGCTTTTCTTGGTAGATCATTTGCGTGCCTCGCAAAGTGTTCTCGGGCTTATTGTTCTTTCTCCGTTTTTCACCTCATTTTTTTTCGAACATGGCTCATTGTCACGCATTCCTCTGCGTGAAACAGCTATGCACGACCAATCAAAGAAATTGCAGAGTTACAAGTGGCTAAAACACACACCTGAACTATATCATCAAATCTTTACAATTCATCTGGTAATATGCTTTCTATTATCTAAATGAATGTACAACTTTCTACAAAAAAATGTAAACAAATCAATACAAAGTAAAAGAAATGATAAAAAAATAAAAGATTTTTATACAAGTGCAGATGCAAATGATCAGAATTTGGGACGGATTTTCCTTATTTTGTAATTTTGTAATTTTCATTTTACTTTTTATTAATTGTACCACGCGACGGTGAATAATGAGTCATTCGAAGTTTACGGCGCAATACAAATGCAGGCGAAATGCATTTCGTTATCATTCGCGGCACATCTTGTTTAAGTATCATGACGGAAAATGCATCGTTATGACAACAGGTCTTCTCGTAACCACAACATTGTGCGTCATAAACTTTTATGTTGTTGGAATCTAAGAATTTATAACAAAAGAGGGATGTGCCCGGTAAATGTGAAATGCAATTTATACAGTGGCTGGACACCGTTTATGACAAAAGTTGAGCATCGACGAACTGCTATCTAGTAAAATAAAAATTTGAGAAAAAAAGAAAAGAAAATCTCAAACCATATTGCCGTTAAACTTTTTCATCTCGACGTTTTCATTTCCATTTGCAGTATAAGATCATTTTGTCTTATGTGAAAGCAAAACGAGCATCTTCACTACTCTTCATTTCTTTCAATTCAATTACATTAAAGTCTCCTCATAATTTAATATTCGTGATTTAAATAAAATGAGATAACGTGTTTCATAATCATTTAAGATGTTTCACTGTGTCTAATTATATTTATGGAATGTTTTTATCATTCAGTATTCAAAGTAACAAAACAACAAGTTAAAATTAACCAAATTTATAAATAATTACTAAATAAAATTTTATAATTCTAACTAGAACAATTATGATTTAAATAATAAAATTTTTCTTTAGTTTTCAGCTGACGAATCTCGAAGACTGTTCAGTGGTGGTAGTGCTAGTGCAGCAGAAAAAGGTGCTGGTGCATCTAGTCCAATGGGCGTAGCTACTTATGGCTCCTTAGTGTTTCAACTGAAGGATGCTCACTTGGAGGCAAACGGAACCTGTGACTTTGTGTATCGCGCTTTACGCGTAGTCAGCAAAACTGTTGTCGTAACAATCTGCCTAGCTTGTTTATCCACAATGCCTGTCATCATGTTCATCCTGGGTAAGATATGCAAAAATATTCAATTCCATTATAGATATACAATCTATATATTTTT
Organism: Trissolcus japonicus; assembly: GCA_030522925.1. NCBI lineage: Eukaryota > Metazoa > Arthropoda > Insecta > Hymenoptera > Scelionidae > Trissolcus > Trissolcus japonicus. The sequence goes on from JAPYZS010000012.1 coordinate 37,779, forward strand.
ATTACATCTGTATATTTTGGTTCCATCTAGTTGTTTTTGTTTCATCCACACATTTTTATTGCTTTTTTTATCTATTTTGAAATGTGAATTGAAACCATACCCAGATAAAAATGCACATATATGTTTATACACTTTTATCTGGGCTGTTGGGACTGTTTTGTATTGTAAATTTCTCTCCCACTGATTTTCAAATATATAATTTCGTAAACTTGTTTTGTTTCACTTTCTTAATCTTATTTAAATAGCATTTTCATATAATCATAAAAGTTGACTTTTAGAATATGATCTCATGTTCCTCCTCGAGGAGAGTTTCAAGCGAGGAAAATCTTGAAGATTCTTTGTCTTATAAGTCTTGTCAATTGAAGTTATACGTCTTCAGTTATAATTTCCTCAAAGTATACAATTTAAGCTAACATAAGAGCCGAGCATTTAGTGGGAGCTTTTTCTCGACCATTTTTTCGTTTACTTTTGTGAAGTGCGTTTCAAGATATGGAACTTTTTCCAGAGAGATGGTTCTTAATTCAGCATGATCGATGACATAAATTTGTTTAAGGTTCTCCTCTCCTTTTCAGTTGCACAATGTGAATGTATTATTAGTCCAAGGCGTGTCACTTAGCAGCATTTTTTATAAAATGCAAGCGCATTGTTTATGATAATGATAAGGCAGGCCTTTGATGCTCGTTATTTTCTTATCAGAGTTGCTCTTAGAAATGTCACATTCAGGATGATTTAAAATCCTGCATATGCACGATAAGAATCCTGCAGGATTTGAATTTTTTCAAGAAGAAAGAGATAGTAATGTCACTTGAATTAAAAACTAAAATTTAATTACAGCATATTATTAATTAACTAAAACAGCCTATTTTTAAATCTTTCAGAAATACAATAATTTATACCTATCAATAAATTCACGTTTATTTTTCATGTTGCATAATCGAAAAATTGGGTTGAATAATTCAATTAGTCAGCTGTAAAAGTTACAGCAGATAACAAGGATGCGTTTTAAACTTTAACAACATTTTATATTCAAAGTGAGCTCTTTATATTCTCAGTTTTAAATGTCGAATTTAACAAAAAAAAAAGAGAATCACTTTTTTGAAATAAATGTGAACAAATTCAACTGCATAAATGATTGAATTCAAACAAATATTTTGTTTATTTTAAAATTAGTGTGCCTTTCAAAGATAATATCATTACATTTTCTGACGGCCCTTTTTTTATTTTACAAACCAAAGATTACACGATAGTAAAATTTGATCGCCGGGCATTTACTCGAAGGCCCGTAATGTTGCCTATCAACTGAAATTACATCATCAAATCATCTCTTTAAGTTTAGAACCTTTATGTTTTTTATCGCACGAGAAATTAGATTTGTGTTTACAGACAAAGAAGCACGCCCGATCTCAACATGTACGCAACTTTTTTTTACCCTGGTGTAATATTGTTATTCACCCCTTTTGCCTCGGGCAGAAACAATTCTCTTTTTAATTTTGCTTTTTATTCTTGTTTCAAGCTGTCACTAATTTTGATGTTGTGTGTTTCATCGAGTGATGAAAAATTTTTTGGTGACATTTCCAAGATATTTCATTTGGGCCAAAATATTTCTGCAGTTCAGTTACGTTTATACGATTTCGTTCGGGTGCAGCTATGCATTCGAAAATGCAACATTTTGGTCCAATATGAAAAACCTTCTATGCATCGTATGAATAAATTCCCGAGTTTGTGTGTTCCACAATTTTATTCCCTAGCTATTGATTGAATATTCTACATGTCATGTTTTCAGTTTTATTACATTGATCGAAAAACGAGAAATCCGTAATGGCCAACTTGAAATTAAATTTTGCTCTTTCTACGAGCATCAAAAAATTCGAAAATATTCCTCATGCCAAAAAGTTTTTTAAATGACTGTTCCAACTAATATCCACCGAACAATTCATAAATTTCAAACTTTTCGTGTATCAATAAATTCGACTTTTACAATACAAAGTGTTTTCATTTTCTCACTGTCAAGAAGCTTTCATTGGGACAGATGTTGGTGCACGCGCGGAATAATTTATCGTAATTGTATTTGCTGGTAAATACAGAAAATAGAGAGAAACTTCCCATTCATGACGAAGCTTTTATCTTTATTTAATTTTGCAACTGTGATTTGTTTAAATAAAGATGAATCGTTTGTCATTTCAAGGTTTGCAGTTCATACGGGATTGTCCGAAAGAACCGAATATCCCGATTTACATGGTCGTTGGCGGCGCTCTGGGAGGCATACGAATGTTTTGGTCGTTATACGCACAAGTACGATCGAGAAGGCCAGAAGTATTGACTGTTCCTGAATCTAGATCTTACATATCACCGACCAAGCTTGTTTCCGTCGTTCTGTCATGCTTCCTTGTGGGCTGGTTTGTGTTAGGTAATGTATCTGTGATACCTATGAATTTACCCTTAGATAACACAGCTATCAACACACCTTAACATCTTCCCAAGTTCCAATTAAAGCCAGCAGACCAATTCTAAAGTTAAAAAAACTTTTCTCTTTTTATGTCCAGGTAACTTTTGGATACTTGGCATCATGTGGCCCGAATACAAAGCAGCTTTTTTTGACCCTAGAAATTGGTGCAGCAAAACTCTTTACATTTTTGCACTAATTCATTTATGCGTTGTGTACGCAGTTTTGATTGCTAGTTTATTAACAGGGATCGGCCTAGCGTTTTGCAGAATCTTAGCCTGTCCATGGCCTGAAAGGTACCGAACCTATTTCTTATTTACTTTTCCCAGGTAAAAATATATGTGACATATTTATATATACATGTTGATACAGTTATAAACATACATGTCGTATATATTTTTTATATGGGTTTCTTTCTTCCTTTCTGGTCTGTCACTCTACATACTAATTCGTTATACAGATAGTGATATTTTTAGGTATAAATAACCAAGGCGGTCAATGCGGTTGAAGGAGGACGTTGATAGAACCGCGCTAAGTGTAATGGACAACGTCGAGAAAACTTTCGAGACAAATCTGCTGGTGGGAGTTGTCGAGGAGGACGAAGACGAGGAAGAGAGACAGAGGGACGTGCTTAACACGGAAATGAAGAGGATATCAAATAAAACAGAAGAAAGAAACGAACAAGACGTCGGGACAAAACATGATGTCAATAATGAGCTCCTTTATAGAGTGAGGTGCGGCAGCAAAGTGCAATTCCGAGCTCCCGATATCATCGACTTGTAATGTACTTACGTCTCGGATCAATAAAATCCTGTTTTGTAAAATTAGGTCCGTAGAAAATTCAGTTTAACACTTGGAAGACCGGGAATCTATAATCATTGTGTTTTGTGTCTTAGAATGAAGAGAAAAAAAAAAGACGAACCAATCTCATCGGATTTCTTGGTGTTAAACGTTCGAGAAGAAATGATAAGAAATAATAAAAAAATAACATCGAACTCTACTGATAAATAGGACTTAAAAATTTTCTATAATTCTCGGTCGGTGAAGTAATTGCGCGAGATGTGAATTGTCATCCTGTACAAATTATACGATTCTGTGATTTCGTTATTTTTCGAACGAGATAACGATTTGACGTTAAATGCTGTGTACTTGGATATTTGTGACTCGTATTAAAAAAAAAACCAAAAAAAAAAAAACAAACTTCGGTAAAACTTGAAAAATTGTGAACAGTCTTCATTCAAACGTGCAAAAACCAGTTGGTGGTGTCAATGTCCACTCAAGCAATAACGAATGGGCGCAAAAGCTATTATGAGCATGTAAATAATTGATGTGATTGAAGAATGTTTTTTCGGCATTGTAACATAAGCGTATAAATGTAACATGAAGAAAAAGAAAAAGAAAAATAAAATTAGCTATCAGTGTTTTTACGTTTCTAGAGGATATAAATGAAAGTTTAAAAATAAAACTTGGTCTTCAATTCATTAGCCCGGAATTTCGTTCTCACCAAGTGAAAATACTCCATGACATCTTGCATAATTATCATAAGTGCTTATCGATTCATGTGGTTATATTTTCCATCCGAGTTTTCAATTTATAAAATGTGTCAAAACTAACGACCCTTGAAGCTCGCGCGTCTCGCACAACAAACAAGCCTTTTCATACGCAAATGCAAGTATTTTGTTGTACTTTAGGATATATTCTCTCTATCATCAATAATTTGAGCCGTAACAAGTGTACGACTTATCGGGGACAAAACATTGAATCCTCGAAAAGTTACAATGCCCTCTCTCTGGTGTATGCGCTCTTCCAAATAGAATGTGTTCTTTACGGTTTGTGATTGTACGGCATCCGTTGGCACGGATAATAAACCGGTACGAAAAGTCGTCAGAGTGTGGATCATTAATAAAATTGACCACGCGCCAATGATCGTCCCGAAAAGTTTTCGGATCGGACAAGGACGGCTGTCGAGAATGGGAATAAAGAAAAAGGTAAAAAGAAATGTGAGCGGACGCGCGTGTCGAATATAAAAGTGGATAAGTATGCAGCGGAGCATCGATCAAATGAATAAGCTTTCGGGCACAATGGAACGGGCGACATGAAATTCGATTGGCGTTAAACTGTCTGGCGGAAAAAAGGTCAGCCGACTTTGGGATGTATACGTATGATAATAACAAGCTGCGCAAGAAGTTGTCATTTTATTGCGAACTAATGTGTCGGAAAATCTTCTCGGGGCACTTCTGTGTCGGGGGGACACATTGTGGAGGAGCTGTGTGTTCGAACTTGTTCGCAACTCGAATTCCAACTTTAGAAAACCTTTGAATCGTGCCAATGACTTTAATTTGTACGTCAGAGAAGGCATGTAGCATTTAACGTTCGAGTGCCTCTCCACGAATTACGCTTCCGCTTTCGTTCTTTTGCTTTTCTCCTTCCTTCTTTTTCTTGACCCAATAAATTTCGTACCAATTATCCTTGTGAATCGGTCGAATTTCAGACCAAGTTATTCAAATGAAAATACATTCGATTGACTTGTTAATTGTAAGTGATTTTGAATGATGACTTTTAATTAGTTTTTTTCCTCAAATTACTCACAAATGAATGTAATTTTGAATTAGAGTGTTGGGTTTATGATAAAACGGGACACGTCTACATCAAGAATCACAAATTGAGTTTGTCCTGGCTAACAATGTCGCTGATGAACCGAGTTAGTTAAGGAAAAGAGCAACTAATTAGAGAAATTTGTTTGCGGGAGAAATAAAAAGTTGAACCCGTTTGAGGATCATCGAGCACTAATTTAGCAACACATCTGGGGATAATGTTGGCGTTCAATTGCGAGAACGGCGGATCGGTGCACAAATGAAGTTTCAATTTGATAGACCGTCGGGGAAAATTGAATTGTAGTTGATTTAGGAGAAATCAAAACTTTCACCCCAACTGTTTACTAAGACTCAATTCGATGTACAATTTTCAACTTCGGATTTTAACTTTAGATTTTGAAAATGCAATCTAAAAAAGAGAAGGTTTTTCATCGTTTCACTTTGATCTTTTAAACTTTTGTAAATTTTCAAGTTGACAAAATTGAATGACAAGATATCACTTTTCTTTCTCTAATTACCAATTCTTAAAAAATAATTGAACATATTCCAATTTTACAGTTACCGGTCATGTTCCATCAAAAAATATACACCCTGAAGGTTCGTTTTTATATTTCATTTTCTGTCCCATGTGTTCGACCTACTTTCTTCTGTTTTCCTTCTTCTTGACTGATTCCGTTCACTTCTAGAGCACATGCAAAATTGTGACTCATTTTGTTTTCTTCTCGCTTGTCTACTCCGTATTCACGCTCGAGTAATAAAAAATGAATATGCAACATAAACATTAACATAAACTAATGCTTAAAACCCAAACTAGAATACACAATAATGAAGATTGAACTTTTCTTTCTTTTTATTTTGTAAATTTTACTAATTCACCATTAAAAAGCACATATCTTCTTTTTCTCCAACAACTTTTCAAGATCAAAAGTTTCGATTAACTTTGTTGCAACTTTTTTATCTGTCACGCTATCTAGTTAAAAACAACATTCCAACAGAACATAATTTCTTCAGAAAAACAAGATTATCAATGAACTGTCCAAGTAAAAATTGATATATTGCCACATTTATGGCCCATATATGACAACCATATATGGCACATGAATGAATATATGCTGCATGAGTGTCCTACTTATGTTGACATACAAGTACATATATACTTGTCTGTGAAAAAAAAATTCAATATGGCATATACGGCTCCATATATGACATATATATGAAGCCATATACGCACAATTTACGTTTGGTCAAACATAAGTACATGTGGCATATATAATCGTCATAAACAGATGGACTAAAAGTTCATCATTTATTAAATTAAGCCCAATTAGAAGAATCATAGTAACAACGATAAGGGTAGAGGTAGCCGTGTGCATATTCTCCCTTTCGATTAGCATGGCGGTCTCGTGGGATCGGAGTCGTAGCACGCGGTGCTGCGATTCGGACAATGGCACACGCGTCTTCAGCTTTCGTGCACAATCAAGTGTTTCTCATTATATTAACGTTTATTTGGTTGACTAAGCAAGTAGCATATTGTCGACGCTGGATGCTCTCAGTCGTAAAATTTGATGACACAGTGAATTATGACCGCGATCCTCACGCAGTCAACGTGAGCCCGCTCGCCCACGACAATGCGACTTGTTTGATTTCACCGCGCTATTATGATTATGAGCACGGGTTCCCTCTTTTTATTTCTTCTTCTTTTTCGTATTATAAGTACCTACTGGTGCAACTGTATATTTTCCCTTTCGGCCCGCTAAACCCTCGTATTTTGTTGCACGCGTTTTGTATCTCAAATGGATGAACCTTCGGGGCAATCGATAACTCAACTTTCCATCGCGATTGTGCACGCCGGATCGATTCTCGAGAACCCAGGATCCTTATCACGTTTCTACCCCTTTTATCGCGCAACGAGGTCGAATATATTTCGGCTAACACATACTATTTCCTTCACCCCACTTGGATTGCTAGCTTTTTTATTTCTTTAATCTACTCCTCTTTTTCGCACGTCTACGAGTTTTGTTGCAAATGTCGGAAGTTGACGTTAATTTGAGAGAACGACACAATTATACGGGTTACTTTGTAATTATGAAGTTCGTTTTATTAAAGCGGTAGCTTTTTACCCTTTGCAGGTTCCAGTTTATTGGTTGATATATAGTTATTTCTTGTCGATGTTATACGGTAAACTTTGTGAACTCTTATTAACTGTCCCGACTTACTCCCACACAAATAGGAGAGTTCGATTGAGGATTATTTGACAGTAATAATGATTGCCCTTCGATTGAATGTCCATCGAACTTTTTTTTTTCTTTCAATTTTGTATCAATACACTTGATATTGCGTGTCAGCGTTATTTCCGTGTTCAGACCGAATCGCAATTAGCATGACGAAAGTTTTGATTAGAGCTATTCGACAACACGTGACATATGATGCGACTGTCCAATTAATTAAGTTTCCTACAGTAGACGAGGCGCAACTGTCGGCAATTTAAGTATCAACATTGTCCCAGAATGAGGTTGCAAAAAAAAAGAGACACGGTCCCTGAAAATTTGCCTGATCATTAATATGAATGTGCTTTTTTGCATTCGAATACAATCAAATGACGCGTTCCCTTGTTCTGTTTGTCGGTATGTGGTACGTACATCTGTACGTTTTTTTATTACCAATCATTTGTTATGTTTTTGTATTTTTTTAATTTGATAAAAAAAGATCTTTCTTTTTATTTTTTGTTATTTTGATTTAAACCTACATTTTGAAGCAAACAGAACAAAAACAAAAACACGACGATATTCGTGATCCTTCCTCATTATGCAAATTTCATTTTGTACAAAGTTTTCTACACCGACCATCAAATGAAAGATTACAACATATTTGAAGTCTAACAGTCCTAGTATTCATGTTTCAATGCTGGCTTGTTGTTAGGGAGGAAGGCAGCACATGCGGAAAAAAAAGTTTTGACGTTTCAAGTTCTAATTTTAGCTGCAATGGAAAAGCTGAATATTTATGCCAATTAGACGATTTGTAAAAAAGTGTGAACTAATAAATAATAAGTATCCTATATCCGGCACGATGACTTGAACCATTGGTGCATCTCTAAGTGTTGATTAGTTTTTAATCTTTCAGGATGAATTTGCACTGCGACGAGCGGGTAAATAAATAATTCGTATCTCATAATTCAATGTTTCACTGCGGACATTGTGAAACGCGCCGATTGTCGGTGTAAACAAAACCCTCTGGAGCTGATTTCATATTTAACGCGTGCGCCGACCGTACAAAAGCATCGAACATAGTTCAATGACAAATACCATTCTCGAACTTGTGATTGAAATGGCGCAATGTCATGATATAATTCCTCTAATTGATTTTTTTATTTTTCAAATATAAATTAAGAAAATAAAGAAAATAATTAAAAGGTTAATTGTTCAAAATTTCATGCAATCCTGATGACATTTTTGACTTATTACAAGAGAACCACCTTAACCGTAATTTCTCTTTAAACTCTTAATTTTACACGTTTATAATTGCAATTTATTTCTCTTTGATTCGCATCATTATGTTTATACACAATTTGTTTATCCGATTTCATTGCTGAGCACTGTAATGAGATTCTTAATTACGTTTCGGTAAAGAAGGAGAGGGGGAAGTAAACATTCCTGAAAGTAAATTATTACTTGACATTACACAAACGAGGCACGAAAATGATGGACAAGTTCGAAAACTATCGCAAAACTTGATATTCATCCAACAAAATTTCCATCAGAATCCAGAGATTCGAAGTGCAAACTAAATTTTGTACAAGTTGACTGAATTAAATGTTCGTTATGTGTGCAAGCACATGCGGTCGAAATTGTTGTCAATTAGTTTTCGGGTTATATTTATTCATTAGTCCCAAAACGGTACGGGCGAATTTGTCATCATGAGCACAAAGAGTAGAGATGAGTTTGATGGGTTCTTATAACACGCATAGTTCGGGGTAACAGGGCATATTACGAGTCTCGTAGGAGGGTCGTTCTCGTCGCATACTCGGCGTATATTTGTTTTGTATGCTTGTCGTTTAATGTCGTATGGATTCCGCATACTATGGGGTCGACGAGTGAAGAATGATACGCAGGTGCGCTGTCGCGATGGTATTAAATTGCTCGTGAAACGAATCGGACCTTTCTTTTTTTCTATTTTAATTAAAAATTAAATTCCTGCTCCGTTAAACGAAATCCGTTACGCAGCGCAGTGCTTCCTAGAATAAAAATGGATCAAGATCTGTACAACTTTTCCCCTTGATACGCTGTTTACACAATTACCTTATCTATATGCTTGTACGATATCCGCTTTTGTGTGATCAGAAATCGATCAAATAAAAAAATAAAAAAAAACAAAACAAAACAAAACATAATTGTTAGAGCAAATGTAAGTGTTTCAAATATTTGTTAAATCAGAAGTTTGAAAATCAGTGGATGAATATATAGTCGACCAAACAATTCGTCCGTTCCCTTCTGGTTGTTGGTTTTTCGATTGCACAAATTAGCCTTGTTTGTGTTTGACGTTAGATTCAGATAATTATACGTTTTATTAGATCACGATGGTGTTTGAGTTACAATTTGGAGCGGGAAATCTCGTTTATTAGGGCCGACTAGTAAATGGATCAGGAGTATGAATGGTGTATCAACGGTGGGGCCGAGATCCAGCCCCCGTGCGTCGCACGGAGCACGTGTGCATTCAAAATTTCGTTATGCTTCTGTATTTAAATATTGAACTGCGCTTGGCGAGCGATAATAGACGTCCTATAACTGCGCGCCTTGTAATTATTATCCACCGACGAAAGTTGTGCCAATGATTAGATGCAAATTCAATTTTAATTTTGAACTGAATCAATTGCGATTGCACCTAATCAAGCATCAATTCCTCACAACTGTTCCTGACAGAGACTCAATGACCACCTTCAAATTTCATAAAGTGGAATTATAAAAATTAAAAATCATTTTCGAGCAAAATTTTTTCTTCAATTCAAAACATGAATAAATATTGAACAAATATTGTTTTGTAAAGATGAAGAAAGAACTGCGACATTTTGCAATTTCAAAATCTGTAAATCGAGTTGGACATTCGACGCGCCATCAATAATATCGGCGTATTTTTGAACCGTCTCCGCCCAGAGTTCTTCGGTTGAACGAGTTCCGGTAACGAGGAGAATCCGGGGTTCAAGTATCTCTTATAGCGTCATGAATAAAGTAGCACTGGAGCACACACACGAGGGCATGCAGCTCCAAAATTATGATATATCACGTCGAACGGTTATATATACACACGTTACAGATTCGCGCGAGTGTCGAGATTAAACACAGCTGTTTCGATATTCATGGCTGCCGTCTGAAAGCCCGTGAATTACTTCCACGGCGTCAATCATGCATTTTAGATTATGGATCACCCATAAATAAATTCCACGACATTAGCGTATAGGTACGTGTGAACACACGCTCGTGTTCGGCTGTCAGCAAACTTGTCTCCTGGGTTCCCCTATACAATATAACAGAGAGTGTTAGAATCTATCTTGTCACGTGGCTTTTAACGTCTTTTGATTTGTATAATTGGTCTCAAGTACTTACATGGTTAATAAAGCGTTTCTTAATTAAACACACTTGATTAAAAAACTTAATCTTATAAATAATTATTTAATAATTCCATTTCAGTTACCTGACGTTATATTAAAATAGTGCAACATCATCATTCGTCGATTGTCGTCTAACAAAAGTAGCCCAGGGCAACAGCTTGTTGGCCCAAAGGTGAAAATTCGGTGCAACGTTTCGATTACCCAATTATCATCGTCGGATCTGAAAAAAAAGGCAACGTGTGAATACGGACCTTTGCGGAAGTGGCTCAGGCCGCAAGTTTTCTCACCCTCGTGCGCCACTAACCAAGAGCTCGGCACTCAAATTAATTGTCAGCGTGACAAAAGCTTTGCTTTGTAACAAGTCAAATTACTTGGACGTCTTTCTTCGCTGAAGATTAATGCATGGGGAAGTGTATATGAGACGGCGGAAAATGGCAGCGCAATATATCCAGAGGGCGCTGGTGTGTGGGTCAAAATATGAAAGTCAGCTGCAGGCCTATGAAAGGCATTTAGCGAGCGATTAATGAAACGACCGCGATAGAAAATGATATTCCCTGTTGATCTTCCGCGAATTTCAGCCCGGTCGGCGAAACAACAAAAGAACATCAAACCACAAGGGCTTTTATTTGGACTGATAACACGACATTTTCGTGTACCTGACAATGTGCGCAACATTTTCATTGATCCGGTCGATCTTTCCCTCTTTTGTTCCGACCTTAAAATATAACCGATAAAACTCATAATGTCAAACGCAAATCGCGCTCAGGAGGAAAAATCAATTCGCAACGCGGATATGTTTTTATTATCGGTTTTACGACCGCACGAGAGCTCGCTTGCGAATTCGACGATCCATCGCGAAACCATTTTAATTTTCTCTTACTGTAAACAATATTAATGGATTTTATGGATTTGAAAGGCCGATTAAATCGCCTGTCATATTTTTCTATTTCAATATTGTCTTTATTATTTTGAATTTATTTATTTATTATTTTTTTATGAGATTCATATCATTGAATCCGTTTAATAAAAATGGTAATGAAAGATGTGTAGGTGTAAAACGGGTGTAACGGTGGTCAGTTGATTTGGGATAAGGCGACAGACTTTTTGAGGAACATTTTTTTTTTCGACACAATTTTTGTAAAGATCCTGAAGTGACTTCCCGCTGGGTTGGGCACCGATCGCGAACCATGAATGAGATTCACTTTCAGTCAGCGTCTTAAGATTTCGGCAGGACTGCATCAATGAGACGGCTCGTCGCTTTCATTGCGTTGATATTCGTCCGGTCATTGTCGACCCCGGGATCAATGAAACAGAGAGAAGGCGTAGCGAGAAATTTTGGAAATTAGAATTTGTGGTACCTGTTGTATACACTTGAGCGACAATGAGGTCCCTTTGAGTCCGGGCATTTTTGTCAATGAACTCGAGAGAGAGACCGGCCGAATGAAAACCGGCCATCTGGTCATCCGTTTCCGCACTTGACGCTATTTTTCACGTTGACAAAAACATTGTACATCCTGGTTCCAAAAGTCATTTTGCCTCGAGATCGTACATCCCACTGGAATGGACGATGACATTCTTACTTTCAGTTTCGTGCGAAATCGACACCATTTATTTCGTATTTAAAGAAAAATCGGATCGGTTCTGCTCAAGTGGAAGTCCTTTTCTGCTTTTCTGCCAAGTGTCCGATTCAATTTCTGAAACCAAAAGAAAAGTCACAACTGAATCAATCCGAGTCTCAGAACATTTTTTTTCTCTGTAAGTAATTTTAAATATTTAAATAACACAATTTTAATGTTTAATTACTTAATTACAATTAGTAGTGATTTGTAAAATATTTATTTCAGGTTGATTATCCAGCAGATGTAATTTTAATTTACTTAGTTGGTTTACGATTGGGCTGACAGTAAAAATGTAATGCTTGAAACAACAATTGCTTTTTCGTACTGGCGTTGAGGGAAAATAACTGAACCTATTTGGCAGAGGGCGAAGAGTTAGTTGGCCGGAATGATGCAATATTATCATCGTAAAAGGGGAATCAAGAATAATGGTCGAGCTCATTTTTAATAGTTTTCATGAATGCGCGCAATAGTGGTGCAGTGCAGTCAAGAGTCCGGTGTGTATCGTGCAACATTCATGCTCTAAAGGCAAGAGACTTTCTTAGTATGCGACTCTCTCTGCGTTATTGATTTAACTGTGAGGCGTTTTAGGCGCATTCATCGTGGCCAAACTAACTTAGGTCAGATCTTTGGACAGAAACTGACAACAATTGCAGACACCTTCCGGGTCGCTTTTTCACTGCGGATTGATGTTTAAACTAATTTTAACTTTCAATCTATTCTGATTCTCACGTTTAGAATTCCTGACAATGTCAAACCGTGGACATTTTATGTCAAATATTTTGCGAATAAGACAATTTTAATCATACAGGTTTTATTATATTTTATCTGTTTTATGCTCGGTTTTATGTACTTTTATTACGTTTCCTCCAGTTGGAATTATTGCAATTGAAAATGAACTGTCGACATTTTATACACTTAAAAAAAGATACTTCGAATCAACTACATTTGACTTGACTGAAATAAAATAAATTTATATTAGATTTATCAAAAATTAATTATAAGATTCACAAAAATACTTAATTCAAGAATTTTTTCAAAACATACGTATTTTATAGAAAAATAAAAATAAAAGTGAAAAAGAGTACTGATTTAATAGTGACATAATAGTTTTAGTGTATGAAGAGCGAAAGATAGACAAAAATAACGAATCTCACGAAAGGTTTTTTTTATTTCTTTTTTTGTACATGAGAATTTGCGTTTGTCCGAAGTGTCTGTAGCGGCTTTGAAGAAATTCGTTATTATTGTGAGTATATATATTTGCTCGTTATTTCTTGCACGAAAGAGTTTCTAGACTTTGTTATCGTGATAGAAAACAGACGAAAATTGAAGATTCTTGAGAGACGTCTTTCCATTTCCCAATTTGACGTGACTCGAGAAATTATTAAACAAAAGCACTTTGACAGATTAATATTCAGCTGCACTCGCAGCGACACGCTGTTTACATGAAAAATTACGTTAACTCGGATTTGACTTTTTGATCGCATTGCGACAATCAATCGCGTTTTGCATTATTCGCGGTTTCCCGTCGTCGCATCTCTAAACTAATTTGCATTTATACCGACAACAAAAAGGAAATGTACGATCCTCGTTTTATTATTACTATTTTTTTCCATTTTATATTTTATATCGATTCATTTTCTTTTTACGAAGACGTTTATTCACATTTCTATTTCTTGTATGTTTATAATAAATATAATAGGACTCAATATTTCACTCAGAGACGCGCCTCATATTTCATTCGATAACAGCATCATTACTCTTTCATCTTGAAAGAAAATAACGCTTTCTTTGTTCTCTCGAAAGATAATTTTTCAAAACCTGCAACGTTTCATAAAATTGGCAGGTTCAAAGAAACACCAAAAAAAAATATTTTATGATATGATTTTTCAAGTTTTATTCAACTTTCAACTTGTAGGAAATTCTTGTCAGATTAAAAACCACTCAATAAATAATTGGATTTAGCAGACGTAGGATGTGCATCTTAGATTTCAACTCAGCCCGTCGCCCAATATTGGTTCCAGTCTTTTGTTGAGCGAAAATTAAAATTCTTGACATTTTATCATCCTTGTTAATTAATTATCTCTAATTTCAAATTCCTTTCTATGTAATAATTTTAATTTTTATAAAATAAAAAAATTATTGAAGTAAATTAAATTTGCAAAATTCCCCAACTGTCTCCAACATTTTTTGTCATAAGGAAATGAAAATTTTGTCGGATGATTGTGTCTAAGTATGTATCATGAGATGAGTGTATGGCGAATTAATCATAAGCCTTTCATAAAGCGTGAATCGTCATGTTGAACGCAGTCTCCCGCTGCGAATTGCGTCACGCCTACTTCAGGTAGCGACAGCCAGGTGACGCGGTTGGTATTTCTCCAACCCGACTGCTTTCCTTCTCCTCTGGCTACCGGCCGACTGATGTTCTTCTTTGTATTCGCATTTTTGACAAATTGACGACCAGACTTCTGTTTGATACAAAACTGAAGAAAAAAAATTCTTTCGATCTGCCGGCAACGCGACACTAGACCACCAAAATAGAAAGTATCCGAGCCATTGAAAAGTTCAATAACTTTTCAGTGATTTACTTTTTGAGTGATTTGTTAGTTTTTACCTTAACTAACCTCAAGTTCGCCATTGAAATTTTGAGCTCTGAATGAAAATGGATATCCTCTCATATTGTGTCAACAATTTTGTTTTTATATTTTTATTTTTGACATTGATTTTTTATATTCACATTATTTAATTTTCAAAATTGGTAAACATTTGAACTTTGATTGTTTTTTTTTATTTTCACATCGAGGGAAAAATAATGTCAAATTTATCAGTCTTTTTATGCTACAAATAAAATCTCATAAAACGATTTGTCAAGTAGTCGATGAATTTTTGTACCCTCATAATTCGTCAAGCCTCAATATCTTGAGAACCCGACGTACATCTGAATTTCACGCTTCTTGACGCTCGGAGAGTATATTTCATACAATACCTAAATTTCAATTCCGTTTTTGCTCGACAATGAAATCCGCAAATCCGATAATTTTAAGAGTTCCGCATAAAATCAATTGACAGAGCATACTCGAGTTTTACCATCCAATAAGGAAACTTTTCAAAACTCAAAAAAAAAAACAAAAAGATATAAAACGTAAAACAAAAATCTCTTAACTTTTCTTTTTGTTTGCTGTCCTTTTATTTGTCTTGGATTTGTAAAATTACACATTTCGCACAAGTTTCGATTTCAAGATTTCGAGCTCATCCACCCTGTTCTGACATCACTAGTTACCAATTAAGTGGAAATACAGAGATTTCAGACCTACGTGATTATGCAAATTACAAATTATTCATCGCGTCATAATTGCAAGGCTCTGCCGGAGCAGGCGAACATTTTCTGTCTGTTCAAACGGAATTTCTAACCACCGCTTCGGTATTACACCCTGCCTTGGCACTTGTTCAGCCGCGCGATCAATGTCCGATCTAAATGCTATATTTCTGCCGTTTTACTTCAGTTGCAGCAGCGTATCATTTCGCCGGCCTCTGATAAAGGCTGCAATATGTTTTCCTGCCTTTTATCATGGAACAAAACACGTCCTAATTTCCAACTTAAAACCCATTGCAATCCCAAGATTACCCATCATCAATGAAAAGAACATAGAACGCAAAAAAAAGTAAAGAAAAGAAGGCCATAAATATCTCAATATTTACGACTATAAAACCCTTTTTGCAAAACCCTTCAAGTTTGAACCTTAGTGCCTTGAGGCTCTGACGATCGATTGTAATTTTTGTGTAATATAATTCCGAAGGATGGCGTGGATTGTTATAGAAATCATTGAGGTTTGCTTAGCCTAGCTTGAAATATGCTTCTAATACAATTTGATAATGGGTGGATACAAATCAGCGATCGCGCTCAGCCTAAGTAAACTTGGCGCGAAACCGAAAAACCGGTAATTTATGTGGAATCTGGGTGGTGCGGGTTTTTACGTGCGTGTTGGTACAATATGCCGATAAATGGCGCGAATCGGTGAAAAGAAGAAACGATCGTGGCTTTTGTGCCCCGACAATGGGCTTCGATTGGACGCAATGCTAAACGGGACGATTCTGGGGTCCCATTGTTGCGCGCAATGTGTGCCCAAGTACTTACTGCAATAATGCAATAATGCAATATAAAGATGCGATCGGGAAACCCGTACGTCAGCTCGATATCTAATACATGTATCGCTACAGCGAGCAGAGCTGTTTGCTCATCATCAATCCTCCGGACCGAGATACCGTTGATTATCAAGTGTTTTTGTTCATGTCAACACGCACCGTTACACCTCCTAGAACACTCTCAGTTTCAACCGTAAGTAGATAATCACGGTGCAATGAAACGCTCATCTTTCAAAATTATCAATTTTAATTTGTTTCTAAGTCCTATAAAAACAATTTTTTTAATTTGACATTTTTTGATCATTTTTTCTTAGTCTTCAAGTTATTTCATTGTCAATTTGATCTTTATCAAACAACTTGTCACAATTATTATTTTTTCATAACAACAAAATTCTTCTCTTTCATTCAAAATCATCCGTTCATTTCTATTCAAGGGGAAAAAAATTTTGAAATGATGGCCGCGACAGTTGTCAGTGGGGGAGAGGTGTGCCAATTGAATTTGAATTGACGAATTAATTATATTATTAAGCGGGATAAAATTCTGCGACACTGATGGGTCAGCCCAGATGCGGCAAAACTAGACAGTTGAATTCGGTCGGGAATTCATCATAATAGTCGTAGATCTGTCGCAGTGACGGTGATATGCTTCGTCATCAGGATGATTTCAGTGCACAGTTGAAGCTTGGTTATTGTGTAAATATCGTTGAACATAATATGATGAATTGTGGTCAAACTCTGATTAATAATACAATTGAGGCATCATTTGGTCTGTCATTTTGAATGCAGTTTTATGAGTTTGATTATAAATAGGAAACCTAATTTGATTAAATATGACGCTGGTATTAAAAACTTGAAGGAAAATTTTGTTGATTTCGAATTTCAATGCGATTATATAAGTGGTAAATAGACATATGGTGTCGATTCAACGAACCGATGTAGCTTTCGGATTAGAGAAATATATATCCAATCGTATAAAAGCCCAGTTAACAATGTCGCTCGTGACACTGTCGGGTCCCCGACAATTTCACACGACTTAACAAAGACAATCCAAAAAAAGATAAGTGGAGATCTCAAAAGCAGAAAGATCAAAGTTAAAAATGACGAAGAGACAATTTAAATGTTAATCAAAATTTTTGGTCGTTTCTTTTTTAGGTCATATAATTTTTTTGACATTCAACGCTGCAATTCGTAGTGTCTCATTTTGTAAGATGTTTCATTTTGTCCACAATTTGGGTTAAAATCTTTGAGCAAAAATAACGTGCTTTAATTAGATCCAACATTTTAAAAACAGTTTTCTTATTTGATAGAATTGTTTTACGATAAACATAGACTAACTTCAGAGACAAAAAAATGAATGATTTGACAAAAACTCAAAAAAATTGTTTTTAAAGGAAAATATCAATTTCTTTTCTGTGAAAAGAAAGGAAATATTTTTGAACTGAACATTCGTTTTTGACATTTATATTTTATCTTCAGATTTTATTGTCAGAAAGACTCTGAGATAATAAATGCATAAACATTGGAAAACACCATCAAAGTTTGCGCAAAGTAAATAATAGAGTCGAAATAAACTGAAATGCAGCAGCCATTCCTCGTTATCTGGTAAAAGGCAAAACTCGGACCCCGCTTTATATTCAAGATATAGATATGTACAGTTAACCGATGGCTCATCCAATATTGCTGGCAGTCTTCTCTAAAGTTGTTGCAGTTGATATTGCATGACAAACTCAATGTTTCATGTCAAACTAAGTTTACCCTTTCAGCCCCTAGCTTTTAATTGGTTCAGTTATGTTTCATCACGCCTTGAAAAAGACAGGGACAATCAAACAGGCTGATAAAATGTTTAACATTAATATCCCAACTGTCTCGGCCCCCAAGTTTTCTATATCTTTCACCGCACACGTTTTCACCTGGATCCTCTGATATTTCACACCACATTTTTTATTCAAAACTTTTCAATTCATTAATTTGTTTACGCCGCTTTTATTAACACAAACTTCCGCAAGTTTTGCAATGAATTATTTTGCAAGTTTATAATCGGTTTATCTTACCGCTCGGAGCTGAATAAATTTACCTCCTTTTCCAAGCTACAAATTATAATTCATGTTAACCATTGGCATACCGCTCTTATCGCGATTGTGAAAACCGTCGGCGTCGGATGGTTGACATGAATTAATATGTTTTATGGAAACGAGACACTAATTGAAGTTAATTAAAAAAAAATACGTCTCAAAGATCGTCGAAAAGGATGCAATAACCTGGAATGAGATTAAATATCAGTTGTTCGATGCTTGTGTCTAAATGTATAAGTTGTGCTGAAGTTCTCTTGAAAATCCAATATTCCTTTGATGTGCTTGTCAAGACGGGGTCATTCAAGGTTCTATCATATTGAAAGCTACGACGAACAATGTCTATCTTATCAATATACATATACTGGTCCAACGCGTCCAACCGACGTACATGCAGCACCAGTTCATTTATGAATTATAGGACCTGCCAGTCACCGTTACTTCTGCACTAATAACTGTCGTCTCACGCATATACGGCTCGGTCAAACCATACAATCTTGCAAATGCTGTACACAAGCGAAATTTTCCTAGCTGAGATCTCGTTGAATTTCTTATCGCAGTTGAATCGTGTAGATTTATTACATTCCACATGGAGGCCTTATGAAATTCAGCCCTATTACTCCATGGCAGCTTCATATCATACATTTTGAAATCCATTAAGCTCAGTCAACATTACGGTTCTTGATTTTATATCAAGGCTTCCAAACATTTTACAATTTTACAATTGATACAATTTTTTTTCATCCGGAGACCATGAAAAAGAGAACTTTTGATTTTGTGTTGATTTCTTTGATCTCGTATTTTTGTATTTTTAATTACACGTTTTTTATTCGGTTTAGTGTTGTAATTTAATCAAGGTTCGTTTACGTGCAGCGCTCTGATAAATAATTATCAAACTGATTCCCTCGAATCACTCCGGGCTCAGCGTTTTAGTTCGGGATTTAAACGGATAAAAAAGTAATTAGAATGGCGTAACTTTGATCCCATTGATTATTTGATGTAAGATGTAACAGAACGTCGGGACAAACGCGTACCTACGACAAATTCATTTGATCGAACCAAAAAACTGGAGGAATTGATTAAAGTCCATCCAACTTTTTTTTATTGCTGCATTGATCTTGTAAAAGTTACAATTTATTTAAATTAAAAAGTATGTTTCCATAAAATGGCCAGACGAAATTAGAATTTTCTGATTTAGCTGTTATTGGTATACGTACAAAAATAAAACCCTTTAAGACTGCAATTTGAATGAAACTGAATAAAAAATCTATTCTTCAATGTCAAAATTTGTACAACATTTTTTCCATTGTAAATATTAAGATTGGTATAGCATCCTCTCAGAATAAAATTTGTTCATTTTCAGTGAAAACGTGAGCAGTATGTTACTGTCAACGTCAGGCAGCAACTTTCAATATCTTTCAAATAAAAGAAAAAGAAACGAAAAAAAAGAAAGATCATAAACTCGGTGACCTAAGCACCAAATATGGTTTTTATATTGCGACCAAAATTGCAAGAACAATCATTAAATGGTGCACTAAAATGACAATGTCACAACGTGCACGCAGCAGCAACAGCAAACGACTTGGAATCAACAAAAAAGAAGAAAAAAAAGAAAAAGAAAAAGAGAAACAAGATTGTTAGAGCAAAATGTCGCTTTGTGTAAAAAGGGCCATCTTATTCTTTTTATTAATTACTCTGGTCGCGTCTTTATGCACACGTATATAATTACGCCGTGTCTTTAATATGGCCCGTTTCGTAAGCAATTCTTTTGTCCATCAGCTTGACCCAGTTTTGTACATTACTTGAACCCACCTGAAGCAAGCAAATGGGTGAAACAAAATGTAAATGTGTAAATACACTCTACTCGGCCAACACGACGTGCCTCGGATGCTGTCTTATACGCCAGTTCCAACATTAAAGATGGAGCAACTCTTTTCCTTAAACGTAAACAAGCCGAAGTGTCTGCAAACAATGACGCTGAATTATTCTGTTTGTAACCACCGTTTTGATGAAGTCGTTATGCGGCCCAAACACATTTTTCTTCGCATTATAGAGAATGATATTGCAAAGATGTACATATTAATTTTTTTACCTCAGCAATTGAAATGGTTGGAATTGATGACGTGGTATGAATTCTTTTCTGGAAAAATTTTATATCGTGTATGTTCGATATACGAGAGTGGAAAAAACAATGAAGTTTTAATATAATAAAAACTTCAGACTTGACTATGAGGGAAATTCTTGAAAAATTCTGGCTTGAGGAGGGAACAAAATACTTTATCACTTTATTTTCAACGTAGCCCCGACGTGTGCGTCCAAAAAGATTTCAGTTTCAGTCACTTGAATAGTAAAGGAAGGAAATTCCGTGAGAGTCGTGGAAGTTTTTCAAGCGTGTTTGAAAATTTTTGCACCAGTGTTTGAACAAATTGAAATCAATATTGGGAGTGTTTTTAAAAGCGTACGGTAATTTTTACAACTTTGAGATTTGAATTTACGACGGAAAAATTTGAATAAAAATTTACATTTCAAATGATAATTCTGAAAGAAAGAAAAATAATAAAAGTACCTTTGAGAAACTTTCGTTACATAAATAAATATAAATAAATGTTTATTTATGATCTATTTAGATTTCGAAAGAAATTTGTTATAACAAACTATTTAATCCTTGTGTACTTTTTAGACCGAGATAAATTGCAATATTTTCTCGGTCTTGATGATTTTATAAAACAAAAACCTCGACAAAAACTTATCTAGATCCGAAACAGTTTTACAATTTGTACAAAAGTCGATACATAAAGTTTCCGCTTCTGAACTTGCCAATGGTACTTTTCTCTTTGTGAGGAGGAACTCGTCAGTAAGATCTCGTGAAAATCACGGGCGCGGAACATTGATGTTTGCAAAGATTTCCAACTTGTTTAAATAAGTACTTTTTTTCGGTAATCATTTAGATTACCCATTTTTACTAATTTATTTTCTAATCTTTAAAACAAAGCTGAAATCTACACAAAATCATTTTCAAAACTCGACTTTTAAAACTTTAAAGAAACGTTTGAATCAATTATTTTAAAAATCTCATAAAAAGAGAATTGGCGTCTCTATTATGCAGCTTGCTCAAAGAGACATATATCGTCTCCGCACAAAAAAAAAGGAGGAAAAAAAGGACGAGTGTTTTGTAAAAAGCGCTTTTGTAGATTTTATCGCAGATCAAATTACGAGAACAACTGAACTTAGATGCTTCGAAATCCAGTGCCGTGTTTGTGAAATTCGTCAGATCCTTTGAATTATTACCATTGCATCAAATTATTTGTTAATAAATTGAAAAAAAAAAAAGATAAAAATAAAACTTTTTTTTAAACATTTGCTATTTTGAAATTCCATCATTTTAAAAATACGTTTCCGATGAGTTATTACGACGGCGAATTTTTAGAGATTTTATCAGAAAACAAGATATACCTTTTGCGGGACGAAAAAGCTTATTTCATTTGCACGAAAATTTATGGCTGACGTATAACTTCGAACATAATATGTGAGCGTCATAAAAAAAAGGGCAACAACTAAAAATAATAACGCCGGTGAAATCGAAAGAATGAATCGTTATTTAAAGTGCTGCGAATTGCATTCGTTAAAATATTTTATACCGGGGACAACAATGGATGCAACAAATTGGTTTCCAAGCGGTCAGTATATGACGACGCGCACGAAATTTCTGACAGCTTTTATCGATTATTTTCGCGAACGCCGTTGCGTACGATTGTTATAGCGTTTTGTGTATGACCTCAATGTGACCGCTTCTGGTTCAAAGTAAAAAAAACTAAAAAAAAAACTTGCAAGAGCGTCGCTATCCTATTTCCACCAGGTTTTTTAGTTCAGCTACTTAAAATTCTGAATATTAGTTGCTGAATTAATAACACCTGACCCCAAGATTGGAAAAAAGTATTACACGTTCCCTTGGAACTTTACACTTTCGCTCAACTTTTTTTTTCATATTTCCGTGTAAAAAATATAACGTTTCCTTTATGATGATAATCCCGCAGTTTAATTTGATTCAGTAAATCTCAGCGAATGAAGAATTAGAAAATTAAAAATTTTGAAAATGTTTATTTTAAAATAAAATGTTGCAAATTTATGATTGAAATCATAAGAGGAGAAATTCGTAGTGCAAAATAAACATGCTTGATAAAAAGTTGTGTGACTTGCAGTCTAACAATAAAAACAGTTGCAATAAAAAAAATTAAGCTTACGAGTTAAAGTTGAAAACATATTTGACCGAGGACAATAAACGCTCTAACACGTTAATTCAACATTGCTCGCCAATGTTTCTCATTTCATTTTTATTTATTTCACGTGTGTTCGAATGTTTATAATGGTAGTCCGAGTACACTTAACTGAACTAATTAAGTTGATTTAACTCTCTCATCTCAGTGAAAATAATACTAAATGTAGGACGACAATAATTGAAATTTGATTTTCAAATACGGTAATTAAATACCAACAAGTCATGAAATTTCGGACCCGTGAAATGCATATCTAATTGTTCAATTCTTTCGTTTAACGTTCATAAAAAGGTTCACATTACTTTCACAACAAAACATTTTTTTCTGGAAATCAGTTCATTTTCAGATGTTTTTTGATTTCAAAAGTGACTTCGATTTAAGAAAAACTCGATGCTATTCGTTGGACGAATATTTTTCTACTCTTTGCGGCCGATTTAATTTCATTGATAAGAGAGACAGTCAATGGGATATTCGAGAGTGTGGTCAGTTACCTCTCAACACATCTGCTAAAGTTCCGAAACTAGGGCATACGCTGAACCGTTTAAATCAATCCACAGGAGAATAATTATTGGCCAGGTTTGGTTCGAAAATGAATAGGAACATTTGCAAACATATGTATATACATTTCATTAGGGTTCTCATTATGTCAAACTCACTGTTCAACTGTATCTCGCAAAGCCATGTTGAATTATTCATTAATAATCATAATTATTAATTATAATTAAATTTACTAAAACCAAAATGACTAAATACTAAAAACAATTTAGAAGATGAAAAAGAAGGTAACATTAATAGCGACATATGCCTGGTTCCATCCCCTAAGTCGATATAATTGAAGTTCCCCAAGAGACAAATGTCATCACTCTACCACATCCTTTTGTCATCCACTCGTATTAGCATACGTACCAAAAACATTCGGAAGAAAATGACATCAAATAAAGACGTGGCTCGTTTGATTTAGAGGCTCAATTAGTTTCGCACTAAGAATAAAATTAGCATAAAAACTGATGAAAGCTGTTACATGGTATTATCCTCAATGAAAACCTTTCTTTTTTTTTCATCTGTTTCGAGCACTCAAGAGACGGGAGAACGGGAATACAATTTTAATGCGCAAAATTATATACCCACATTGCGAGTAATAAATTTTGGGGAAGGTACTTGAAAACGTTCAGTTTTTTTTCAAACGTTTCTTTTTAATTTCATAATACAGTTTATGACACCACAATGTCCAATTATACACGGTTGAATTTTTCATTAATACTGATTGACATTTATGCAATTGGCACTAACTGACGTTTAAAGTATACCTTAAACGAACTATAGTTCCAGTGAGACAGCCAAAATAGTATTTTCCAAACAGCAGTTAATTTCAAATCTTCAACATTTTTACGCATCATTAAATTTTTATAAATTAAAATGATGTTTAATTATTTTTATATTTTGCAAGCTAAAAGAGAAACCAAGATGAAGTTTAATTTTTCAGACTTTCATTTAATATTGAACATTTTTCCATTCCCAATTTTAGGCCACGGTTTTGCGCAGGATTTGTTATTGAAATCAAAGTTGCTCTTTTGGCTTTCTTTTTGTTTCACGAGTGCTCGAGAACATTGATTGAGAAAGACACTGTAACTGCACCGTCGTCACTTATGAATCCAAAACGCTTCTTCAGGTCTCACGTTATAGAAACATATCAGACGCTAATATCACAGGCGCAGCGTTAGAGGCCGTGCTCCAAAAACCACGTTTCATTGATCTCGCAGTGTTACTTAAATTATTACTTCCCGCAATGGCACTTGATACGCTGCAAGTGAATTCAATTATTCTCCGACTCGAGAAATGGGAATCTTAACTTTGATTTTCACAACCAGTAAAGAAACACAAACTTTTCGGAAACTTTGAAATGATTCATCGACACCTTTTTTTTTTTACTATCCTGCATTTTTGGAGGATGATACATAAAACTTGGAGAAAAATTCCTCGGCACTTGGCAATTTTTTACGCCCCGAAGTGTAGACTCTGAACTATGACCGAACATTTTCATTTCAACTTTATGGCATTTTGTCGTTAAAGTTTTTATGAGACTTGTTTATAGGGACAATTTGAGATGAAGAAAATGATTTTTTTTTTACTACCACTCGTCTCACTCGGGATATGAATTTTATTTTGACACGTCAAAATTAGTTCAACTTCCAATTTTGTTTCAAATTTATTTGAATCTTATAGAAATTTGTATGAAATTCATTAATCAGAGTTGGATTAAAAGTCTAATTAAAGATCTTTACTTTCATTTTACAAATTCCACTTCCAGTCTCTGGGGAAAAATTTCTTTTGAAATCATGTTAATCCACAATTTCAACTTGCAAGTATTTAATTTCAGAGTGCATTTAATTTAATTATCTTTTCGTCGGGATTCAAATTGTCCTCAGATAAGAATTTAGTTCCGCTGGAAGAGAGACGAAAAATCGCGCGCAAAATCTAAGGCCAATAAATGATTGACGCAACTTTCCCATATGTGCGTTGTGAAAGTTCCGTTGGTGCAAAAGTTTTTGGAGCAAAGTGAAAAATTGAATTAGTTAAATTGGGGGTCTCGGCAAACTGTTTGGCTTACTGTTGAATGAAATTTTGTATCTAAGCACGTGTCAAAGAAAAAATTTTTGTCACACACTGCAATCAAATATTGATACGAAAAATATATGCATATAAACCAGAGTATAAAAATGGATGAAAAAAAAATTGCAAACAACACTGTTAAGCTCGCAGCTCGTATGAAATTGAATTCACCAATCGTTACATTTTTCCGGTTTCTACTTTATGAACCGTACGATTCCCCCGAGTGCTATATACAAACCAATAATTGAGGAGCACTGATTGCGGACTATTTTCCCGAGCATGTGCAAGTTTTTCTGCTTGCGTCGTGACGTGACCTAGGACATCGGTATAATTGATTCGCAACAAGCACGACATGGAATAAAACTCGATATTTGAGTTAATATATTGCCAACTGAACAAGGCAGATTAAACCGTTTGAATTGATGCAAAATTTCTCCAGGTCCTTCAGAGACCATCTTTCGATTCCAATTTTCGTTATCAATTGGAACGTACCGCGGGCAACATTAATAACCGGTGTTCAATTTTCATGAATATCACAACTAGAAAATGAAACAGGAAATACAGATGGGTTTAATTATTTCTTACACACCAGGAAAAGCAAAAACTTTTGCGTTCGAATCGTATTAATTGCGTTGCGCAACGGTAATTTGATCCCTGGCAATGGTTCGTTTATGAAGCGACATCGTTCGTGTTATTGAATTCAAAGACGCGATTACCCGACCAAAAATATCCGCATCGATTTTATATATAATTTAATCAGATAAAAACATCCGCTTGATTGAAAAGCGCCGACGACTTGCCTCCCTTGAAAAGTCGTGCTTTATTGAATGAAAATAAGGGTAGAGGGAACACTCTGGAGGACACCGAACCAAGTTGTGGCTTTTTGCTATGTTCTATTAAATCCTCAGCGCATATAGCCCGAATCATATTAAACCAGGTAAAACGGTTAATCCGGTCCTCTGTGGAATGATTTGGGATTAATGGTAAAAAGCGGTTTTCAGACAATCGAAATTTTGTACGAAGTTGATCAACAGTTTTGAGTCGGCATAACTATTTCGTGAATCTCCAATTATTGGAAAATTTCGGATATTTGGCATTCGGTGTGGTGATCTTGTTACGAAAGTCCTCGAATTAAAATACACATTGAGTATCAACAGTTAATCTTTTTTAAAATTTTGAACGATGAAAAGTGTATAATTTTCTTTGCGGATGTATAATGTTAATTTTTTGTTTTGTTTTGAATTAAATATTTTTATTTTCTTCTATTTTGGAATAAATAAATAATTGAAAATGAAAAAATTTAAACAACCTCAAAAAATCATTAATGAAATATAACGTTCGTTGCTAAACGGTGTAATTAAATTGAAAGCAATAAAAATTTAATGACCCTATTTAGTAAACTATAATTCTAGCTAGATTAATGTCCATGCGGAAACAATGAAAAATGTAACAGTAAATTTTCAGGCTCTTTGCCACTTCGAAATCGATTCAAACAAATGAGATCAATAAAATTATATCTGCATTTCGTATTATGATAAAAATGTTTCCCTCCCATGAAATACGATAATTGGTTTGATCATAATAATGACTGAGTTTATATATACAATAAATTAGAATTCAAATATAACATTGCATCAACTAATTAATTGAAACTCAAACTATAGTACAGAGCGTGGATTACAAAACTATCCCCAAATTAAAGTGTACATGCATATTCATTGAAAAGTGTTGGGTATCTCCTAATTCATAGCAATAGCGTTCCCTTACTCATAGCACAGTATTCTCTTCAGTTCAAATTGTAAAATATTATTGCAATTCCCACCAAAATAACGACGCTGGATTATTACGTTTGCATTACCATAACATATTACAATGCATATTTTACAGTTTAAATGTTCTCAAATTTTAACATAATTTGATAAATACAAACTTGAACTTTTGCTAAATTTGATTTTCGTTAATATTTCGAGTTTTAGTGTAATATAATTTTTGTTCCAACTCTCAGGAAAATTAATTCGATTGTCATTTTTCCCAATTGTCAAAAATATTAACACAAGCCGCTTATTCAACTGATGTAAATATTTAATTTTATTAACTGACACCGAAAACCAGACAAAACGTACAAAACAAAGTTCGAACGAAAACAAAATCGAAGCAAGCGGACATTCAAAACGTCGCATGCAAAATTGATGCGAACAGTGTGCAAAGGCACAAAAACGGACAACAAAATTGGCAGTCTGGATGGTATCATGAAGCGGACTTTACGTTGTCCATATTGCAACTGGTGTTTTGCTAAATTCAATTATACACGCGGAGAGTGAATTATTTCACAATTAAGCTGAGAGACTGTGATTGTGCAATTGTCGTAGCAAATAAATTTTGCAAGCTGGGACGTGTCAAAAGCAACGCCGTCGGTGTGCTCGATTGAGTTGCGAATTCTCGCGAGAGCTTTGTTTTTGTTATAAACTTTTATACCAACTTTTGTCACCTGTTTTTTAGCTTTTTAGTCTTGCCTTTTTTATTTTGTTTATTTTATTTTTTTGTCCATACTCCGCTTTTAGTCGTATTTTTAATTAGATACTCATGTAGAAGTATAGCAAACTCAGTTCACTAATTATGAACAACATTTTTATTGCCTGCTGGTCGGTCCTGGGTGTCTTATCTAAAAGATAAAAAGCCCTACGTTGTCCCGTTTATATTTCTGTCTTGGAAATGTGAAATAAAATTTTCCATTCGTGCTTTTGATTATGATCTTGACGTTAATCGAACGCCTGAAAATATCTTATCTTCTAGGTAATGTAGCAGCTCTCTATCGTTTTCTTAATTGAACCACAGCGTCAACGTAATATCTCGCGCATGCATAAATCATTTTGCTGTAAATTTCACGGTTGCCAGATCTGATGTTATCTCGTGCTTACATTATGTGCCCGGAAATTCATTCACAAATATCAGTATGTTGAAAAATATTAAAACCAAAAGTGTAAACATGTGCGATACCTTAATCAGTGATTTTTCTTCATCCCCCGAAGTATATTCATCAAATTTTCGGTTTTGCGATTTGCAGGTCATTTATCAAATTCAATGATTTGTGTTGATAGTAACGATCCGCCATTCACAACCAAATCATCTTTCATTTGGTGCATTATCGTCAAGAATAAATCAAATCATCCATTAATGACGTTACATTGACCGAGGCCATCATTCAGGTAACGATATAATTCATTACCATACATTTTCGCAATTCGCATCCAGTGTTGACCTGAAAAGAATCAAATAATCATTATTAATATAATTTAAAAGATCATACATTGTGTCATCATTTTTATGTTCATTTTTAAAATTTTGTTTTTTTTTCTCATTGACATTCATTTTAGCTTACTAAAAAGTTTGTTCCAGTTGATTAATGAAATTATAATTGAAATAATTTGTGATTGTCCGGGATGTAATTGATTTGAAAATAAATAATTTGGCAAAGTAAATACTGTGGCAAAAAGTTTTGAAATATTACTTTGTGCAAATCTGGATGTATGATTTCATGTATAATACGATGGGTATTAAGGGTACGCCAACATAGGTAGCAGACAAAATGAAGACACGGAGATTGAGTGTGTAGCAATGTTCCACGAAGCATGTTGAATGACCACAAAAACACGCTTCGTTGAAGGGTACACCTCGAAATTGCGAGTGGGTAAATACCGCTTGCCAAAGCGGTTCAAATTATTGCCGCGGTGCTTCACGTCAAGAAATTTATTTTTATACTTAAAAACTTTCGGTGCGACCTTATATCGTATGTGTTCCCGAAATTTCAACAACTTTTCAAAAACTTAACATCTTTTAAAAGGTTTCACTTTTTAAGCGTTAGTCTCATAAAAACGTTTACAAAAAGCAAAAACTGGTTGGAAAAGTTTTTTTTGTTCGCTCGGGGCACAATCACTGTCAAATTAGAAACGCTTATGAAAAATTAATTAGAAGAACTATACGAGAAAAGGAAAAAGAAAGTAAACCAATAAAGCGAAACGACAGGAACAGCGAGTTGGCTAAGTAGTTTTTACGTGTCCGCCATGTGGGGACGTAGAAAACACGCGACAACAAAAATAAAAGAAAATCATGCAAGTTGCAGGACAGCGCAATTGTGCCGAGTTAACTGATAACATTCTCGCGATATCACGGTGTTTTCTGCTGTTGCCAAAATTAAATCACACTTTTTTTATCCACCTTGTACAAGCTATTTGAAAAATAATTTTCAAATGAATTTAAAATAACATTGTTTTTTTTTTATTTTCAATGAAATTTAGAGGAAGTTTCGTGTCCCATATTTCAAGTCGACGGGAAAGATCCAACCGATGCTATAAATATAAGAAAACTTAGGATCAATCGACGTTAAAAGGTTTTTGATCTACGAAGAAAAGAGAGAGCCCCTGTCATCCATTATCCAAAAGTTGAAGCTCCAAAAAGTTGGAGGAAGAATATTAGCAGTGCCATTTGTTACAACATTCCTCCTAATCAAAGTGTCTCGGTTAGTTGAACGAGGTTAAACCGTTATTCTCACGCGACTTGACGTTGACCTGATATCGGAATCGTTGCAGGAGCGTGACGTGTAATGGGCGGATGTCACGGCGAAGAGGTGCGGTGCCGAAGTGATTTGCATGAATTTGGACTGGCGCAGAAGACTGTCGCAGACGCGCGTGTACCAGGATCGAACGAAGCGCAATAATTACGCCGCTCGCTCAGCTGCTTCCATTGAAATTCGCTACGCAAAACATCTACACACCGCTATGAGAAACTGTATGGGTCGGTTGCTGGGTAGGTAGGTTGCCAGGTTGCTAGGAGGGTGAGAACACGTACACACAACTTGTAAATATACATGCACCAACTCATCAAAATCATTTCACAATAAACACACCGCGACCTTGATAGATTATACTCAGCTCGTTTGTCAGCTCAAAGATTCAACGCAATATGACTAAGTACTATGCAACTATATACAATTAATGTTAATAATTTAAATTATGAAAAACACCTAAAATTAAATTACAGCTAATTTCATTTTATCAATCAACTTACATATAAGATTGCAACGAAATTGTAAAATATATTAAGTATAAAATTAAATTTTATTCGATGTACTTCAACAACAACTTCCTAAAATTAATATACACTTCATTTCAATGTAATTTTTTTATATTTTACAATTTCACCGTAAAATGTTAGCTTTTTTTTGTAATTTTTTTTATGAAAGATCAAACAAACTTGTTTCACAGTTGCTCTCTTATCACATTTCAGACAAGGATTCGTATTTATGTAACAGCGATGAAGTTGACGGGGAACGGTTAATGACTAGCTTTGGTTATTTAATGCCGTACAAGCATATTGATCCTTGGATTTGAGTAACATCCTGATCAGATGCCAAGCAGCGTGCTGACTATATTACCCCAACGTGCAATAGAGCTCTTAATCACCCCACCTGTTTATTTGTGTCTATGTCGAACGATATAACTACGCTCTGAGAGCAAATATTCCATTCATTTTCGTCAACTTGATTGTGAACCTCGCTGATTGTTCATTTTGGTCCTCAATAATTCTGGGATTCACGATTACAACCGAGGCGAAGGGAGGAAGAAATTGTGTATCTGTGTAGACGTTGCTCCACTGAGGATTGCTCAAAGGACTCCGATTATTATTATAGATTAGCCATAAGCTTGTCGAACAGATGAGTGTCGTCAAAATTCAAATTCAAAACGATTAAATGTCTTAAACTAAGACACTAACATCTGAATTTAAACCTTTTAAAAACGACTTGAAAATGTTTACAAAAGGTGTCTTAATTTAAGACATTTTCATCCTCGACATTTTTATGCCCATCGGTTGGTCATTTTGTGTAAATTCTTTGCCATGAGAAGCGATTTTAAATGGTTCTGAATTTTTGTGAAAAATATACAGGAATATAGAGAGGTTGTTTAAGATGAGCACGTAACTTATAGCAAACATTCGAATATCTCACGGTGGGGCAATTTTAAACAAAAAGGCAACTTTGATATTCAGCCGCTGGTTACGAGGGGAAACGAAATTCGATCAGATTGATCGTAAATGCATTGTTGTAACATTATGATACAGCGTTTTACATTACAGTACTTACAATCGCTCGGGAAGGCAAATTTCATTATAACCGTAACGTTTTAATAGGCTACTGGACAAGCTGATATGTTACAAAATGAACGATATATATATATGACGTCCCGGCTTACGGAGAGGTTCAATTACAGTTATTGCTGGTGATCCATTTTTGTTTTACAACCTTGGATTGATCTGCAACAAAACAAAATTTAGTACTAAGATTAACATTGAAAAATAGCAACAAACAATAACATTCTTATAGTTAATTTTGAATTTTCATTATTTAATCAAATTAAAATGATTAATTAAAATTTTGATTTTTTATTATCAATTGTTTTAATTATACTATTAAAAGTCAATTAAAAATTTAAATAGAGACTTAAAAAATTTGTTTCAATTTTAATGCGGTAAAATATTTGAATGTCAGAAAATTTTTAAGAGGCATTGTGTCATGACAAACGACATCCTTATCAAATGTTTTGGAGCCGAAGATACAGATCCGACCGAAAGTTATTGACAATTTCAAAATAATATTTTACACGGCGGTGTCTTGATTTGTCATAATACGTTATAACGACAATAAAAAAGGTGTTAACAATGAAACTTATACTGATACTCCAGCACAATAGGGAGGCTTGGTTAACAATAGGGACAATGTTGTTTCGCGGATTGCCTCATTGTTTCCCGAAGCTAAGCACGTACGAACTCCTCGACCTCACGGTGCAGTTTTGTTCGAGCAATCGGAAATCGTTTAATGGATACGGCCAAGACTATTTTGACAAGCTGTCTCGCTGTATTTGGCAAGAATTTCATTGCAATATCACAGATACGGTTTCTCGTCTTCGACATTCCCATTGCTGCGATTGAAATATTATTTTGAAATCCTTCATATCATTTTACTCTGTTATTAATGCTGCGATCCAATAAAATACATCAAACAAAATTTTTACAGACACATATTTCAGCAAAAAAAAAAAAATTCTGCAAACAAAATGTTGTTGAAACAAATTTTTTTAATATAAATTTTGTTCAATCGGAATTTATGTTAACAAAAAATTTCTCGAACGATGAAATATGATGAAATAAAATTATTTTCTTGTAAAAATGAAATATGATTTGAAGTAAACCATTTTTCCAATCTTCATAATTAAATGCTGAAATTAAATAAATCACTAATGAAACAAGTTTAAGTGATATAATTTTGTGCAGTGCAACTTTTTGAATTAAGCTCTCGATCCGTATTTCTCAATTAGTAGCGGCAATTTTTTTAAGCACTCTTTTTACGATTCAATATGAAACGTCAGCGAACAAAAAGTTTCGTAATTTAATCAAGAACTTTCGGCTCCTAGTAAAATTAATCAACGAACAATTAGAAACAAGGAAACAACGTAGTTAGGCATTGTACAAAAATACAGTACCGGATTAGTTGTGGAACTGGGCCGAAGGACGTTTCATGATAAATTAAACAAGCGAAATTTTAGCGATGTCATTATTGGCGGTTCGGACGATCCATAATTTCCGGAACATACTAAACTCCGGAAGACGAATATGCGTCTGGTCAGAAGCAGGTGTGTTTAACATCTCAACGTTTCACGCCGCAATAGATCAACCTCTGTAATGTATTGGTACACGAAAGTGACTATAATACCCAAGACAGCGACACCTGTCAGATAATTATTCCTCGACAATGTAAATGTACACGCTCATCAAGTCACCATTACTTTCATTATTTTGCATTTTTGTACAACGTCATTCAAATTTACTTTGTTTGGTAAACAAAAATTGGTTATGCATTTGTGGGTATGAATTTCACACTTTCTATATAACACCCATGAAAAAAATGTTAAGCTGTATCCCAAAATAATTACAAGGAATAATTTTGATTCAATTAATAATTCTAAAAAATTCAAAAATATTAAAAAAAAATGTATTTCAATTTAAAAAAAGATCTGTTAAAATAAATGATTAGTTAAGTCTTTTTTATTCATCGATAAAATGCACCGACAATTTATATAACTGCGTAACTTTTTATTCGCACGCTTTTTTTTTCTCTCGAAGTGAAAAACGCCTCAAGAAAAATAACTTTACCCAATGTGCATCTACGCTTTATCGTATTCGTGTTGCGAATTGTATCGATTCGTGCGTCCGACTTCACTCGGCATAAACTCCTTTGCACTTTTCTTTCGCAAATCTTTCAAAGAGTTTTGCAGCTTTTTGCGATAACATTCATTGACTAATTTATCGACTAAGCGAGGCTAACAATCACTTCACCGCTCTAACGCTCACGTCAACCAATTTAATAAAAATCTTTTTTTCCTCGAATTGAAAGTTCTTTATTTTCATTTACAATGAAAAAAAAATACAATTAATTTCAATGAGAAAAAATTACGATAACAACGTTTACAGGGTATGAAATATAAAAGCGTCATCTAAGTTCAGACATTTTTGGTACAATTTTTATAAGAGCTACCGACATCTCGAAGTATGACAAAAATTTTGTTTCAATTTTAATCGTCGACTTAGCCTCTCTCAGTGTCAAACAAAAGAGTTCCTCTGAAGCGTCTGCGACATTTTAATTGTAGCAGAAAATCGCTTTAATAAATTTGACATTATCTCAAGAACGACCTTTGAATGTTACCCAACAATAATTAGTTGCTACTTTTATTTTACATCATAAAATAAAATTGAAAAGAAAAAAATGTCAAGTCCAGTCCCTCTAATTAATAAAAATTAATTAATTTCAGTAATAAAAAACAAATTTTCTTTTCTAATTTTTTTTTTCATTTTGAAATATTTGACATGAACATGTTTCAACCGGCCATCAATAATTTCATACCGACTTTTCTAACTTTCAAATTTAATGAATAATAACGTTGTTTATGTCTTAATTTCTGCTGAAGTTGCTATATTGAACTTGTCCGACTAAGCTCTAAATCTGTAGAAATTATGTTCCAAAGTTTTGTCAAAGAGCTTTTGCTTTTGCCGAGCAAATACAATTTATATCCTTAACATTGAGAGCCAAACCTCTCGACGCTTTCTCATCGATCCGTGAAAAATACAATTTGTATTGTACATAGAAAAAAAAAAGATTGTACACGCTGTTGCCTGCAATTACGCCTGGCAAGTACCCATTTATGAAGTCTCGCATCACAAAACGGAAAAGTGAAATGTTGACTTGTCTCCACTGACCGGGTGAAATTTACTTAGACAAGGATAACAGGCACGACGCAAACAAACAGTATGTACACAACGAACACCTGCGCGACTACACTTTTGTACACTGATGCAAACTCTTTTTGTTCATTTCTTCTGTCTACATGTTTACTGTTTTAGTCTCTCGCGAAATCTACATCAACGTGGACTAATTCAATCAAGCATTTGTTGTTTTTTTTTCGTTTAATTTTTATAACTAGACTAGTAAGTCCAACCAACTTGAATCATCTTTCATTTCTTTTGTTCACAACTTTTTTGTTCCTGCGAAAGTGGAAATGAATTACGAGTTTTATCAATAGTCACTACATTGAATCCTGAGAAGAGTTATATGAAAAAAGATATCTTTGCCAACTCATTTTTTAATTTTTTTTTTCTTTTTTATACTTTCATCTTCCTCCACTTTTTTTGTTTCATTTTTTTTTCTTCAAACAGTTTTAAAATGTTTAAAACTGTTTTAAAGGGGGTTTGCCGTCAGTTGAAGATGTACAATGAAAAAAAAGGGGGGACTCATATGAATATTGGAAGCAATATGATGTTACATTGTATGTCATAGCATTTAAGATTTTCCACGTGCATATAAACGATCGCTCTCTGAGAAAGTGTCGACGGTGATGCGATCCATAATGGCAGTGAACACATTATGTCATTGTCGATAGCGAGGAAACGGTTTCAACTTTCGAGTACCGTACCAACCTCGAGTGTATTCGCCTGTCCGCGCTTCTTTTCTCGTGTTTGATGGAGCGCCTCTTCAAAAACTACATGCTAAATCAAACGAATTAACCCCTCGATGTGCGTACGACTAAAGGTACGAAAATAAAAAAAAACACCCGGACCGACAGAACGAGAATAAAAAAGACAAAAAATATAATGAAAAGAAAAAGAGATAAAAAAGAAAAGTGTAACTGAAAGCGCCAAAATGGCAGACATGAGAGCAAAATAGGTGGACTCTCTGGCGCACCACATTCTTCTTGTCGCCTTCTTTTTGTCAATTGCATCTAGTAGATTGCCTGCCACCCCTTTCGCGGCGAGTCGCCCCGATAACGACAAATGCAATTGTCTGGCTGCGAGATTTATAGCTGCCTAGGTGTTTTTATGACTTCGTCGAATCCGACCGACGGTCAACACTTCCGTCTCTCCGTTCTGACAAATCGATAGCAGAGACTATCTTTTTTTGCCCATCCGCAAATCATTTACATTTTACAGAAAATCCTTAATTCTGTGACTTACCATTTTATAAGTCCTATCTGAAAGCCGTGATAAACGATTGGGGTAAAATGGAAATTGCGTTCCAATTTGTACCCAACCAAATACCACAAATATAACTTTTACTCGAATCGAGAATCTTCAACCTTGATGAATCTTAATTTAATTAAAGTAATTTAAAGTAATTTAAAGTAATTCAATTTACTAAATATTATATCAAAAGTAAAATTATATTAGAAATAATTTGAAATAAACTTTTTAACACCGTCCCACAACTGAGTCCATAAATTTTTGATCGTTCTGAAACGATTCTAAATGGGCTTCTTCGGCGAAATTGGGTGGATGTGACCAGAAACGACAAGCCAACAAATTATACCGGAGCACATGCGTCGCGTGTCAATGAAGTTAACGATTTTCAAACAGCGGATCCAACCCTGCCCGAGTATACACACGAATCATAATCATTTTAACTGCATGAACATCGGCCGTGTTTGCCAGTTCTAAATCACTCAGTCCCGGGATCAAAGTACCCTAAAACCGAATTAATCTCAATGCGCTCTTAGGCTTCTCGCGCCGGTCGAATCGTGCGCTGCAAACTAAAATTAATTTCGGCCTTTTACTCTGATGTGTCGCCATATCGCCCACACAATTGGAACACGAGCAACCAACCGGAACTCACGAATTACACAGCCAGGTCGATTTTATTCTCATCATGCGCTCGGATGCAATCGCCGGGCGTATTTCCCGAGAATGCCGATTATGCATCTGTGTGCACCCAACATTTTGCAATTACAAAGTAAACGAGTAAATTAATTTGTTTTTTTAATTTTGGGATTTGTTCAACGGTGAATAATTGCGCTCGGACAAATCGTAATTATAATAACGCTCGTGAAACCAAAATGTTGCGCCGTTTCGTTTGATATTACTCTCTTTCATATTGTTTATTCTCCTTAAAGGAAACCGAAGCGTAATAAACGTCGAACAAAAACGATGAACTTGAAAAATCATCACGCTTGAATTAACCTGTGTCCCTTCAACCGCGAACATATCAACTGACGCACTTTCAAGACCTTTTCAGGGCTATGAAAGGTGTACCGCTGTAACGTTCGGTTCCGTCGCAAAAGCCAGTTCAACGCGAAGATTAACACAGAATCGTATAACACACAGCAACATTTCCATTTAAATGATTCAATTCAACTTCATAAAGCAATTATCAATGATAAACAAAACGTCCCTCGGAGGGAGGGAGAACGACAAAAGCTTCCGCTCGAGAGTTGCGACTAGTAATCACCAGATGGCGAGTTGCACCGAACAAGTTAAACATGTTTTAGAAACATCTTTCGTTTCCAATTATAACCCTTTTGCAATTTTGTTAGACACTGCGCGATCAGCTTATTTTCAATCGGCTTCTCCTCTCCACTTCAGAACGCAAGACAAATAATTGTGTTGCCAGTTTAAGAGCTGGATATAACTTGGATCTCCCTGCAGAATTGAATATAAGTTTTCAAACTTGAAAATAATTGTCCTCTTGTTTTTTATTCTGGGTTAGAAACGCCAAATTAGTTTGAACAAATTTCAAATTTACGACCTGTCAAACAAATTTTTAGCTGTCAAATAATTTCACATAACTGTCACATTGACGTGTATTATAACTGTCATCAAAATTCAAAGTCTGACTAAAAATACCTTTGATTTTTAACAACAAAATCTTCTGGAAACTAAATACTTGTATTTAAATTTTTTTGAAATTATAAATTCATAAGCGGTTTTAAAACGGGACAGTAATAAAATACAGTTTTAAAACCCAACTAATTGGACTTTTGAAATCACGTAATTGTCATCTAGAAACCAGACGTTCATTTTTAATATTTTATTTTTGTTTCACCTTTTTCTCTTATTCTTTTATTATAAGTCGTTTTGTTTTGTACATTCAGACGTAAATAAATTTAATCGATTTTGTGCTTGAGAGTTGAGTTAACTAAAAAAGAAGCGTTTTAAAAAAGCGCTTTCATTTATATAACACAAAATGTTGAATGCACGCAACGGGTTGGAAAACTGTGATTGAATACAAGCGGCAAATAAAAAGACAATTGACTGAGTGTCATTTTTTCGAATAGGGTAAACGGTTTCATGTATATGTAAGCGGCTTTGATGATTAATGGAGTATGAAAATATGTGTAGCACAACATGAGCCGACACTGGCTGGCAGCTCGCGTATCCTTTCGTACCAAATAAGGGTCGTGCTTTTAACTCTCCTCCATTTTTTTAATATCATGTGAATATCAAATTAGTAAAGTTGTAAGCGTCATGCGAAAACTTTCCGAGAGTCAAAACAACTATTGTTGGGTTCTTTTTTCAACTGCTTTTATTTTTACACTTCAGTAACTAATTAAGAGGGGTTTCAGTACAAACTTCAGACTTTTTTTTTTAGACTTAGTTTTTTCATCTTTTAATTTAAAAATTATTCCACTTTTTCGCGATAAACGAAAGAAAATATGTTAATTCACGTGAGCATTTGTTTATTAATTGTACGCCTGTTTTCATTTTATTTTTGTAATATAAAATCGG
Source organism: Trissolcus japonicus (assembly GCA_030522925.1). NCBI lineage: Eukaryota > Metazoa > Arthropoda > Insecta > Hymenoptera > Scelionidae > Trissolcus > Trissolcus japonicus. The sequence continues at coordinate 76,228 of JAPYZS010000012.1, forward strand.
TACCACAGTGTACACACGGACTGGATGGAATATCGATTTTAATTTCAAAGTTTATGATGAATATTTCCGTTATTTCGAGCAAATTCAGTTCTTTTTTCGACGAATTTTCAACATTTTTCTTATGGATCAACGAAAACCTCATTTTTTTCGCGATGTAAAAAAAATAGTTGATTTTTTACTCACGGTGGAAACAAATTGTTCCACGTCAATGTCGTTTTACACGATTGAACAAAGAAAAGTCTTCATCTAAATTGAAAGTTTTCTGAATAAATTTCATTTAATTTCATTTTTGATAAATTGTAAACGGACTTATAATATATAATATCATAAGTCCTTTTTCATTTTTACCTGCAGTTTTTCCATTTCTATAGATTTTACAAGCCGGGACAGGTGCGGTCGAACTACCTGCCTGGTTGCGCGGTAATTATTCTTGGGGCCAAATTAAAAACTCAGTTACAGGTGCCGGTGCTTCGCGACGCTTTGATCTACCATTTAATACCATCGGAAACAATATTTTGGTCTTGAATCTTTGTCCGCCGGACAAGTGTCAGTTTCCCTACGGACGTTTAACGACAAATTCGAAACGATGGTTTTCTTCACAATGATTCAATCAACATTTTTTGGCCAGAGATTGTTGTCCACTCTTTTGAATGGCGCTGCATCGTTAAGTGCAGAGTTGCTGTGAAAAGCCCGATGACATTTTTTTTTCAAAATGGGTTGTCAATGGAAGGATGTCCGGTAAAATAATAAATTGAAACGAATTTCAACTTTGTTCACATTGCAGAAATATTTTTCTTGAATGAATCAAAGGAAGTGAGTTTGGTTTACTGTAAAATATATCTCTACAGAGTACAGGCCATTCCAAAAATTAAAAAAAAATAAAAAAAAAACAAAGCAAGACAAAAAATTAATAAAAAACATAAAATAATTTAAATAAAAGATCAACATTTATAGATCTAAGTTCAAAAGATTTTTTTTTATTTTATTTTGTTTAAAGGTAAATAAAATTTAAAGAAATAAAAGTATTGAGTGTATTCATTGAACTGGACATTCGAATCAAAATAATATTTCATCCATTCTTTACACGATTTATTTATTAAAAAAACTGTCTGAAGGACATTTCAAAAATTAAAAATAGAACAAACAAAGCAAAACGAAAAAAATTAAAAATAACATCAAATAATTAAAATCAAAGGTCAACATTCATAGATCAAAGTTTAAATAATTTTTTTTTAATTTAATTTTTTTAAAGACAAATAAAATTTGAAAAAATTAATGTATAGAGTGGATTTCTACCGAACTGAATATTTAAATCAAAGTAATATTATTTTTAAAAGTTTTATTTATAAAAAAAATCTGTCTGAAAAAAGTCTGTTTTAATATCCCGGTCTCGTGCTGTTCGTGTTTGTTTACTGTTTGCAAGAGATGTCACACCTGAAACTTTTACAACCCTTTATTTTGTTCCCCATTGTTTCTCGTGTGTTTCCTGCCTGTTTTTTATTCTCTAAATAGTGAACAACTCGTGTTTACAGTTTGTTGTGTGTCTCTACTATTATAACCGCACACTTTAGAACCGCCGCCATAACTAAGCAAGAAAAGACGATGAATTGAAGATTGCCAACCAAATTTATCCACGTCCAACGTTCAAATTAGTCACAATCCCAACTCTGAATTGTCAACTCTGGGAAAAATCGCTTGCTAAAAGAAAACTCTCCTCAAACGAATTCCTCTTTTTTACAATAAAAAAAAAAAAAAAAAAAGAAGATTGACCTACACCATTATTTGCTCTTTTCTTTCCTTTCTCGAAAAGTTATTAGTTCATCTCTCGAGTATCAACAGAAGGCAAAAACTGACGTCAATGAAGGTCGCGCTCGGCGACAATTTGTGTATCATTTCCGTGCGCGTATGAAAAAGGGATCCTGCGATGAATTACGAGTGCTGAATGGCTTGAATTGAATGCACTCCAAGCTATTGCCCAAAGATGGACACTAAAGTCACTAAAACGTCATTTAAGTTGCGAGCTATCAAAAGGCACCGACCCGGTGACGATTATTTTCTTCCAAGTTGTTCCATGGACTTTTTGAGAGTACGACGGCCATTCACGAAAGGATGAATGAAACTGATCGCCTCTTTGTCGCACTAATGTGCCCCGTCCTCGTCCTCTGCTACCGTTAAATAAAGGAACGGGAGGGAAAGAAGCTGGACGAAAGAGCAAGAGCGTCGGTGCTCCCCGCTGGGCCTTTAAAGGGACACAAGTGTGCCATTGTCGGGCGCTTCTTAACGACATTAACTGTGCTTCATTCAGCACCGCCAAGTGGGGGAGCAAAGGTTCTTGACAAATTTCACGAACAAGAGAAAACCCCCGGAATATCGGAGACGCGATTCCACGGGAGCCTTTTAGTGCAAATTCTTGGCCACGCCTTTGTGGTCGTGTGAACCACTAACGCGACATTCAATTTTCACCTTTTTTCGACCGTTCCGTCGCCCTACAGTCTATAATACAGTTTCAGGTACCAACAAAGTTACAGTTATTTATTCAGGTAGTCAAAAAAATTTTTATATATGTCACCATAAAACAATTAATTTTTTTAGAAAATAATTTTTTAAGTTGTTCTGCTGAAAGAGGTGCCAGGTTAAAAATGAAGAAATAAAAAATTAAATACTATTGACGCGCATTAAGAATCCATCTGGAATTTTGCATGAAGGTTCTGGGCACCGGGAACTTTATGCCCACCAATTTTCAGAAACGCCAACGCATTGGGATAAAAGTTTGATTTTTAACTGTGCTGTACTGTAGGCGCAGCATCTTTGAATATTAATTACTCCTCCGTTAAACAAATTTGTTAATATTTATACTAAAAATAGCTACTATACATATATATTGCATCCATGGCAGAAAATGAGCAACACGTTTCTCAATTCCTCTCAGTAAATTTACTTTAAATTTTGATATGAATGCTAGCAATCTCGTCACAGGACTTCATTAATCGTCACTTCATGTTTTTCGGGATAAAAAATGTTTTTTTTATCAAATGAACTCGACAATTCTGTACGACTAACAGAAAAAAATAAATGAAATTATATAAAACGAAGTCATAAGAAATTTCATTTGCATCCTGCATGCATTTGATGTGATTCACATTTATTTTCTTCTTCGTTTTTTTCTTCTTCTTTTTTCTAGATTCTGATATGTCAGATGCAACATATCTGCGATGCTTTCACGTTTTTTACATGATAAATGTCGCAGCTCGTCAAGGACGGATCACGATGCAAATTCGAGCGAGTTGACCTGGACTGGGTTCGATGCCAGTCATAATCCAACGCAAATTTGATCGGTAAAAAATATATCTAACGACTTGAGGATTCAAGCCAATCGGTTTTCCTCCCTCGAACTTTTTTCTCGTTCTGATATGCCGCGCACACACGGTGCACAAAAGTTTTATTCGCTCTCCTGACTCCGGAGAATATGTTGCGAAGTGCGCTCACGAAATTTAACACAAACAAATTGTGATAGTGCTATCTTGAGAAAATATATAATACATTAGTTAGAAACATAATGTGTTCTCATACTGTGCTCGCTCAACCTATATATGCATGGCGCACACATTCTGCGGCAGATCAGATCGGGACAGAAGTTTGCTCGTAACAAAGTTCTATAACACCAGATGAAATTGAATCTGACGATATTCTGCAATAATCTGACGCTAACTAATTATAATATTTTCATTCTTCTAATTTCTATACTCTATTTGGTACAGTATCGTTTTATCTTTAATATTGTTCATTATTAATATTCATTCTCATAATGGAAAATTTGATAATGTAAAATAATTGAAACAATTAAACCAAGCTCAGATAATTGATTAAGAGTGATTAAAATAAAACATGTTCGGTTGAATGAAAAGAAGTTTTTATTTCAATTATCTTTTTTTTTATCAAATTAATCGTACTTATTACGCGATTCATATGGATCATTTAATAATTTATGTCGGAATCAAAATATGGTCGTAAATCAAAGAATAGATAATGGAGAAGAAGTGATGCATTATTCACGAAATCCATAAGGTGGATAGGCACTTTGTTTGCAAGACGTAAAGCTTATCGCGCATGTTCCTCTGCCTTTTGAGTCAATAATATATCTGCGCCGTTATTAAGTTGATTAATAAATAAAAAAAATATAATAAAACGAAAAAAATATCAAGAGATTTCTTTGGTTCTTTCATTTTTTTCAATCAGCGAGGCATGACAAAATTATTCAGCAAAATTGAATGAGATGGAATCGCACCTCAACTTGTACATTATTCAATCCAATTTCTGGCTTGTAATTTGAATTGTAATTTTGATGATATTCATTTCAAATAATTTATGCAGTCTCGGGATCAGCAACTCGTTTGAATAAGCGATTTCAAACACCTTGCTTTTTGATCAAACAACAATAATCTCATCACGCTGTTGTAAAAATATATATCCATTAATTGGTTTCATTAAAAAAAAAAGAAAGTAAACTCAAGAGAAATTGCCAACGATAAATTTGAGTTGCAAATTTTTTAAATCTGTCTGACGAATTTTACAAGTTATCTGTCGTGAAAAAATTACTGATGTTTTGTTCGTTGCTTTTAGTATCCCTCTATAAACTTCATCTCGTACAATTTGGCAGTGAATCGCACACAAAAATAGTGATAAATATATTGTTGGAATTTGTAGCGAGCGTTCTACTTTATACTCAAACTGTCACATTAAATTTGCCGTACACTTTACGCGACTTTCATTTTATTTAATTTCATTGTGAGACCAAGATTTACCATCATTTCGAACTGCCAAGCGAAACACAAGAGGCAAAATTAAGAGCAATTTTTTTTTTTGTCAATTTGAAATACATCAATCATCTGATTTTCTGCGTAAAGCTTGAAAGCCGTTTAATCATTCATAAATAAAATATGTCCGATGAAAGATAAATGGAGTTTGTTTTTCAGAGAATAAAACAACTGTTGCAAACAAACCAGCGTATAATTGCAATATCGACAATCGATCCGCGTTACTATTACAGTGTTCCAATTTCTTTTTTTCTTTTTTTTTCTTTTTTATCGAAAAAAAAACAACTCAGGAAAGAGAGATCGTTCGGAAAGATGAATGTGGTAAATTTTCTTTGTGGATGAAAATTGCGCATTACGTGCGATAATCGCCTTCTGGCGACAAATATACAATTATTAATCACAATTAAGTCAACTCAGCGGGACCACTTTTACCGAAGGAAAGATATGGTTTCGACCCCGAAAAACTCTTACCGATAAAAACTTGCGAAAACTTTTGGCGCGGAATGATGAAAGATAATGTATACGTTTGTACGCGAAATATAGGTTACAAGCAAAACGGAAATGTAAATCTGAAATCTCTTTTTTATTATTGCTCTTGGGTACAAAAATACAGCCTTTGAAACGGTGCGCTGGATTTATAAATATGATATCTATATTACAATATTTACAAAAGTTAGAAACGCGGCGCCAAACCAAACGTTATATAAATTTCAATTTGCATTTCGCTGTACAAAATTCACGTTTAAGGTACAACCACGATGACGATTTTTTGATGAACAAATCAAAACCAAGAAAAACTAAAAAATCTTTGCAAATCTAAAACAAATTCAAAATAACATTTATCATTTGCATCATCCAAATTGAGTTTACAAATACCTTTCAACCAAACTTTTCATCACCAAAAAAACGTCATTTTCTTCATCAAACACGAGATTAAAGAAAAGCTCCTCTTAGTTTTAAGAATTTACGATACGATCGACAGTATGTTTCGTGCAATTAAGACTCCTGAGGCTGATGGCGGCGTTGGTGTCCTGAAAAATGTCTTCATAGTGAGGCTCCAATTGCGCTCTCTTGCTCGGCGGCAGATTGGCGTCGTCAAAAGGTCGCGGCCTTTTGCACCCGGTCGACAAATCCCTCGCCTCCGGCAGTTGGTGATACGCGGCGATACAGACGCTCTCCTTGTTGTCCTTGTCCTCCTCCTTGTGGGCCTCGTCCTTCTTCTCCTCATCCGTACACTTGCTCTTCTTGCCGCAAGTCCTGAGACAGCAACATTTCTGATTCTGTCCGCTGGGCACGTCCTCTTTTTTATACTTGACCCTCCGGTTTTGGAACCAGATCTTGACCTGCTTCTCGGAGAGCTTCAGATTGGTCGCGATCTCGATCCTCCTGAGCCTGGACAGGTACATGTTGGCCGAGAACTCGCGTTCCAGCTCGAGCAGCTGGGTGCTCGTGAAGGCCGTGCGGATCCTCTTGGAGCTGTTGGATATCGAGCCAGGTGACTTGGGCGGCGGGGTGGGTGTGCTGTTTCGCGACTCGGATTCGTTCGAAGTCGACAGCTCTGGAAAGAAGATAGCGCACGAGATTAATGGATGCGAATAAACTTCTCATTTGGTGGATATCTTATATCGAGCAACCGAAGCCGGTTATCTATCACTGTCCGGAGCAGCCGCATAAGAGGATCAATTGCTAATTTTTTTTTCTCTCTTACTCCAAATTGAACTGAACTTTGTTTCTATTACTGAAAATAAAACGAATATAAAAAGACAACCTTGAATGAACAAAAAAAAAATGTCCCAAAAAAGTACCACAAAAATAAGTCGAGAAAAAAATGTGTTCCCTTTTAATTTTGATTGAAATACTTTCTTCTTTTTTTTTTTATTGAAACTGTGCCTGATTGATTGGAAGCTTTGTCACCCGGAAGGAACACTCGAGGCTTCTCCAGTTGATTAAAGAAGCTATTACAGACAGATAAGCTTCGTTATTACGACGTCGCGCGGTACGTGACTTATCGGCGCTATCTGGTATAGGTGTATCTGCGGCTCTCCTGGGTTCCCCGATACTGTCTAATCAACGTCCTTAATAGATCCGAACGAGGAGCAGAGATACTCACCAGGATAGCGGTAAGATTGACTCGGCGACGGTGGACTCTGCCCGGCAACTAATCCCATCGGTGGCGTCACAGCCACTGGCAAAGGCATGTTTACTTGTCGCGGCACAGGTCGCACTGGTTGATAGCCCAATCCAAGGTTGAAAAAATTGAACATGTAGTTTGGGATCTGGTTGCCGTAGTAGGGCAACGTGTAATTTGGCGATGAATTGTTCCCGATGATGGAATCCATGAGGAAACTTCGCGACATGGTTATCAAGTGCAGATACACTTTCTTCCTTATTTTGTTTAAACACTTGCTCTTCAAATCACTTTTTCACAAATCCTTGAAATCCTTAGACCGTCACTGCTCGGGACTTAAACTGGTTCTAATGCCGAACTCGAGTTGTGAAGAGAAATATAAGGGCATTCGCGGGGGAATTAACTCCACCCAGGGGTTGGGACAAGGGGGCTTCTATGCAGGGCCCCGCCCTAAAGATGCTGAGGGTACGGTGCATAGGGTGAAAAAGGTTCCCGGGGGAGCGGGGCACTTTCTAGAGTGCTAATTCGACGGGAGGCCACAACCTTGTAGGGAATCACTTATGCTCCTCTAATTAATGCACTTGGCCGAGGGGACATTACCAATGAAAATATACAAGCTTCGGTTAGTTATAAATAATCGGTTTAATCTTCTTAGTGAGATTGATTTCATGAAATCAGTGTTAGGATGATGAATTTGTGTTGACAAATGTCGGTGAACGGTGTCAAGGTTTTTTCGGTTTCAGGAATTCCAGGAGGGGTTGGGAATTGAAATTGTGGCTCGAACCGGTGGCCTGATTTGGTTCGAACATTTTTGAAGCGGCGCAACAATTAGGTTTTCATCAAATCAGCAACGGCCAGTTTCATTATGTTTGATTGAAGCTTTAACGGCAGATGTTAATAAAATTTGTTTTCATGTTTATGAAATAAGGTGGAACAATCAATTTGATCGAAATGTAAAACAATTGGGAAAGATTGATTAAAAAGTTGTCATTTAGTTCATTTCTTTAATTTCATTTCATTTCATTTCTGTTCAAAAGTATGTGATAGAATTTCTAATTTTATTTCTTGAGGATTGAATTTTAATCAACGCCAAGTTGCTTATCGATGCAGTTTTTTTTCACAGATTCCACATCTTAAAAAATGCTTCAACCTTATAATCCAGTATCTAATGTTGATTAAAAGTCGAGGATTTTCATGACAGATTCATCCAAACCGTCTTACCTCTTAAATCTTCATATCTCAAGCCTAATAAAGTTTTCTAATAAACCTCGGTCTCCCTTTTTTTTTATCCATTACACAATTTCTTCTAAACCACAAGATCTTTGAGAGAGGAAAAAAAAACTACATCGTGATAAAAAGCGCATCAACAAAAGTTACACTTTACCTAATCGAAAACTTTTTATCTCTTATCTGATGGCCGAGACAAGACGTTTCTCTTTAAGTTTCGATCACGCGAAGCTCCGATATTTTCACACAGTAATGAACTACTAAATTGTTGGTGTAATTGAAAATCGCATGCCAAGATAAAATTGCATGTACCTGAGAAGATAAAACCACGAAAAAAAATAATTTTTTATTGACATTTTGCTGAGATCAAAATTGGAAAATTGTCATCGCGATTAGGAATAATAACGATTGAATTAGTTTGGCAGGGAAAGAAAAAAAAAGAAAAGGTAGTGGGATGGCGTTTTAATAAGACGAAACTTGATCGCTTATTAACGTGCGACTTTGGCATAACTTATGAAATCTGGGTATGCAAATGAATTAGAGAATGAGAGACGGGTCAGGCTAATAACGACGTGAATTACATCACAACTTCGGGCTCTGATGAATATCGGAAAGAAATTCAGGCCGCAAGATATGCACTTAACAAGTAAGCCCCTGATGCCCTATAAAATATACTTTGCATGATTTAACGTGCGTACTTGATTTTTTATTGCCTCGAAAAAAAAAAAAAATGTTTGACTTATTAGTTGGCACATATTTTTTGCGTGATCATAATGTATTATCTCGTCGTTGAGATCTACTCAGCATTCCGTGTGGTTCGGTTAAACGAGATGTGTGCAGTAAACACACATGTTTAGCAATTCTAACAACAGTGGTTTGTTAATTAAAACTGATTGAAAAGTCATGTACACGCCGATGAATTTTCTAGATTAGTGTTAATTTAAAAGTCAATTTGGAAAATTAGAATGCTGCTTCCAAAAGTTGCTGGACTTTTTGGAACACTTAACATGTCGTTGATAAATAAAAACATGACAAAAGGATATGGAACAAGCTTTGCCTTTTAGCCCCGATTGTTTTATAAAATTAATGGTGAATTGCTTTTACTCCGTTCTATATTTTACGATCGCGTACAAAATTTCATATTTACCACAACAATTTATATTGCCGAGCGCAATAATTTTATCTCATCATAAATCCTTATAATTTTTAATACATTTTTGTCTCATAATTTCTAAGTCATCTTGTTCAATTTTTTTTTCTTTAAGTTTTTCAATGCAAATTGATTTGTAAATTCAATAGAATTCAAGTAAGCAATTTAAATTAATAAAAATGATTTCTCTTCAAGTTATTTACGTAATGCAATAAATAATGTTCAATCGCTTTCAGAGAACTGATAATCAATAACCCATAAGACTATATTACCTACATTAAAGCGTTTGAAAATTATTAATGCAACGATTAAACAAAATTATTATTACATGCCGTCATGACAAATTTGATCACGTTTTTTGAACTATTCTCTCCCTTCCTCACCAAATTTCATATGCGAAAAAATTGAATTTTCCTTTAATTAATTCCGGATAAAATACATTATTCATTGTTCAACTATATCTTTCATACGAAAATATGCGCGAGATAAATATTTTTCACATCGACCGAAAGGATATGATACTTTTATGCAAACGATGACATAATTACGTTCCGAGGGATGAATCTCGAGATAAATATTGTACAAAGACAAGGGGGCTCCGGGTAATATCAAAATCCCAAAATCAACACCAAAAAAAAAATTTGGTCCGACGAGAACGTTGATGGAACAAACAAAAGCGTGAATTATGATACGTTGTTAAATGTAACGTTACAATCAAATAACTACGTTTTGAATAGGATCTTGAAATATGTGGCAAGTTTTGAAAAGCCCCTTAATAACTAATCCCATTATAATCTCTCCCCATAATATTCGAACGGTCCGCACGCGTACCCTCCATATTAAAAATCATGGCAACGATATCTCGCATAATCCAATATACATAGACGCATATGTGCGACCGGACGAGCTGCTGGCAACAAGACAACCGAGCGAGGGGCTGCAGAGAAAGCGAGGGCACGCCAGGGGGAGACTCATTATCGTACAAAAGTATTTGAATTTTGGTTGGCTGTTGTTTACCAACCCCCCATGACACACCATTGGTTCGCCATGAACGCAGGGGCGGGTTTAGATCAACAAAAAAAATGTATATACGAGCTTACTCTGGACATGTTTGATCACAGCGCTGCTTTTTCAATTCAAATTAATTATTTGTTCGTTGGATGTCACTTATGATGTATCCCAGAAAATTTCAGATGAAATTCTGTTTACTAACGAAGTTTAATATCAAAAAGTTTGATTTTAATTTCATCCGACTGAGACGATTAAATCCAATTGAAATTATTAAATCCTCTTATTAAGTTCGAAAAAGTTGTTTTTTTCCATGATAAATTTGTCGACTTTTTGTCTGGAACAATTTTGGTTGCAGTACAATTGGTGTGATTAGTTGAATTTCGAGGATTCGTTCGAGATTGTTCAATCCGACTGAAATATTTCCGCAGACCAGACGTCGAGACTTGAATATATATACGAGTTTGTTTTTCAGAACCTAAAATACCTAGCAGTTTTATTCTAATTCGAGTATTTCTCACTCGCTGTCACTCTCCTAAAAGCACAATGGGACGGCGCTTTCTATACCGTTATTTATACACTTGGCGTTGATGAAAAAACATGTTTTCCGTACGGACAACTCGATATAATAACAACAAACTAAATTAACAAATAATTCTCAGAACGAAACGAGTTAATTAAACTTCTTTTTTCTGCCGTAAGTTCAGCGGGTACAAACAATTTTTTAATGGGGTCATTGAGAAAACTTCCGCGAAAAAACGTTACTCTCCCAGCGCGGTTTTAATAAATCATGCTGTACCGATTTGTTTGCTACGTAAACTGCTGCACTTTTTGTGACATTTGTGACATTTCAATAACTGGCCTATCGCCCTCTGAGCGAAGAATAAATCAATAACGCTTAACATGCTTTCCTTTTTTTGTCACCTCCTCCGAATATTCAACGCAAATTCGCTATGTCAAACATGAATATGAGTTCCAGTCTAAAACTTAATTTACCATTCGAGCAAAGTCGGAAAGAAACAAATATGTGAAACATTTTTTTTTTTTTTGCCGGGCGAATAATCTTGAAATTCAAATCCGTTGCGTAGTGCAAAACGTAAATGGAGATCGATTAGTTGCCAGTACAAAATAAATATGCCAACATCAAAGAAACACAGTCGGACCTATTTTTCGTTTTTCTAATTTTTGCCATTGAAATTGTTTTATAATTTTGTAGAAGTAGAACAGTAAATCGTGAATTAAAAAGTATATAAAACATAATGATAAATTTAAAGAATCAAGAATAAAAAAATTGAATTAACCGAAACAAAGAGGTCAATTCACAAAAAAAGACAATTAAAACAAAGGTACAAATAATTGAGCATCATTGATTTTCAATCAAGTGCATTTTATTGCAGATGAAAAAAATGGTCAATAGAAAAAGAGAGTTCTTGATCAAAGCATTGATCTTAGAAGAATGATCTCCATTGGAAGACGTCGTGATGTTTATAAGTGGGTTGCATTCATTGACGAGTAACACAGTATCCGAAAAGCGATCATGGCTCATTTAACCAGGTCGAAAAGTGCATCTTGAAGTTGGATTTCACTCACAAAGGATCATCCCATTGAGGGATCTCCCACGCTATTGGTCAAGTATAATAGGCTCGATGAAAAATCTGACAATAATCATGGGAATAGCAAATACGATTTGGGCTCTTTCATTTTAGCGGTACGATTTGGAAGACTCTTGAAAAATGTGTTCGCGAAAAAAAAAAAAAACTCGTTCACCAAAATCGACGTGCGTCTTGGGCATTGTCGCCGACGGATGACAAATGTATCGCACAATCGGGTCGATTGTCAGTCGAATATTTACTTGCACGCATGCGATCGAGATTCCGCCGCTGAGATTAACCCTTTTCAAAACCAACCAGAAATCCGGCTAATCCACTGTTTGGACGCATTTCATTCTTTCGTTCAGTTTTCCTTCCCTTTCACCATCAGCGGACGAGCTGTATTGACGCGCATTGTTTACTTGGCACTCCTCATCGGTCGCGATCATAAGGGCTTGAGATAAATCCGAGATGGCATAATTTTTATATGCTGAGCTCTTTTTTCGCTTTCATCCAATTTGAATATTAGAACTGATTACCTTGACGCTCCAGTTGGTCGCCATTGTAATTGAAAATCATATTGTACTCGATTCCAAATTCAAAAGTGCAAACCATCCGAGATAAAGGAATTATTGCAACTCATGTCTTTATGATTGTGGAAGTAATATTTCATTTCTAAAATGTCTTCCCGTATAAATTTATGAATTAAATTTATTAACCCTATATCATCCTGATATACCTCCACGGAGACATAAAATTTTGATCATGTTTTAGTATACGTTTCTGATTGGACTTGCCGTCATTAATAAACAATCTACAATTTAATTACTGACGATTTAATTACTGATAACTAAAATTTTTAGTTTTTTTTATGAGTATAATTTTTATTTTTATTCGTTACTGTATACTCCGGTTTATTATTATATTTTTAATACTTTGGTCCATTTATGTAGCATTTATTATTGATCACTTCTGTGATTTCGTTATTGATAATTTAGTTTCAGAAAAAAAACCATAAAATAATTTTTATTTGTCCCAATTTTACGAGCTGCAAATTAATTAGTACTGCTGCAAGAAAATCGATGTTCTTCAACGCATCAGAGCACTGCGCGATACGACGTGTACAGAAACTTATTTTTCGAACTTAATCAAGAAAACTTTTTCGCACATTTTCCCATGGTATTAAATTCAACTTGTAATTATCTGTCGTAATTTTTCTCTTGTGTTATTTGCAAAACGGGAAAATTGATGATTCTCAGATTTCTCACAACTCGTTGTTTTCATTGTGTTTTCATCTTCTTTCATCAGTTTTCAAATTTTTTTACAATACAAAATCTAAATATATTATTTAAAATATTATTATTAAAAAAATTTTAAAGCAGAGGATTGCATTCGCTCTCTTAGCTGTATTTTGTTTTCAAAAACACATGCAGCTATAATTTCCTTCGCGCGTCGCTGCAAAAGATAATGCCTGATAAAGTACACTCACGGGAGTCTTCAGCACATTTTGAATGTGAAAAATTGGAAGTTCTTAACCGAAAATAAAAGTCTGTTTTATATTCAATCAAACGTGTTTGTTTAAAATCCTTCCTCAAGTTTACTCACAAACTGAAATATACCTCTTTCAATTTGTTTTGTTACTGCATATTTTCCTCTAAATCTAAATTTCAAATTATTTCTTAATTACAGCTTTTTTAAAAAAATTGTAAATAATCGCAAGAGAGTTGTTTGCACAAACTTATTTATACCATGAATTTTCTGACGAATCGTCGTATCTTGAAGCAAGTTTTTATGAACTCTAAAGTTAAAAAAAAAAGTTTAAACATAAAACTACCACATATAAAAGCACTGATATAAAAATATCTATTTATTACTTTTCTTTATTCCATCACGAAATGTTATCACAAGCTGAAATTTCGAAAATATTTTTCCTTCATCCCGGATTTTATCGCTCAGTAAAATACATAATCCAAGATGTTCTTCGTTTCATCCGATATAAACAGGTTCTACCAAAAAAAAAAAAAAAAAAAAAAAAAAAAAAAAAAAAAAAAAAAAAAAAAAAAAAAAAAACAAATGTACAAAATCAAAGTAAATTTTTTTGTCTACTTGTTTGACAGACAGAAAAAACAAACAAACAGCAAAATGATCTCGGGTTCATTACCCAACCGTGTTTTGAACTCAAAGGTTTTGCAGATGAGAAAAATATGTAAAAAAAAAGGTATTAACGAAGATATAATATTTCACAAAAAATAATTAAATAAAAAAATAAAATAAACCACACTTCATGAAATCTCATATAAAGCTGAGTCCAAACGAAAGTCGTAGGAAGCGCACTGCTCTTTTGTCGAAAACACACATATTGTACCGCGGGTATTGTGTTAATAACAATACCGTAGGATGCCCCCCTCTTCCCGAGTCATCGTAGCGTGGATCATTCGGTAATTTGCCAGTTATGTAGCCGATCGCTATTTTTGTTTTGACACGCGCACAAGAGGCTTGTTCATGAATGGAGCATAGATACCCCATGGCTTATTGGTTACGCTGAATCGGATATAATTTATCCCCGGCTTCTCATGTTCTCTTTCTCTTTCTCTTGTTCCCTCTCTCTCTCCCTCCTCTCCTTTTCTTCTTCCTTTTTTTCCTTTCCGCAACTCCGTTCCGAGCGCAAACGTTTAATCCGTGAGAATATTATAGGATATAATGACTCGCCCGTGAAACGTTACGGAACTCGGTCATTCGAGAATGGAAAGCCTCCTAAGCGCGTTTACCTTTTGTGCCGGCGTAAACAGACAATGAAATAAACTTCTTCCAATGAAATAAAAGCCAGTTGCGTCTCCGCGCTCTCTGGAAAAAAAGTATCCGAAACAAGTTGATCAGTTCATCGTACAAGGCTATCATTTATTCATTCATTCTTTTTTTTTCTTTTCTTCTTTCTTTGCTCCCTGAACCAATAACTTTGCGATCCAATTTGACATTTTCATCAAGCCATTATCTAATCAAAGTTTCAAACTCGATCTCAAAGCCCTCATTAATGATTACAGACTTGGGTGTTCCGATATCTAGCACGTTATAAAACATCTTAATCAACTGATCCCGGCCCAAATAATTAATCGATTACTGTTTGATCCAACTTGCGAAAATAAGTTAGTAAAAAAGATGGGACGATGAGAAGTTATTCGCCATCCCAACATGATTTTTCTCTTTGATCCGGTTACACCGGGCAAATTAAATGGTTGATTGAAAAATGGCCGGGTACATTCTGTCTGAGCACTCCAGAATGTTTACAAGAACCCTCTTGCTGGAATATCTTCTAAATGCTAATACTAACTGATCAACCATGTTCCACTTCGCTGATGAATCAAGCGGCCTCTAAGTCCTCTATTTTGTCACAACCTAAAAGTCAATTTCAAACAGAAGAGTAAGTCTAACGTTTGTTTTAAATTGGTGTCTTAAATGAACAATGTTTTGAAACTAATTTAAAATTTATCTATAAAATAAGACGTGTCAAAATCTTAATTTAAGACACTTGTTTTGACAGTGCAAAGAAACGATATAAATTTATCAACTTTTTCATCAAACATTTTTCAAAATTTGTATGAGACTGAGTTTATCATGCCTTACAACTTGCTTGAATGTTATTTTTTATTCAGAAAGTATTAGATATTGCGCGAGAGTGTTATAAAATGTTCGACGTCGTTCGAAACTGCCACTAAAATCGGCTTGCGGTCGCGCAAGTTGTCAAAAGCGTGCTCCGCAAGGCAAACTGTGTGTGCATTAGAGCTTTTCGCGAGAATACGCAATGCGAAGAGACACAATGGCAGCCTGCGATGGAGAGAGAGAAAGAGTCCTTTGAGAAATTATATGCGACCCGCACGGTTATTTTACGGAAGCCTTTCATTTATTATTATTATACCTCGTTCCGATAATTTTGAAAATCATTTACCCCGACAAAGGCGCGCTTATCAGTCTTCATCTCGCACGTACAATCATTTTTCAGCGATGATAAAATGACAGTTGTAAATAAATTTTCTTTAACCTAAGAAAAAAAAACATAACATACAGATATAATTTTTATTATGAAAAAAAAATGTATCATAAAATTGTTTCTTTTTTTTTACTTGACGAAACAAAAGTTAATCCCAATCCCAAAAGGATGAATTTAAAATGCAGATTCTGAGATGAATGCCAGAACCGGGACAGTCAAGTTGCAAAAAGGGTTAATGTAATACTTGAAGCGCTTGGGAGAGATGCGCTTCATCATAAGCAAACTCGGGTAAAAATCGTAGCGAACTTTATCGTCGACAAACTCTCCAACTCCCGGGATAATTTTCGGGGTTTGCTCCAAAGTTACATATTTATCAACGAGTTTTGCGCGTAAACGTTTGCGCAGCGAGGTTGAACGAAAAATTATACGCCAAATAATATATTTCGCCTCGCGGGTTTTATATCGGCCGACGGTTCATAAAGAAACATAAAATAAAAAAAAAACAAAAGAAAAAAATATTTCTAGCGATATCGCATGTATCCGAAGAGAGAGCAGCTATGAAATCCACCGCTTTGTGATATTAAATCAGCGTTCGATTCGTTTGAGTTGGAAATAAAAAGGGAATAAATCTCCGAGTCACGTGAGGGAGCCAACTGGCTCTTTTGGAAGACATACACAACGTTGAGAATTACATAGAAAGTGTCAACAAAAGTGCATCGGCCCGGTCAATTATGACAAATTTAAAAGACTAATGATTCATAATCGTCCCGTTTTCCAGGGGTCCAGGTGGCGGACCAAGAATGCGGACAAAAAGTGTGTGGAGTAGGAGGCAGAGATCAAGTAGAATGAAGTGGAGTGTCCGTACAAGACAGAATAGAATGAAATATCTCGTAGGTAGCAATTTTACAGCAATTTTCCAATCGGCTGCGCGTCTCTCTCCTATGTAAGATATCCAGGTGCTTATCCCCCATTTATCTGGGACGCTTTTTTTTCTTTTCCTTTTTCGGGGTAATGTGTGCGCGACGGCAACGCCCAAACACGACACCTTTCTCGGGTGGTTCACCGACATCTGAAAACGGACACACTCCTCGGGGCCTTTTCAAATCAATCAAACGCTGATAAACAGCTTGGTTATGATCTACACAACAAGCTCTGGTTATGTTTGATGTCCTTGTTTGAAAAATGATTTTTTAACTCGAACACCAAATTAAGATGATTAGATTGTATCGTTGAGGGGCAGATTTGAGTGTCATTAAATATTACAATTTTTTTTCATTCAGAAGTTTGAGGTGCGATGAAACATATGTAATCGAGCTCGTTATTAGGAATCCAAAAACTATGATTATTTTAATTGAAACTTTGAATCTGATTTTAATCTAAATAAATTTAGATTTTAAAATATTTATTTAGATTAAAATTCAGAATTTAACATTTCTTTTTAACAAATTAAAAATTTTTAGTTGACAACCTTATTGAAAGTGGAATTAAAGCGATAAAACTTGGAAGTCCATTATTTTATTTCATAGTTACGAGAACATTTAATCGCTGATGAAATGGACGCTTCCTTCGGATAGAAAAAAAAAATCGCTCTCTTTTCCAAACCAATATCTTGATTATCATCCACCTTTAATCTATTATGAAAGATTTTTCAATCGAGAAACTTTGATTGAGTTGCATCGAACTGTGTTTGCAAAAAAAAATAATATTCAGTAATTCAATTGAAAAATGAAAGAAAAAACGAGAAAAAAAAACTGTAATTTTCGCTTCTATCTAGTGGAAGAAGACGCAAAAAGATAGTCGCGGGCGCTTTCTCACTCGCGCCGTTTGTCGGCTCTCTCGCTCGTTTTCATTTTGTTGCATTCGTGTTCAAACTAAATTGATACTTGCGATAAATTTCGTCAAGCTCTATAAAACCTGCGACATGATAAAAATCAACTTTTTGCAATTTAATAATAAACTCGCTTGGCTTGTACTCTCGAGGGACGCCGCGACTGAATTACAACTGATATGTGTTTCAATTAAATCACTTGAATCGCATGCTTTTTTTTGTCAACGTCGAGAAAATTCGCAAAGGACTATATATATATTTTTTTTTCTTTTTTTTATTTCCATTTCACATTCTCCCTTGTGGTCACAATTCAAAGATCACTTTTGTGATTTGATGATCAATGGTCTGTGTAATGGAACGATCTTGTATATTCATAACCGCCAAAATGGAAAATATGACACGGTCGCTGAAAAGCAGACAAATTATGGCGAGTCCAAGTCGATTGATTGCCAGTCGATTAAATTGAAGGCAAAGACTCGAAGCGTGAAATAGAACCACCGGGACACATTTCAAAAAAGTATATAAACCCCAACTGTCTTACACATCTTTCCTCTGTTTCATTTTCTCTTTATTATTATTTTTTTTTATTTTCATTTTTGTAATAAAAAAAAAATTTATCTCTGTCAACACAGTGGCTTTTCATCCGTGCCGACATTTTGATCAAAGATTTTTCGAACAAAATTTTCATCGGACACTCATGTTTTTATACATACTCTATCTAATCCAGCGATACCAGATCTAAAAGTGCGCAACTCGTGTAACACGATATTCGGCATCAAATTAATTGAACAAACCAGTGCTAGTGACAGAAATTAATTTCCCGCGAGTATCCATAAATAATGCCGATTACGCGCGGTGCTTTTGAATATTCAAAATCGGATATCTGAGAGTGAGGAATTTAAATTGCAATTCGACTCTCGGTGAAATAGGAATTAACGTGGCATAAATATGTGATTGAAACAATCCGTTAGTCAAGTTCCCATTTTTATAATTCCGCAATTTCAATTTCATCTCGTTAGTTCCAGTTTTTGTAATTTCATTTTTTTTATTTTTACTTCTTCATTTTCATTTTTTAAAATTCAATTTTTTTCATTTTTCTTTGCTCTGGTGCAATTATTGATCGAAAGGAGGAAATAATTCTACAATTCTTAAGATATGCACACTCCGACGAAAACGCGCGGATCTTGACAGCGACCTATTTTACAAATTGAGAGGCAAAACTGGCTTTGGCGTAAGCCGCTGATGCCTGCCTTTAATCTGAGATTGGTCGGGGTTTTTTTGCCTGTATGATACGGTATCTGTAAAACGACGTGCGTACAATATGCCGGTTGCAGATCACTTTGTCAGAGTTCACTTGTTCTCTCGTCGCATCTTACTATAAGAAAAAATATGCATGCGACGAAAACGCGAATATACGCTGAGCGCTTGGAAAAACCAGTCAGCAGTATTTCATACAGACAAATTGCGTCCGCGTCGCGATACACTCTGTTCATGGGAAAAAAATACACTTGACGTTACATCTCGCTACCCAATTTTATCGTCGCATTTCGTATGCCGTGTACACAATGACGAAAGAAATCATCCCCATTTTTATTTTCAAATCAAATTTCGCCAGCGGAAAAATTTCTGTAAAAAATTATCATTTCACCCCGCGAGTACATAAGTTGACAATTTTTTCTCACCATTTTTTACACCAAATATTGCTATTTTCATGATGAAATATTTAATGTAGAATTTAGTTATATGATAAAGTTTGTCATGAAAGTTCGACGAAATCTCTGTGTAACTCAAACAAACAAATGTTTGTCTCCTCACTAATATTTTCAACCTCCGCCTCTGGGAAAGTAGATGGGATGTTGTTTCTTAATTAAAAACATCGCGCGATTTATTTGATCCGACGGGAAGGCAACTTTTATAATGACAATTCTTGTTTTTTTTTCAATCTCGTTCGATTGGTAAACTCGATGAGACTCGAGAGGACGAAAACAAAATAAAGGAATGAAATTATCATAATTAAACAATAAGCGGGGGGTGCTCTGGACCGTTCATCACGTTCGGAAAGTTTATAAACGAGCGTTCTCAGTGTCTTGTTCGCGTCGCACGCAACGGGCATTTAACGCGAATCGAATCGGCTGCAACGTTTGCGCGAGCATTAATGGGGCTCGGGGCCCTTGTGTCATTGTGCAGAACTGCAAGACACCGAACGCCACTACAACCAAATATCGCGGATATTATATTTTATTAGACGGCATTATTGTGTTCGAGTGGCGTCGAGTGCGTCGGACCCTGCCAGCTTAGACACGCCGCATCAGTTACGCAGAGCCTGCCCGCCAATATTGCAGTAGTATAATACAACGACTGGTACGACGTGTTACATACCGCTCTCTCTCTCACACACACGCTCTCGACGCCAATAAGACATTCGTTTGAAATACGACGCTACTCGCTGTTGTAAAATTAACATTACTACCCACTTATCGTCTATTGTTTGTTTATATTCTATTTTAGGTCGCTGTAAAAAAAATCTATTACACGATGTTTAAACATATTTTATAGTTTGTTTTATAAAGTTACAATAAGGATGCAATTTTATTACATGCATTACGAAGATAATGTCATTTTACATCTTGACTTTTTGATTTTTAATGATGATAGATGACAAGTTGTTTTTTCAAGCATGCAACCAAATGTTTGCTCGTTAGTATGATCATGATTTCATTAGCCATATTTGAATATCGTCACTTTAATGTTTAATCGTTAAACAGAGCCTGCTTAAAAATCTCCTGATTTAGGAATGAAGCTGTGAACTTTAAAGTGGTGCTAATCAAAGTTTCCCAACATGCCTCCCCTCCTCTTATACTGTGCAAACATTAGTGCAAAGTTAACTTATAGCCAAAGTCTTGCAAAACTCTTGAATTCTAATTACAATTACTCCGATGAATCAGAAAAATGTTATTGTTTGTCCTGGCATTATGTTGAACATTTACAAATAAGTACTTTTTAAAAGTTTTATTTTGCAATGAACATGTAATGCAGAAAAATATAATAAAAAATTTGATTCAGAAAAATGTATCTCAGAAAAAAATCTAGTTTATAAATTGTTATCTGACAATTTTGTTGGTGGAAAAAATGATGTAACAATGTTGACAGTTGACATTAAAAGTTTCTTGTAGAAAGTTGCAAGTCGATTAATCATCATTTTTATATTTAATGATAGCACAAAGTTATTTCGCACGTCAATTTTGTTTAGGGACAAAAAATGGGCAATCATTTTTGTGAGATGATAATGCAACGAAATTCACGGCACCGGCGTCACGTGTCAAATAAATACACTCTTCAAAGGACGTAACGAAATTAACACGTGCGATATGATGGATCGTAACAACATTTCCAACATGGCGCGATGACTATTAGAAGTTGGTTGCATGCAGAGATTCCAAAAATCGATACGCGAGCAGGTCTCTTTAGACGCAAAGTGTCTGCAAAATTATATCAAATCGTGTTTCCTCATAAAATTCTTGTTCTTACAATTTAACATCTTTAACATTTCTTATTTTCATCACCCTATTAATCGCATTCAAATTCAAATCAATCAAGAGACACATTTGTCCGCTATAAATCTTGGAAAGTAAGACTTGTTATTTTCCCTGATTTTATTTTATATAACATCAATTCAACATCAAGAACATCTGTCTTGAGAAACTAAAATATCTCCGTTGACAGTTACCGCAGAGTAAAATTAATTGAATAAGTTTTCACTGACAAGAATATTATCGAAATGAAAAGTTTCGTCTGAATTAACGACGTGTGGGCATCGAACTGTCAAAATTGTTTCAAAACAAAATGCCAACCGAAAATTGTGCAGTTCGAAATTAATTAAAACCTTGCGAAAAGAAAACCCTGCTCGCCTTTCATGATCTCTAATGAACTAAAAAAAAACAGAAAAAACAACAACGAGCGCTCTATTAAAACGGGAAAAAAATTGATTAATTCGCAACAATCGTTATGCTAATCTCTGACCTTTATTGTTTAATAAACGAGCGTCTGTGTGTGATAGGGCTTTATATATAGTCAACCGTGGCGTTTTACACGCACCGGCGTAACAACGACGTTTTTATCCCGGCGGTCCGTTAATTGAGCGCGCGCTTATATCGCGTGATATACCTAATGACTCCGTTTTGAAGTATACGCTGTATAGTATTTGCAGCCGATTAATCGCCCTGCGTTTACCCGCCTCGTACATGTACAAACGCAATTTCGTATCGCAGCCGAGCTATTAGATCAGACCTAATTTCACAATTCAAATCTCTCTCTCTCTCTCTCTTTCTGCCCCACATTCGATTTCCACTAATTAATACTGCTCATAATACCCGATTCATATTTTACATCCTAATTAAACCTCTATTTACTAATCATTCCGCAGTCACAAAATTTTCAACATTAATAATATTCGTGCAAAATTTGAAATTTGAAATTGACATTACAATTTACGATCGATCTGAGATTACAAAATTGAGTGACAATTTCATATTACATTATAATCATAATTCAAGATAAGCATTTTGAAATAAAAAAAACGTATGAAATTTAAGATTACATATTAACATCAACATTTTAAGATAACAATGTTCTGAGTTTGTTTTTCTATGTTAGTTTCTGCGATTACAATATTTTCAAGGATTATACTTTTGTAAAAAGTTTTTCAACATTAACGGTAGCACTTCAAGATTAAAATTCAACAATTCCAGATCAAAATCCACGATAGATTGCAGATAACAATTAAATATTACAATGAAAGATAACAATGTTAATAAAAATTGTAATACAAGCCAGATTAAAAACATCCGAGTTGTACAATCCAATCGGTACTGAAAATCCATTTCAATCGACAATCTGACGAGGTTTTTGAATAAAAAGCAATTACAAAGTTTGCGTGGTCATAAAAGTGATTGTTCATTGGAACCATATCAAATACAGAAAAAAAAACGAGAAAACTGGATGCGATATGATTATTATTGTTTGACAACAGAGTCGTCGTGCCTGATGGTGTTTGGATAGCGAGATGACGTCCACACACTAAATAGCTCGGTGGGGAATTAATAGTGATCAATAGTGATGAGCTGTGTAAGGCATAACCTTCGCGTAATTAACAGAGTCACCGCCAACGAGAACGCGCACTTTGCCTAACGCAAAGTTCGTCTCTAATTGAAAGGCGAAGTTTGTATATTTTTTGTGCCCTGAATTACAGAGTACATTTGTTTTAATGTCAGAATCATAAATACGAGCAAACAAAATCCGCCTGATAAAAAGGTCGGAGTCGCATTCTCCGCTTGCCATCAATATACATTACGATTTTCATTATTCTAGGTCATGCACAAACAGAGATGAGAACAAGCCAAGACGAGCGCAGATGTACTGATTGTAACAGTATGTTCAAATTTACTTAGTCCACCGCATTCATGTTATGTAATTATATTCCCGGGCTAATATTTTTCTTATGTTTGCCAATGTTGAGATAACATGTGTTTTTCCATCAAACGTCAATATTTTCCAGAAGGTGAATAACTTGACGTACATTTTCTTTTGTAAAATTACATTAAACATTATGTAACTTTACAATTATTTCGTACAAATTTAACAAATGTAATATAATTTAACATTGAAAATATAAAATTGTGTAAAGCAACATTTCATTTTCAATTAAAATTACAATTTCAATGTAAAATTACTTTAAAAATTAACTAATGTAACATTAAAAGTATTAATTTACATAAAAAATATGTCATTTTACATTTTTCATATAAAAATGCATATGAAACTACGTTCAAAATTAATTGCATTAAAATTTTTCATGTTTAAAATTTCATTAATTATTTAATATTTTCTCAAAGGAAAGAACGACTTGAGGATTGAGGGTCGCTTTTTTACGTGAGAAATGAAATTGAAAAGGCATGAAAAAGTCGAGCGTCATGTGGGTGACATTCGCGAGTCTAAAAGCACAAGATTAAAATTGATTTCAACATGGAAATGAAAAATCAGTGGCAAATAAGCAAATGATATGAAAGCACGAAAGAAAATATAATAAGGTTTAAACAAAAAAAAATTAAAATATATTGTTGCAAGATTGCAATGAAAGAGGACATTTAGCAGCACTTTCAATGTCATTACGTGCAGCTCAACTGCGTAAACTGTTATCATTTGGTCCAACAAAGGCCTAATCTTCTTAATTTTGATTTTCATTAAATAAATCCGAGTCCGCACGTTTTCTGTCTTGTCCCACCCCATCGTTCGGATACCCCGCCCGGACCCCAAATAATTTCCGTATTTATGGGATTAATCCCTGTTCCGATAGGTTTTCGATAGGTCCGTTCCAGCTGCACTTTCCTGTCACGAGCCGTGCCACATGTAAGGAGCTTATGCTAATGTACGATTTTTGCGCTTTTTTGGAAACTCTTTGTAAGCCGACAGTCGACAGGGGTTTAAGATAATTTCAATGAATCGACGCAACAGCGCGTGCTTTTAAAAATCGTACCGCTCTTTTATAACAGACCTAACATGAATTTTGTTTCAGATATTAAAATGCTGGGTTATATCAGTAAAGATATAACATTTTACAGAAAAACAAATGTTAGAGATTATACAGGTGCTACAGATGTTTCAAATTGTATAATATAACATTCAAAAATGTTGGTTTTCAAAATCGTGAAAAACAATTAATTTGTTTGATTTGGTGTTTTTAATTTATACCTTTCCCTTTTTGTGAATGGAGACCACCATAAAAATCGTCTCAGAACAGAAGTCAGTCGACGCAATTGTCTTTCAAGTTTGTGAATGAAGTGCTCCATGAATGGTCTATCCAAGTTGTTTTTACAAATTAGCCTTTCACTGTGAAGACAAAACGTAGCGCCGGCTCACTTTCGAGGACTGGGTGGAGTCGGGGTTGCGCACCTTGGCCCGCACTCGTGCTCCAATAATGCCATTCTTGAGAACGTCCAATCCGATCTAAACCCAAATAATGAAGTCAACCTGAAACTTGATGAATATTTTAGGTGAAAGTTTATCTGGAGCATTTATTTTCCCTCTTCCTGCGGACAAAGTTTAAAAGAGACAGAAGCTTTGCATTTTCAATCTTCCCCATTGTTCATTTTTACGACTCCGCTGACAGAATTAAATATGCAGTTGTCTCTAATGAAACCTTGACGCTTTTCAAGTTGATGTGAAATTACATTTTTATTACTTTCAAAACTTTATTCATAACGGTTAAAACAAAAATTTTTTTCCTCGAATTTGTTATTTTCTTTTTCATATTCGCATGACTAACTAAGGCATGATTAACTTTTATCTGCTTAATAATCAAATAAACAACGTAAAACTAACTAGTAAGCATTAGACAATTCAACAGTATAAATACAAAATATAATGTAAATTTTCATAATTTAAAATTTGATTGTTTATAAAAATAAAATAATTCAAATACGTTTTAAAACATTTTGATCGTGCGAAATTTAGAGTAAATCATGAAAAATAATAAAATAGTGATTTTTTATCTCAGAAATATTTTTTTTTAAACTGCGTATACTTTTTCATTTAAGTTTTAATGACCTTAACGAGAATGTTTAAAACGAAATAAGGGTTGAAAAAAAATGACACGGATGAAAAGTTATGATTAGCTCGTTATTGGCAATAGTAGAAGACCCGGTTTGGAATTTCGTTCGAATCATTGGTGACGCGGTTTGATAATTTATCGTGGCTGAAAATTAGTTGTTGGTTGTAATTGAATTTCTTGCTCGCACAATACATCGGGGTTTCTTTTCCATTAAAAGTTACACCGCGAACGAGTAAATCAGGCCGGGGCTTAATGATTTAACGCGAAAATTGAATGGGTACATAATGCATGGGAGCTGGTAAGTGCGTGTACGTGCGAGGTGTATTATGATAATTATTACTGATGAACATTAACTGGCACAAATATTATGCTCATAAATATTAACCCGGCGAAGCTCCTTTTGGTACAAACGAGATGCTTGCGCTATGCCAAGTACATACACAACTACCGAGTTCCTGCAAAATCAAATTTCGCGCCCGGAAACACGTTAAGTTACAAAAATTGGATGAAGTCCTTTATATGGTAATCAAAATTAACGATGTGCTTATATCAGCTAACATCCCAGGGTCGATTTTGCATGTTCCACCTTACATTTTGAATTTGATATAATAGTCATAAAAACGGGACCATGATGGTTAAATTCAAAAAGAACGTTTGACCTAATTATTTATTAAAATAAAGGCTTAAATATTATTCGCTGTTTTAATAAAGTTGCTCTCGAGGAATGACGTCATAAATAATTCAGTTAAAAGCACCTATGTTCAGGTAACTTTATTATCGATATTTCAAAACGTAGATAAATATTAAATTTTGTTTAACCGTAAAGTTTTTCAACTCAAATTATTATAATCTAACTCCTGATATGGTGCTAACAAGTATTTGGTAAACAATCAAGTATTAGTTTCTTTTTCTAGTCTTAAAGTTTCATTCAATGATTGAAACAGGAATGACTTGTTTTTAACGGTTATTTCTTCGTTAAAAAAATTGACCATAGAACCTGAAGTGTACAATCATTTACGTAGTTATACTTACAGTAATGACATAATCAAATATCTTACAATTTGTGCACAGAATTTGCAAAGCAAAAATTCAGAGATAACAACAGTTTCAATCTTCATAAAACTTCATTCACGATCTTAAACACAACCAATTGGTGAAACTTGTACCTTCCAAATTACTTTGCTGATTTACTCAATTCGTCGGATCTTAGGGTTGCTGCTTCAACAGCATTCATTAAATGTCCCCTGTAAAAAAAAAGATTTTTCTTTATATCTAAAACAAGGTACAATATTAATTTTATACATTTTAATTTCAGTTATTACCTAACTCCTCCACGTTCTATTGCATGGATACCAGTTATCGTTGTACCGTTTGGTGAGCAAACTTCGTCTTTCAGCAGGCCAGGATGTTTTCCAGTCTGCAGAACCATCTTCCCGGCACCAACCATAACTTGAGCCGCGTACCTGTTTGCCATTGCTCGTGGAACTCCCATTTTAACCGCTCCGTCAGCAAGTGCTTCAATCATCAGGTACACCTGGAGTTTAAAATTCAAATTAGAACAAAAATCGACACTCTGTAACACAAAATAATCCAGGTTTTTACCTGTGCTATTTTTTAATTCAATCCTTTCAATTTTATTATTCTAATCTTATTATTTTGATTTTATTTTTTTGATTCTAGATACTTACATACGCAGGTCCAGATCCTGATAACGCACTAATAGAGTTGATTAGTTTTTCAGGTACTTTTTCAGTGATTCCCATCGGTGAAAAAATAGATGTGATGATTTTATCTTCGAATTCATATTCGAACGAATTTGTAACTTTTAATACTTCATCATAACTGTAAACTGTAAAATTTAATTTAATCAAATCTAATTTTGCAATAATAATGATAATGATAATAAATTATACAATTTAAAAAATTACCAGTTATTCCCTCTCCCACCATCAAAGGAGTGTTTGGCATCGTTCGAATGATTTGTATAGGATTGAAATTGCTGAGTTTCTGTAAAACACAAAATTTTTATTACCGCCTATTGAAACAATTAAAATCGTTGATATTGGTCAAACGACATTACCGTTCTTAGAGTTTCCAACGTCACGCCTGCCAGAACGGAAATGACAAAAAATTTAGCTTCGTTGTTCTGGCGATTGAAATCGTTAAATGCCTGTAGAAGTGCCTCGTCAAGTATCTGTGGCTTGACCGCCAATATCACAATATCACATTCGCTAAATATCACTCCGTTATTTACTGCAGTATTTACTTTAAGATTTTCTTTCCATCGATTCCGAGTTGCTTGTGTTGAACTCGATACCCACATCTGTTCTGGTTTAAACTTTCCTGAAAAAAAAATCCACCAATTAAAAATCCATAAAATTAACAAATTATTCATACTTAAACTAACTAAATAATTAATTCAAGTTCCTCTTGAACATTTTTGCAAAAATTCATACAATTAGTTTCAAAATTTTAAAATGAAATTTACCTGATTTTATAAGACCAGTAGCGATGGCAGTCGCCATATTACCACCACCGATAAAGCCGACTTTGAAATTGCTGATATTCGAGTGACTCATGTTTAAATCTGTAAGAAAAAAAAAACAGTAATTAGAAAAAAGCACCTCAATTGCAACAGACATTACACAACAGAACATGGCAAAATAATAGGGAATGAAAAAAGATCAAATAGCGGTGATCATAAAGTGGTCGAAAAATTATGGAAAACCGGATATCCAATCAAACAACCTGTAAAAATTTTAATATCCTCGTATTCAAAATCGTTACTGTCAAGGTCACGATTTTGGGATTCGTCATCCTGGCCCTCCTGGACCATCAGGACATCTTCCCCCTGCAGCGTCAAGTCCTGCGTCTGATCCGGTACCGCAGCGATATGACTTTGTCTGACATTTTGAGCTCGACATGCATTTTTTTCAATGTACTTGACATCAGTGGCTCCAAGGGATTTCAAAATGCTTTTATCAATCTGTATCCTGCTGGTCCTCTTGTTAATTTTCTGTCCAACGTTACTGAACTTTCGCGCGCTTAAGGTTATGGCGTTGTTTATCTGCTGTCGGTTGATCATCGCGCTGGAAAGCGGCTGGTGCGAGTGAACGCCCCGGAACTGTGTGATCTCAAGGTCCTTACCCTTCGTGAAGATCTTGCCAAGACAATTTTTTTTCGTGCAGCACCAACACGTCTCGCCACTTCGTTTCGCTACCCGGTATTTCCTGTACTTGTAATTCTCAACGACAATCAGCTCATGACCTTTCTCACTTAGCATCGTTTGAATCAGAGGAGCTTCTGTTTTAACCCCCGGTTGTTCCATGGTTGTTATCCTTTTTTTGGTCTTATGGCACTCGAACCGCAACTCGAAAACGTGGACGATTTTTTTGACCGCAGTTCATACGTACCATAGAGGTGCCTCTCGGACGATTAAAATCTTATCGCAGTTGGGGCAAATAACCGCAATTCACTCTCTCAGATAAGATAAACAATGACAAGGTCGGGAACCATTGGCAAGGTCAAATCAATGTTACTCACTTGACGGATAATGCGAGACTGAGATATTCGCTTTTGCCGGAGGTCTCAATTATTTTTCAGAGAAATTCACATCGGCCGGGTTGTAAGGTTAGATCTCAGGTTGGTCCGACACAAATGAAAATAGCCTTGAGTCGCTCGGCACTGCCAACTGATTCACGTGAACTCTGACCTGGAAAATTATTCACGCTGGAATCAATAATTGTAAAAATTGAAATGGCATTGTTTCATTACACTTAAAAATACATTATTAATCAGTTTCATTTATTCATTTAATTTTGTAGTTTTATTTTATATTGTTGTGTAGTTTTATTTCATGTAATTTAATTTTTTCATTCAGTTCAATTTTTAATTTATATTCTAATGAAAATTTTAATTTAGTATTTCAATTATTTAGTTAGTTAAAGACTCACAGTTATATGCATTGTAGTTTCAGAGAGTTAAACGATTTTATTCAGACAATTATTCACACGATAATGACATCTGCTAACAAATTTTATCGGTTAATTAACAAATCTAATGACTTTTCTACATTTAAACAGTTATAAACCATTAACATTGATTTACCAAGAAATTCATTATTGGATAAAAAAAGAAACCAAACATTTTTTGACGATTACATCAATTCAGATTAATTGTCTAATGTTCAATCCCATAATTAATGTTTACATCTTGTTTATATTTTTCAAACATTCAAAAAGTGCGCGTGAAATTACAATGCTGGCCAACAAAAGAAACAATTGGCAATAACTTTCACCCCAGCTTGAATTAGAAATTTAATATTACCCATTTATTTTGAATATTAATTTCAAATGATTATCTTTATTTTATCATGAATCAATTAAAAATCTTTTAATTAGTCTTATGGTATGAAAGAATTGATCGTTTTCCGTTTTTTTTTGTGAAACAATATAAACGGATCGTTGTCTAGTGACTTTTTGAAAAGTCACTAGTTGCCGACGCGTTAATACCGCGCTTGACTTAAGCAGTGCTCCGTTTGCTCCTTGTTCACTTTCTCGTTTCACTTCGACCCCTTCCGGTTTGCTCTTTTGGGTGACTGTGCCGTTATTAGTTGTAGCTGTAATTAAATCTTTTTCCATCTTCCAAAATGAAGATCTTCAAGGACATTTTCACCGGTGAGTAAAAACTTGACACCCGGAGGGACACAACGATACGTTTATTTTTCTGATACTCATTCTGAAAGTCGTAAATTTATCTGCCCAAAATTTGGAGTTGGTTGACGTTTGACCTTAACATAAAGTCCTGTATGTTTCTCAGTCTAACAAACTCTCATCAATTAGAATCTCACAAATCGTTGAAAAATAATCAAATCCTTTCATTCAGCTGTCCTGATTGTATGAGACAAGAAACTTAATGACTGAAAGATTTTATAACCTACAAATCATCCGTTTAGTTTTATCTCATCAAACTTCAAATATGAATCATCAATTTTATATTTACCGTTATTTTAAATCCGACTTGTCAATTTGGCTCCGATTTGTTTGGGTCTGAATGTTGTACACAAAGTTTAACCTTGCTTGCTGTTGTGTTGGTTGACTCACGTCACGACAATAGGTACCGAATTAAAATTTCAGGGTGGTGCCAGTTTACATATCTTTATCTGAAACTGATAAACATTTGTTTTGATTTGTAAACTAAATTATCATTGTATTTACAGGTGACGAGATGTTCTCTGACACCTACAAAATGAAACTCATCGACAATGTCATTTATGAAGTTTATGGCAAGGTAAATATATACTTCACAAATATTATGAACAAAAATAAATAAAAGATATACAAATTGTTGGACTTGTTTTGATCTTGTGGGATTTTTTTACAGCTCGTCCAGAGAAAAGGAGGCGAGATCACCATCGAAGGATTCAATCCATCCGCCGAAGACGCTGACGAAGGCACTGATGAATCAGTTGAAAGTGGCGTCGATATTGTTTTAAATCACCGACTTATGGAAACTTATGCTTTCCCTGACAAGAAATCTTATACCGTCTATCTGAAGGATTTCATGAAGAAGTAAGAATAACATCAAAGTAAAAATATATAAAAATACATAATAATAACAAAAATAACAATAATAATAAAATACTAATCCAAAATTGTTTTACAGATTAGTTACCAAACTGGAAGAAACACAGCCAGACCAGGTCGAAGTATTCAAAACCAATATAAACAAAGTAATGAAAGACATTTTGGGGCGATTCAAGGAACTGCAGTTCTTCACTGGCGAATCCATGGACATCGACGGAATCGTAGGAATAATGGAATACCGTGAGATCGATGGGGAATCCGTACCTGTTATGATGTTCTTCAAACACGGTCTCGAGGAGGAGAAGTTTTAAACGAATTTTTTAGATAACCGCAAATTTATCGAGATGTTTTTGTAAGTTCCATTTTGTATAGATCAATTGTCGTTTCTTCTCTTTTCCTTTTATTGTCAAATTGCCGCCTGATATAGCTGTAAAAACAAAATTTTGCTTATTTTACATGATTATTCGTGACCTGGGCTATTTTGCGTTTGTCACTGCACGATCATGTTAAATAAAGATGGTGAAAGATTCACGCCTCAAAATTGTACATTTTTGTGGCGCCTACAGAAACCTTACATTTTATCATTTAAATTATTAATTACAATTTAAAATTACAATTACAATTTTGTTTTTCTATATGAATTTAAACTTATTTAAATTTTATGTTTTACTTTTTTTTATGTTTAAATTTAGTTGAGGTTTAATTTTTGTTTTTGATTATTATTTTTTAGATAATCGGATTGAAGACTGCACGAAGCCGTGACATTTGATTGAAAGAAAAGAAAACCCTGCCAGATCTGTTATATTTATTGGACAAGCAAAATGAAATAATACGCAGACAATTTTATGAAAGCCGATTGTAAATACGTTCGACAAGATGAAACACCGAGACGCAGGTGTCCCTGGAAGAAAATTCAAGATAGAGATTGATTTTTTGCATTTGTTTGATCCTGGATCAGCACGCTGCCAAGCTCGATCAAAGCAGTGGAAGATGGAAAAAAGAAGCACAAGTCACAAGCTTGTTCTGTGCGCTTTACTAACAGTTACAATTTTTTTTAAGACAATATTTGTCTTCGAAATTGGTTCACCATGTCCATCATAAATAAAAAAATCATGTTTTTCGTATCTCATTGTAATAATTTTTGTTCTCTTGTTTAACCTTTAACGATCGATTTTTTTTGTTGAGCAAATTTTGTTTTTATAAACGAGGACTTGTAATTTTTTTTTATTTTATACTGAAAATCGTGTGAATAAATTCGAACTCAATGAACTGATAAATTATTTTTGTTTTATTTTTTTATTTCAACACAATTTTAAATGTATTATTTGTTTTTAATTTTATGTAATGGTTGTTCATTTTCAAAATGTTGATTTTAATTGATTTTATATGAGTTGGATAGTATACTTTTAGAATTTTAATTAAAGTTACGTAATGAAGATGAATCAAATTACACTTTATGTTATAACAAAGAAGTTTCGCCGATTCAAATTATGTTATTATTTTTGAAGAGGTAAGTTTTATAATACTAAAAATTTTTAATTAAAACAAATTTAATGACACATGTATACTTTTTTTTTTAATATGAAGATTCTTTCACCATTTAGATTCACCATCCTTGGTGATAAAGACAAAATATAATTTTGGGCTAATGATTAAAATTTTGTATCAATAGAAAAAACTATATCTCACTAAGTATATTAAATTTACACTTACCTTAGTTCAATTTTAATTGTACGTAATTTATTCAAAATCATCCAAAAAATTTCACTTTGCCCTTTGTTTAATAAATACGCACATAAATAAAAACTTTGATTTTATTTATTTCTAAAAAGTGAAAACCGACCGAAAAAAATTTTTTACTTTTTTCATTATAATTTTTGTTTGCATTTGCATTGAAAAACCGACAAAATAATAAAAATATCAAAAATGATTTTTATTTTTCACTCACCAGTTCGGCGTTCCATCGTAGCAGATCGGCGTCACTTACCTGACAATGATCCCCCGTTGCGATCTGTTTTCCCACGTAGCCCAAGGTGACCTTCATCTAGGAGACAGCAAAGTAACATCAAAATCATCCTCCAGGTTGTCCAGCAGGATCTGCGGCCGTAGTTTTCGTAGAATTGAAATTTGGTCTCATTTGTTCGTCAATTGGTTTCTCACACATTTGCACTTTCAAGTAGATTATTAACACTTATTTTTATATTAACAAAACTGACAATATATTATTGTTTACTTATTTCAACAATGACAAAACAAAAATGGCCTTTTTGAGTGTGAAATAAAATTGCTACCGTCAAAAAATATTTGTAACGAATAATAAAAATCAAAACAGTAATAACATTGGTTTGACCTTTAACTTCATAAAAAATAACAATGACACCGGCGTTTATTTTATGTGTCTGTCCTTTGCGGGAGGACGCCGTGTTTGTGGAAAATCTGATGCAACAACCACTAATAGAAAACAAAATAGGATTAACTTTGGTTTGACCTTTACTTAATAAAACATGACAACGGCGTCGTTTACTTTATTCCGCGATGTGTTATTTGCCTCTGAAGGAGGTTGCGAAGTCAACCGGGTTGACGCCAAATCTCGCGCGAACTGGCGACTTCAGCGCCATCTTGGCTGAGTCGTGTTTCGAGTGCCAATGACTTTATCATGTCCGCGGCTGTAGCCGGTTTATGCATCTACAACCTACTCGAAATCAAATTGTTCCGGCTTTATTCGCGTGTAAAAAAACCTAACAATTAACCTACAATATGCATGATGCAACAATACCAAACTCGTAAACGCTGTTATTAAATATGAAGAAAAAAATCATACCGTTTTTTCTATTTGAAAACCGAAGCTAAAATCATAAAATCACGAAAAGATATACTGATTGATTGGCGATCTGAAGAGACCGCGCATACGAACATTCTAACTGCCGCGATCGTAACAATTACCGCAGCCCATGCTGTGCGCAGACGCTCGGCGCATTCCGGCTGCCGAGATCATCGCAATTACCGCAGTCCCTGCCGACCGCAAATGCCCTGCGCATTCTGATGCCACGATCATTGCGTCACTGCAGCCGCTGCCCACCCCTGCGGTGCGCGGACGTCTTGCGCATTCTGATTGCCACGATCACCGAAGCCACGCCCACCCCTGTCGTACGCGGGCGCCCTGCGCATTCTACCTACCACGATCATCGCTACCCCTGCGCACCTGCCGTGCGCGTACGCCCTGCACGTTCCGACCGGTTTTGGCTTGCCGCAACTGCCGTTGTGATCCTCGTGCGGTAAGCATGTTCGTAGTAGCGTCACTTCAGATGGCGCCATCATTCAGTATAGCTATTTGCAAAAACGTTTGAGTTTCATTCGGATTCTGAGAAAAGTGTGATCCGAATGCAAAATCGAAGAAATGGCATGTCTTGACTGTTCATGCTAAATAACGTTTACAATGTTGGTATTGTTGCATCATGTCAATCATATACTATTGCATCATGCAAAATTTATAGGTAATTGTTAGGGTTTTTTACACACAAATAAAGCCGGAACAATTTGATTTCGATGAGGTTGTCGTTGACGCATAAACCGGCCGCGGTCGCGAACATGAAAAACTCATTGGCACTTGAAACACGACTCGGCCAAAATGGCGCTAAAGTTGCCAGAAATTTCGCGCAAGATTGGCGTCAACCGGGTAGACTTCGCGACCTCCTTCAGAGGCAAATAACACATCGCGGAATAAAGTAAACGACGCCGTTGTCATGTTTTATTAGGTAAAGGTCAAACCAAAGTCAATCTTGTATTTTTATTTTATTAGTCGTTGTTGCATCAGATTTTGCGCCAACATGGCGTCCTACCGCAAAGGACGGAAACACATCGCGAAAAAAATAAACGGCGCCGTTGTTTTTTTATAAAGTAAAGGTCAAACCAATGTCAATTATGTTTAGTTTTCTGTTTTGTTTTGTTTTTCGTTACACATTTTTTTCTTAACGGCAGCAATGTCAGTTTACGCGAAAAAAAGGACATTTTTGTTTGTAATTGTTAAAAAAAGTATACAATAATGTATTTATCAGTTTTTGAGGATATAAAATCAGTGTTATTAAAATATTTGAATATACAAACGTGTGAAAAACGTACTTTACAGACGGATGAGATCAACTTCAAATTTCATGACAACTTCCGTCGTGGATCTTGCTGGACAACCTGGATGTTTTTTTTTGGTGATTTCACCTTGCTTCCGCCAAGATGGAGGTCACCTTGGGGATCTTTGGAAAATAACAGATCGCAACGGGGGATCATCGTCAGTTAGGTGACGCCGATCTGCTACGATAAAACGTCGTACTGGTGAGTGAAAAATTAAAATCAGATTCGATATTTTTTTCATTTCGGTCGGTTTTTTCAAATATAAATAAAAATGAAGAAAAATCAATGTGAAAAGTAAAAAAAAAGTAATATAACAAAAAACGTAAATTAAAAAAATTTCAATAAATCAATTTTTAATAAAACAATTTTTAACTAAATAAAAACAATTTGACAAAACAAAATTATTTTTAAAGTGATATGAAAATCTTTAAAGTAACTTGGTTTCACTAAAAAATTCAAAATTTTAAATTTTGCCCAAAATAAATTCTATTTACAAGTTAAAATTTGAAGAACAACCTGATAAAAGAACAACATAAACACAAAACAACAAAACATTATATAAATAACTGGAAAACCGTTTTATTTATCTTTCTTATTGGTTAAATTATCATGCATCTGTGTCACAACTGTTTCTACTAATTCTGGGATAACAACACCATTCTCGTCAATGAAATTCGCTACGGATTTCACGACAGATTCTTCATGGGCGCTGCCAGTTTTGTAGTTTTTCAGCGTCAGCACCAAATTGTACTTATCGTCATATTTATTCAGATACGAACTCGCCTCCCATGTTAAATCCGGATCAAATCCAGTCGGGTCTCTGCAAAAATCAAATTCAAATTAGCCTTATTCGTTGATTCAGAAATCCATCAATTCAGGAATTTGTTCAAAAAAAATTCTACTATTTAAACCAAAAACTACAACCAAAAAAATGTATCAAAACATTTTGTAAATCGAAAAGATGCAAACTGTTTATTATTTTTTTTTAAAGCTTGATTTTTATTAACTAGCTTGAAAATTTCTTTTTACCTCTGAGTGGCCACGACAAAGATTCCCTTTTCTTTATAAGTTATATACAGAGATAAGAGTCCCATGAGTACAAAATAAATTGACACACAAACAACTAGGATGGGTTTGGATTCGGGAAACGGGTACATCGAATCCCAGGAGAGTGCAATTATGGCAACGCCAACCGCGAAGCCGCTGATTGTCAGTCTTCCATCGACGAGAGAAAAATTTTCTGCGTAATTATACTTTTGTGTCAGGACGTCCTTCACCGAATCGTCCAAGGCATTTTTCACTGCACAGCCATCCCATTTGTTCACTTTCACCACCTGTAAAATTTCATTCACATTGTTACAAAAAAGCCATTCTCAATTTTGTTTAATTCTCACATCTCACAGCAACATATAATTTAATTTTTTAAATATCCTAATCATTCTCTGATCAATTTCTTCTTGAGACCAAGCTGAATTGAGGTTAGGTAACTTATAAACAATCCACAAGTTGTGATCAGTCACTTTTAATATATTATATTGTCTAAATAATTTTGCAAATAAAATGTTCTTAAACAATTTTCTAGAATTCATTAAAACAGTTGACTAAATCAGTGAAAATATTGTCACCGGAAAATTTTACCACCAATACGTGGCCCGATGTTTTTGTATGAAAATTTTCAGATATCATTTAGAGTTTGACACACAGTATTTATTATATCGTAATTATTATCTTTACAGAGATAAAATCAATAAATACATGATTTTAATGGTCATTCTGAACTTACTTCTGTCTTGTTCTTCATTTTATAGCGTGAAATTAACGTCCATATGATACACCTGAACCGAATGAAGTTGACACGTCAAAACGAACGCTACGCTTGCGCCGTCATTAGTGGGTGGCACAGTCTTGCACTGCCCTCTACAATTATTAAATTTATTTTTCATCTATAAATAAAAATACATCTCTATATACTAATTATTATATAAATTTTTCAAGTTTTCAATCTAAATTATTATTTGATAACCAAGATAGTTAACAATTTAATAATTATATATAACTAATATTATATAATCAAGAAACAATATTGAATGATAATAATGAAGGACAAAATTGAGAATGACATGTGGTGTTTTTTAAGAACGATTTTATTAGAATATCTTCATTACAAAATCTTGGCTTCACTTAGTCGCGGGTCCAGACTGGCTGGACGATTTTGAGTCGCGCATCGAAGCACTTCGC
The DNA here is from genome assembly GCA_030522925.1 of Trissolcus japonicus. Taxonomy (NCBI): domain Eukaryota; kingdom Metazoa; phylum Arthropoda; class Insecta; order Hymenoptera; family Scelionidae; genus Trissolcus; species Trissolcus japonicus. The sequence goes on from JAPYZS010000012.1 coordinate 113,511, forward strand.
CTTCTCTTGATTTCCTCTGCGCGTTTGGCCTTGGCCTCCTTTTGTCTTTGGGCCAGAAGTTTCGCGTACTCAGCCGCTTGTTCTTTGCGGGCCAGGCAACGCTTCTTCTTCAACGCTACCCTATGTCTCTTTCTCTGTAATTGAAAAAAAGCACACATTAGAACTTTGGTACTCTATCATTGAACAATAAAAATTGTTCACCATCTGGCACTTTTCATAACTGATCGCTTCACAAATGAATTATACCTGAAGAGTAATCGGTGTGATGAGACGCTGGATCTTGGGCGCCTTCTGTCTCTCCTTCTTGCCTTCCTTTTGAACAGTGTGTTTAATCACGTACTGTTTCACATCATCCTCCTTGGTCAAGTTGAAGAGGCGCCTGATTTTGCTCGCCCTCTTTGGTCCCAAACGACGTGGGATGGTGTTGTCAGTAAGACCAGCAATTTCCTAAAATCAAAAATTCAACAGTTGAATTTCACAATCAACAAACAATAAAATAAACATTTATGTCCAAATTTTATTTAAATTATCATTTTAATTATGAACTTCGTAGACGCTAATTGTTTAACTGTTCGTTTTTGCAGATAAAAGAGTCAAAGCGGACAAATTCATTTGTTTAGTTACGTAATTAAAGTTAACAGAAATGGTATATTGATATTTCAATTATATTTTCTTCGCTATTTTAATTATAAACTTTGTTAGATTTTAATTGTTTACCTGTTCGCCTTTGCGGACAATAACAAGAGCCAAAGCGGACAAGTTTGAGTCGACGATGCAACCGCGAACGGATTTACGTTTCCTCTCACCGTCACGGCGAGGTCTGTAACACGAGTGTCCCTTTGACAGCAGAAGACGCACACGCTCTGTTAATAAATAAAAATACAAGTTAGAATTTTTGCACTTATAACGAAAACAGATAAATGAACCAGTAAGAAATAAATGATTCGGTGAATAAAATTAATTCAATAAAAGAATAGGTTCACTACAAAATTAACAATCCAATAAAAAATAATCCAATTAAATCAAAAGTACCAAATGAATATTGAATCTGAATGAAATCATTTTGAACTTAAAACAAAACTGTTGATTAAATTATAATTTCATCTAATTGTTTAAAATTGTTTAAATTGAAAGTTGATTTATTATTGAACTTACTGTTGACAAGGACACCCTGTTTCATGGGGAATCCCTGTTTGTCATTTCCTCCGGTGATGCGCACACGATAACCGGCCCACTCATTTCCCAGAGAATCGGCGTCAAGCTCGGCGCCCATACGCTTTTCATAGAAAATTCGGAGCTTGTGCTCGTCGGTGATCTCGAACAGCTTCTGGCATCCCGTCGCCGGGAACGATACGTTAAGCTGAAACACAAGCGAAACGTCAGTTTTCCATTCATAGGTTAGGTTCCTGGCACAATGTCAATGTTTACAATTTTTTATTATTGCAAAAAAAGTTGCACGACCAATGACAACAATGACAACAACCTGGACGGTTGTGAAAACCGTTCAAGTTGGTCGGGGGAGAGACGAGGGGTTCGAATAAATATTGGAAAATCGCGCGGAGACAGAGGCTCAACTTTGTCGATTTTATTCGGCCAAGATTGAACTTCGGTTGCAAATAATAATTGCGCCACGGTGTAATTAAAGGGGTCACGATTTTGACAACGGGAAAAATTATTGTTAATTTATTGGGATTGCTGGAATATTTATTGATTCGTACCTTCATTGCGGAATCGGATGGCAACAATCAGCCGTGCCAAAGATAAAAGAAAGAAGGAGAGGTTAGGATCCCTGCTAGTGCTCCGTTCGGCCGTTGAAAAGTGTCGTGGCGCTGCGCGTTACTTCCATTGGAACTCATGTAAATAATAATAATAAACTTTTCATTCAAATCTTTAATCAGATTAAAAAATCCAAAACTAAATTATAATATTATACAAAATTAATTGATAAAAAAGATACAATTGACAATAATTTTCTAAACATTGAAAATGTACGGAACTTGAACAAAATTATTTAAAATAGTGGAGCATGTCAGTATAGCTGTTTCACTTTAACCAATACCTCGAAAAAGAAACGGCAACATTGAAGGTTCTGAAATTTCTTTTATTTACAAACAATTCATCGTTTGATGTGTAATTAATGAATGAAATTGAAAAAAAATAATTAAAACCAAAAATAAGAAACATTTTGAAAAATTATAAACCAACCGGGATTATTTTAAATGATAATTATTGTAACTGAAAATAAACACCAGTTGCCGGTGAGAATTCGTTACAAATTTGAATGAAATTTAAAAGCCGGCAACGAGACGACTGATCCTTTTTTTTGGTCGTTAATTTTGTTTGGTTTTGAGTGGTTACACTAAATTGAGTTGTCAAAATGACGGAACAGATGCAACAAGCGAAATGTATCACTCTCAAAGGCTCCGCGGAGCTAGTGAAGGAATATTTAGGTAAGTATGATTGATTTCTAACCTTTGATTTTTGTTTTCAAGAAAATAAATCATCAAAACAAAATGTTCTTTTCGTTTACTTTTACAACATTTTGCAAAAAGACATTTTTAAAATTTGAATATTTTTTTAGTGTATGGGATTCATAGTATTTTATATCAGCGAGGGATCTACCCGCCGGAGACGTTCGAGCCATCGGAACATTTTGGCATCTCCATCCTGGTGTCACAGGACGAAAAGATAGTAAATTTTTTGAACACCGTGCTAAGTCAGGTGCAAGACTGGCTGGTGCAGAAAAAAGTCGAGCGAGTCACTTTGGTCATTACAAATGTAAATACGAAGGAAGTTATGGAAAAGTGGGACTTTAAAGTAGATTATGAAAATGATGGTCCAAATGGAACTAAGGATTCTAAATTGCCAGAAGTTGGCACGAAGGACATTAAGCAAATTCAGAAAGAAATACGAGAAGTGATGAGACAAATCACAGGTAGAATCTTAATTTCCATTACTTCTTTTTCATATAAAAATAGCTGAATTGAAAACATAAAGATTTGAATCTCAAAGTTAAGATCTTAAGTTGAGAGGAGAATTTTAAAGATGATAATTTTATTTGGCATTGTTTGAGTAATGTTTATGGTTTTGCAGGAACCGTCAGTTTTCTACCATTACTGGACTGTCTGTGTTCATTTGACATTTTAACATATTGTGTCAAAGACTGTGATATCCCAAAAGACTGGGACGAGAGCCAACCGGTTTTCATAGCAAACAGCCAGGAAGTACAATTGAGGTCTTTTACGACATCTATTCACAAGATGGACACGATAGTTAGTTATAGAAACACTTAATATAAGAACATTTGTCCGAGGTAATTTTAATTTGTACATTCGCTAATGCACTTCAACTTGATTCTCTCGGTCGGATTAATAATTCCACGTGTCAGGACACTTATCACTTCTTCGGGATTAATTTATACTTGTAATTTATTATTAGACACACAACCGGCAATGAAAGACACCTCATATTTTTTACAGAAATTTCAGCTGTTTTTATTTCGACATAATTAACAGTTACAATTCAATTGATCAAAAAAAAATTTAACTAAATAGTACTGTATGGTGAACCAACGGCGATAACAATGTAACAAACAGAATGGCAGCAATGTTTAATATCTAGTTTCTAAAATATCGCAGATTCAATATCATTGTACTTTCTCAATGTAGGCTATAAGATTGCGCCCCGCTATTTTACAAAGTATACAACACAAACGAAAACGCAAATATTATATATATCATTGACAAAAATGTCTGCGAGTTTAGTCGGGCCTCCTTCGCAAATGCGCGATAATTTTATATCAAATTGCAAACTTGACCAGACAGTTTCGAAAATAGATTCGATAATTATGTGCTGCGCACAGCATGAGTGCACCGTTCCACGTGAAACCACTTTCGACCACAATTGTTGAAAAATTGTACTGCGTGTAAATTTAGGTATATCGCCAAATACAATTGTTTCAATTTCCTTTCTTTTTTTTAATTTTAATCACTGCGACGCAAAATTGTTTCTCCTGCATTGTAAAAACTTGCATGTCAAAAGCTGTAACGTTTTTCTTTGCCCTTCGCTTTTCATTTATCAAAAGCCTGGGTTTTACAACGAAGCATTGGGCATAAAAGAAAAAGTTTCGCATTTCGCAAACCGCGACAAGGTGTTTGATTCTGTGCTGATGTTACACGACTGTTAATTAAAAAAGTTTCATTTGAGATACATGTTTTTACATTGCCATTAAAAATCTTATCTTGGGCTATCATGAAAAGCTGGTTTCCCGTTGAGCTCTATCTGGCTAATTTATTTGAGCTCTAATTTATCAAGCCAACTAGTGTCGTCAAAGTATCCAATTTGTTTCTTTGGCAGTCATTATTATATATAAGTCATTAATCAATGGCGCACAATTATATATTCAATTTGCGATCAACGGCCCCCAATTTTCCAGATCTTCCTCGTTCTTAACTCTCTGTTAGTGTTCTCTTATATATATTATTTTTTTTCTTTCTCTTTCTCTCTATTATATTTATACTTCGTGCATCTAAAATCGTCGACAGCGCTTGTCACTGGTGCATATTTCCGCTAGGTCTATGACGGTGTCATATTTAGAGCTTTGCACGGTGTAACTCGTCGAGAAAGCTTTTAACAGAGACGAAAATTAAATTTTCGACGTTATTGTAACTGCGAATTTCGAATAGAGACGTTGTTGTTTCAACGAAATCAAGACCGAGCTGCGTTTTCGAGTTTCACGTTTGATTTCGATAAATATTGAAAAGCCAGGCGTTGCTTTTTTTTGTCTCCTCAGGCAGAAAATTGAAAATATATGTATATGAAAAAAAAGTGAAAAAAAAAAAAGGAGGAACGAGTTATTACACATCGTACAAAACGCTCTAATCTGTTCCTTTTTTTTTGTACAAGTCCGAAAAAGGAAACTCGTGCTTTTTATATGTTTTTTCCGCTCCGTTCGCTTTTTTTCTCGATATAGTTTATTTTAAATTCCTTTTTGTAATATACAAATGGCCCGCCATGATCTCAAAGTAACGCATGAAAAAAAGGTTCGTTCCGTTTGAAATCACAAGTGGGCCGAATTTAGTTAGTCGACTTTTATATATTTTTTTGTTCGTTCATTCTTATTCTACACAGCTGGCTTTTGTTTAGTTGCATACAAACTTGCGTTTAATAGAAACACAAAACAACATTCTTGTTACGCGATTAACCAGTGTACAATATTTTACAACAGCTTCTCTTAATGACTATAACGATCGGATAACATCTGATTTCGATGTTCTTCGTGGATTGATACTTGTGTATAAAAGTCTCGTTATCCTGTACAGTGTATGCCGGGTGGACGTAATTCAACAGAGATAAATACAAATTTAATTACATTGTTATTCTGCGTACGGGAGCGCTGTTGTTCGGTCCGAAAAAAGCTTACGACGTGGAATATACACGGCTCTGCTGGTGGGATCCGCTCGTTTTTGACATACGAATTTTAGTCAGATCCGCATTGTTCTATACTTTTTGTTTTTCTGCGTCGTTTTCAAACACTTATAATAGTCAAGCACAATTCTAAGCTCCGCTTAATTGAAATCCCAAATGTGTTACATCTAAACCGGCTTTTAAAAAATGAATCTAAAATTTAAATTTAATCTTTCGTGTATTAACAATTTTTTTTCATTTTGTTCTTAGTTTTGCGCTCATTAGAAAAAAGTTGTATTAGAAAAGGTTCGTCTTATCAATCTGCTATAAAATAACGACAAGATTTGTATATCCGTCGGTGGTACAAAATAAAGCGTCTAAAAATTGCTTTGCAATTGTCAATAAACTGCAGCTGGGAAAATTGGTTAAATTGCAAATGCACGTTACATGTTACAATTTGCATCCCGCGGTGCAACGTCGATGATTTATTCAAAAACAATGTTTTGTTATTTGTTGAAACTACGTGGATTAACAGTTGATCGATATCCGTTCAGCAATTCATCATTTTCATGTAAATAAGACCGAGTTTTTTTTCTTTTTCTTCTACCTTTTTGTGCTGCTTGTTGTTTTACTTTTAAGAATGTGTTTTTATTTATGTAGAAAAATTTGATTTTCCTTGGGCAAATCCTATTATCCTTTATGTCAAGCTCAAGTTTTACAAAAAGGTAAAAAAAGATTGATATGTGAAATTACATCTTCAGGTTTTTTTTCTTTTCATCTTCTTCGCAACAAGCTTTTGTATCTGAAAAAGGTAGAAAAAAGAAATTACGTACCACCTCTTTATTCATGTACAAACAAATTTTCCATGATCGCATCATTCATTCATAAAAGCAAATTAATCTGCAGCGTGATACCTCCGTGAAAAAAAAACCAGATTATCATAAACAAATTTTGACCAGATGGTTAAAGTGGCCAGATACCAAAATAATGAATTCACATTTTGTAAAATAAAAAACAAACAAACAAACAAACAAACAAAATCTAACAAAATACATCATTTTGACAATTAAGACATAGTTATAATTTTGTTCGTTTGATTATTTTTAGCATTTGACCAATTTCACCAGTTAAATAAAGACAGTTGTGATAATTGTAACACTCGAATAAATTATTATTATTTTATCATTCAAAATTGTTTCTTAAAGATGAAATTTAAATTTGGGATTGAAATAATCAAAAGATTAAGATAAAATTGAAGTTAATTTTAGTAATGTCACATTACCCCACGTGTCACAATTGCCCGAGCTGCCCCTATTTAGATAAGTTTTTGAAATGCGCAACCCGATTTATTTTTACTGAATTTAACAAGCCGCAAATTGTATGCGCGGTATCGGCAAATGTAGAATAAATAAATTAAATCCGTTCGATTCGAAAAAGTTAATGGCGCGACAAGTCGCATTCTCACACAACCGCTTATTCGTATTACACTTAAATAGTTACAAAATACATTCTTTTGAAATTCTCCCTTTCACGACCGATAGGCCGACTCGCCGTTTTCTAGCTTGTTTTGTTGAAGCGTTCAAGAATTGACTTTACTTCTGCGTTTGTTGAACAGTCTTTCTCGTTTCTCGCAGACAAGTTTTCGCACCATCGTGTACACCCAGCTTGAAATTATTATAGGAATCCTTCGCAGTCAATTGAACTTTGAATGAAAAGAGGAAACTTTTTCGCAACTTTGTCTGTGTGTTTGCCCTTAACGTTTTCTAAGATATATTCAAGTCAAGTGTCAAATCGTTACCCTTTCGACAGAACGAAGCGACGAGCGATAATTTAGTGACTGTCACGCGGACTTTCGTACAAATTCTGTAAAGACTCATTCCCAACCCCCACTTAACTTTAGTTAATATTTATATATTTATAATCATCATAATTCTGTTTCTGTTTTATTCTTCTTCTTTTCATTTCGCGCAGTTTCTTATTTATAATTATGTATAGAAATTGTATTTATAACATTTTCTTTTTTCATGATCGATCCTTGTCGAAAAATGACGAGACACTTAAAAATAAATTCGGCGGCACTAGGAAAGCTTGCACGGACATCATTCGTTACAGTAGTCATCGGTATCCGACTTTAAGAATGTTCTGTTTTCTTCCTTCGTTTTTTATAATCTGCATGCACTCTGATGAAATTTTAGTTTCTTTTTTTTCATCGGTTTTGTGTTCTTTTTCTTTTGTTCTAAAGGAAACGTCTCTTTTTATCTCTTTCTGTTTTGTCAATCAGTTCTCTCAACACTCAACGATTTGCGTTTATTACAATTTTCGTTTAACAAACTTTTGACAATCCAACAATATTTTTATCATTTAAATGAAATTATGCAAACCTGTTTGTTACAATGTTGATTTTCATATTTTTTTGTATACAAAACTGAGAGTGGTATTAATGTTGTTGTCTTTTTCAGGTTGTAATATTGAAATTGGATTCATCAATTGGATGACAAATTGTTTTCATTTATAAAAGGGGAGAAAAGTGAAGCCACGTAATTACGCAGATTCAGCTGTTAATAATTAAAGAAAAACGACGGCAGACTTTATAACTCTTGGAACTCGCGGATGTAAGAGCTTTATGATGTATTAAGCTTTTTGCGTTGAGCATAAGAAGACATTAAAGTGCGTTATAAATAAGCCACATTTGTTTCCAACGCGAGTTTTCCAGTTTATTAACTCGGCCGGTTATTAATGCGGTCGCATGAAAATTAAGGTTCGACAACAGTAAAAAACCAAATTTTCCTTTACTTTTTTTTAATTACTTGTTTTAATCGCAAAAATAAAAAAAACATTAGGATAATTAACTTAATTAACCAACGATCTTTTGTTATCAGATGTTTATAATGTTGCAAAATGAACCAACGTTGCTGAAGCAAAATCCCAACCGCTGAACTAAATACAGAACGTTTGTACACGAATTGGAGGGGGCAAAAATATGAAAATCTCTTATCAAGCTAATTATATACACAATGTTTATCATATACATCTCGCGAATGTACAGCAATCATTTCAGCCACCGTCCGCATTTGAACAAACATTTTATCTCGCCGGTGGAGTTTCCGCAACGTTTCAGCAACATTGGTCCAGGTGAATTCATCCCGACCGAATGCCCTCACTCTGTTATATATCAATTGTGTATACAAAATCACGCAACGATGATTGTTTTAGATTACAAAGTATTAATTACGCTTCGCAATTACATTCGGCCACTCGTTGAGTGCAGCGAGAGATGATTGTGCAACTCGGGGGATGGAGGATTAATTAACATTTAATTGATTTAGTATTACTCCTATTTTTCTCATCTTTCATTTCTTTTCTCTGTGTTCTCTTCGTTTGTTTTCTTCTCATACAAAAAGTACCCCGTACTCGCTGATATGAATCAATAATACTGGTCTGTTGCTCATACGCCAAGACACACGAGCGCAAGTTGAACGCGCGAAATCCAACCATATTCCATGATCATGTACATTGTACCAGATGAAGACTGATGATCGTGAAAAGTTTATGTTGCGGGGCTGGATTCGGAACCTAATCATCATTGTTATCCCCGACGCAAAAAGGTGGCCCATTTATTTCAATTACCAAAGTTATACATCTCGCGATTCGAATTTAATTGTAAACACTTTTGTCACTGCGTTAATATAGCTTCGAAAACAACCCGAAAATTCTAATCAACAGATTGTAATTGATTACCGAACAGAGCGGTGAAATTTATTTTGATTTAATTATTTTATTGTAAACGTTTATCATAACGTGCGCTCGTGAGTCTCGACCTTAACTTTTTCGTCTGTTTCGCTTTTTAACGACACGGATAAATAAAATACGTTGTTGCATACGTCGCCGCAGTGTGTGAGGGAAAGCTGCGCTGCTCCTTCTTCTCCTTCTTCTTTTTTTACGACGCGACGGTTTGTACGGCCGCGACCAGATGAAACCTTCTTGAGAGCTTATTTTGTTTTACTCGGATGTTAGAATTTTCAATTCGGCGCTGCTAAATAATTCTTACGTCTCTGAGATGTTTGGCGAGGCGAATTCTCCGGGTCTTCTCAAGTGCTGGCGGTCCCTCAACGATCTGCAAAAGTAACGCTCGATTTATGATAAAGCTTCAATTATTCAGACCTGATTGAAAGTCAGAGTCTAGAAATAAAAAAAGAGCTAAAGAAGATAAAAAAAATATGAAATTAAATTTTCAAACGTTTCAAATTTGTTGTCTAAATTTGAAAAATCCCATTAGCTCTCTTCGCGATCAGTTTTATATTTCCAGGATTTGAATAAGTTATGAATTTTCATATTGATCCGCAGTTTTGTGCTCCGGCAGTGAGCTTTTTTTAAAATACATTTGGGACCAAGTTGGAAATTAGTTTTGGCAAACCATCAGTTTCCTTCCGGATTTTTCACTTTGCCTCTCTCGTTCCTCTTTGACAGTCGCTGGTGAAACTCATCGAAAGCAATACTTTGTTTATTCCAAATAACCGCGGCGATAGCTCAAGTGTGTGTATAAGAATCTTGAGATTTGGCGCAGCTGCACGTAATGCACGTGTGTTATTTATATATAAAACACCCAAGCCCAGTTTGCAGTTGGACTTATTTTGCAAGTGTTGGTGTGTGCGCGCGCCTTCATATTCACTTGCGGCGTGTCTTGCGATGGTTTTATGTATCTGGTATGGTTGAATCGATGCAAATATTTTTTGCAGGTTCGTTCGCGGGTTCGTAAATATAGACCGCAATTGGTGTTCTTTTCATATTTTTACTATCGATTTCGTATTCCTTAATTGGATTAGTTACGGATTTTCATGGAGATGGATTTTATAAACCCGCTGATTGTCAAATTATTATCATCCCTGGCGCTTTTCCTTTTTTTTTGTTTTTTTGCTAGACACATTTTCTTTATCCCGGGGAATAAATTTCTGCTTTTCTGCGAATTCGGCAAGACCAACTTTTTGTGCAAGGTCAGGAGAATCTTTTTTCTCCATTCCTTTTTTTTTTCATCTGTACATTGCGGGAAACAATATTTCGACCACTTATTTATGAAACCGAGAAAGGAAATTAGATTGTTTCTTTTAAAAATTGTTAATTTTTAATTAAAATGTTTGTACGGCAGTGGCCAATATTTTGAAATGACAAAAAGAAATCTGGGCTTCGTACGTGAAATAATTAGGAATTTGGGTGATTTTGTGAATGTATATTAAATGAATCTGTTTCATATTAATCTTATTAACATAGTTAATTTGATCTTAGAGGATGATTCTCATACAAATGCGGCCAACTGGAAGGAGTAAACGCCGGAAAACATGGCCGCTGTCCAACATTTAATTAAACAAAATCATCGTATAACGGAGGAGAAAATTGAGGACGAACTAAAGATAATGCGGCCGAGCTTTGCATACAGTTTTCCGTATGTATTGAATTAGTCAAGAGTTTTTGCATTATCTCGCCGGTCCCAAGGAGCACCAACGGTTGTAGGATAAAAATTGTAATTCCAGAAATTAGATTGCGTTTATCTGTTATTACAATAAAAGAAATTGTTAGTTAATTTCTGATTTGCGAATGAACAAGATTTTAATGTTTGATTATACAAATTTTACAATCTGATTCCGATATCAATTTTGATATTTCCTGGCGGGAAAATAATTTTATTTTTGTTTTCACCAACTACGAATCAATGAACGTAACTGATGTAATGAATTTTCACCTCAACAACCAGGCAGATAATCATTGAAATCAAATGAATTCGTTTTGTTTAACGGGTTCCTTTTTGTCTCTTTTATTTCGTTTCACAATCGTTGTCAGATTTAGTTTTAACAATAACACCATTGTGGTCAATTAAACGTCTATTATTCAACGCCAGTACAAATGTTGAAACTGTTTTTATTCGAAACGCGCGACCAGGTTCGCTTTTTAAGCACCCCCCGGAGTGATTTAAACATATTCGATTTGTTTTTTCAATGACCGAATTTCAAATTCATCAGCCGGATTTGTAATCAAACAAAATGATATTTGTTCGCGCAATTTTGATTATACTTGCACAGTCTCGCGAGTAAACCGAGGAGTTAGTTAACTCGGATCCCAAATTCCAACCGCGTTGCCAAATTATTAATTATAATTAATTTTTCACTTATTATTCGCCGACAATGAAAAGTCGAGGTAAATTAGTCGAAAGTTTATATTTCTCAGAGTTTGGTACAGGATTATCTCGGGATTGTTTATTTATTATTTTATACACGATATATTAATATTTGACTTTGAGAATTTTGATTTTAAATTGTTGCTTGAAGTGTTGTTCCCATCGATTTGCATAACCTCTGAGTGGCAGTTAATGCAAACAACACTTTATCAGTAAGGAACAGGATCCTTTGACCGCACTCACGTGATGTTCCGATCAACATTATTATTTAAAGTAATTTCTAAACAATTTATAAAGTTGCGAAAAAAAATTATTTTATCCACAGAAAATAAAAATCCACACGAACAGGATTCGTGTGTTTTTTTCATGATTAAAAATTTTTAAATCAATCGACAGCTAGAAATCTCAAAGCAAATGGAAAGCAGCGAAATCAAACTGGTGCATAATTGCTTCTTGATATCGTGATCAGACACACAAGCACACGAAATCATAAATTCGAACGCCATCAGTTCTCCTCTTCGTTTTATACAGAGTGCTTTATTGAATCCGCATGAGATTGTTTCAAACGGAATGAATAATTGATGTTCCATATTGAATCTGTGTATTAACTTTCAATTAAAAAAATCACCCGACTAAGAAAATCATTATTTTCAGTTGGTTATAAATATTGATTTAAAATCTGTTTTTTTTTTTTAGTTTTTATAAGCAAGTCTGAATAACAATAAACATCTGTGATAATTTTTCCCAGGCATCTTCGTGTTCTTGCTTACAGTGACGATGATAAGTCTTCGTTGGGTAATGGAATCGACGTGTATAGGCGGTTCTAGCCCCTGTCTTTACGCGGCGCAAAGCTGCCGCTGGAGGCGACTAAATGGAAATTACGTTTCGTCGTCGCCGCGGAGATTACGATATGTTCATCCAAGACGAATTGGCTGAAATTAAATTTTTGCGCTCCAACATTTTTCAATTCATATAAAAATAGAGAAAAAAGAAAATTCACAAAGTAACTGGCGCAAGTTGAACAACTTGAGAGATTGATTATTGAGAAATTCGCCCTGTCGTTTTCATCCATTCGTTTATGAATGAAGAAACAACATTTTAGAAAAATGTTAAAAATTTTCTTAAACATAGGAAGAAAAAATGAAGAAAAAAAAGTGAAGAAAATGTTTTTTTTAAATGATTAAAGTAAAAGCATTTGAAAAAAGTATTTTTTTCTTATCACATTTTTATTGCAAGCGCTTGACATCGACTTCTTCAAAGCCTTCGTCTTTTTTTTCCGACTCGCTGCAGAATAACAGTGCCATTGTTCCATCGACGGTCGCGGAATTCGTAAAAACAATATGGATCATCAACGCAATTGTCACAATTTTCTTTTGTTTGTGTTTTCGAAGACGTCATGTATTATTTAGCGCCGAAGCCGCGGTTCTGACGTGACACCAATGAATACGAATAATTGCAACCGTTCGCGATGTTTATTTCGCTCCGGGACTCGAGAAAGAGAGAGATGGATAGATAGCTGGTTAGTGAGAGTGAGAGAGACAAAGGAATGCAAATACACCGTCGACATTTAAATGGTATTATACCTGATTTACGCGTGCCATTTTATTTCTCGAATTGTATTAAACGGGCTTGGCGGCGTCACACTTTCTGCGATGCAATATTAAAGAAAATTCTCCCCCCCCCCTCCCCCCACCGCCGTTGTTGCAACAACAAAAAAAAGCTACACTTTTGAATAAAGATGCGAAAATCTTGTATTCCATGCAATTGCGATGCCTTTGTCCAAATGTTCATGTTTTGTCTACGATTCCATTTTCGTTTCTTTTTTTTTTCATTAATTGAACAAAGAAATTGTTGGAGGGTAAAATTTTTAATTGACGACTCAATCAAGATTTCTATTGAATCAGAGTCGCGGTGCCCGATCAATCGAACCGAAACCTTGCGCGAATCGTCGCAGGAATCGTAATGCTCGCCGGCGGAACAATTGCGAATTGTGTCTCCTCCCATCCGCGCATAAAAATTTCCAAGTGGGCATATTCCATCCGAGGAAGTATTTAATTCCGTGCCGTTCATTACAGACATTGCGAAATCAAGTTTTTTATAACTTTTGTGTGGCACAAAATTGAAGATTTTCGCGCGGTTCATTGTTTCAAGGTACTTTGGAGACTGAACAAACGTAATTGGGACTGCTCGTTGCGGACGATGTACGGGCATTGTTGCGCGACCGTTAAGTTAATTTTCGAGTTAATTTTTGAGAAAAACTGCTCCCAAAACGATCTTGGCAAAACGTACCACGAAGTGCTCTAAAAGGATTATAGACTAAGCTTTCCTACTATAATCTTCAAGTTTGAATTTAATTTTTTTTTATTTTGTTTTAATTCTTAATTTTAGTTCTTAATTTTGGTACATTTTTTATTTCGAATGAAAAGTAAATTAATTTTATTATTGATTAATCGACTATAGTGTATATCGATTTCGTTGTATATAATTGTGCAGGCTTGGAAATTTTAAAACCACGTTTGAGTATCAATTACTGAAGAGAACAATATATTTGTTATGAAATTTCCGAGAGAATTGTGATTAGCATAATCCAGTTTGTGTTATTGATCTTATCAAGCAGCAGTGCGGTTATACAAGTGCATTTCGCGTTCGGACAGATGTGCTTTCTGTATCAGTGGACCCAATAAAATAATGTTTGCGTACAGCCAGGGCCACTCGTATATATTGTTGCAAGTTTATTATCAGAATTGTGGGCAATAAACAGCGAATACGTAAAAGTCCGGTTAACTCGCCCGGAAAAATATGAAATACGTGATCTGGGGAGTACAAAAAAAAATGAAGCGAGATAGCTGCGGGATTTGGACCGCAAGATAGCAAAAGTGCTGCGGACCGAGTTTTTCGAAAAAGTTTCGCGTTCCACGGGTTGTGATGTTTTGATGCAATTTGAACTGTGCACTCTTTCTCTCTCCGAGAGGGCTGCATTTATTAGGTATATCTCTGCGCGGCTTCGGAGACTGCTCTCAAACGACGGGATAAAAGCTCGAAACTTGCACACAAAAGCCATGCTTGTCTAGATTATATCCCGCCACGACAAATGCGTCACTTGGGACACCGCCGACTTTCTTATCCAATTTCTGCATTCTTTGGTATTAAACAGCACCGACCAAGATTATGGCCAGACATTAATTTTCCACGTTGAAATGAACTGTCAGAAATTAGAAAATTCATTACTTGCAAAAAAGTTATTTGAACGTCGTTAGAAAAATGTCTCAAGAATTTAAAGAGAACAAAAAAATTAGAAAATGTTTGAACAATGTGTTATGGAGTAAAAGGAAAAATTGTTTTATGATGCGGTTATATTTCAAAGTTGTTTAAATTGCAGACGGTTAACATTTTCGTAGTTTTACTCGTACGATTAATTAACTCTTCTTTAACGCCATCTTTCGTCAACTTTTTTCAATATTATAACTCGCGAAACCATCGAACGCGAATAATTAAAGGAGCGTACGCGATACTCGGTGTACCCAGTTATCTACTTTTAATGTTAATATATGAAGCATCGCAACTGCATGGTGTGGATTTTTCTTTTCCTTTTATTTTTCCACCTCGTTTTCATATTTTTTGTTACGCCCGACGGTATTCCACAGGTGTGTCCTTATTCGTTGCTAAAATCGTTCGATAATGATAAGCTCATATTTCGATTACCTTTCCATTCTTGCAGTGATTTTAATTAACTTCAATGAGAATGTGCTATGTACGACAAGAATATGACAAAACCTTTTTTTTCTTTTTTTTTCATTTTCGTTTCTTCATATTTGTCATATCAAAATTCATGCGTGGTAAAATTCTAATTGATTTTAATTTTTGCAGGTGACTATAATTTTGTTTACATAAAATCAATATACGAAAAATTGTTTTAAGCAATGAAAAGGATTTATAAAAATAAGAATAGAAAGTAATTAAAAAATTATTTATTTGATTGGAAGTTAAGGGTTAAGAAGAAAAGTCAAAGGGAAGATTACTCCGTGTATCGGATAGGCTCAACCTAGGCTCTATGACGTACGAGCGACACTTAAAATTGCTCCGGTCGGATATAATGCGCTTTTGTGAAATTAGTAACGACGTCGCGGATGTATAGCGATGGCTCGTTACGGAGTCGTAAGGAGCGTCGTCGCGTCCGAGACTGAAATTAATCTCTGACTATTAAGTTTATCTGGGGAGCAGCCTGGATCCGTCTTGTGCCGCCGCTCTCGCTGTGAGAGCCGGCCAACTTCGCCGAGGCGACGGCACCGCACTTGAGTAACACCGAGAGACTCAAGACTTTGCAGCAATTAGGGTGCTAACGAGCCCTCGTGCGTCCACTCTTTATCTCTATCATAGATTCGTACCGCGCGCTCTCCTGACTGCTGCCCCCTCACCTCTGCACTTTCACACAGACGACGTGTCATTTATAATTCAAAACTCATCTGCTAACAATGTCAATCCAGAGATACTTTGGCTTTTTTCTCTCTCTCTCTTCAAACAATTCGTTCGAACAAATTTTTCTTCTTTTTTTGTTTCTTGCAAAAAAATGTTTTTGAATGAAAAAAAAAAATTTTTAAATGAAGATATTTTTTTAATGTCTTCAATATTTTCTTATTTGATGTTGGTAGAGTTACGGAGACATTTGAACGAAAATCTGAGAAAACTAAAACTTGCGCCTTTTACTGAGCGAAACAATGAAATATATATGGTAATGCGTTTCTGACAATGGACTAAGTACAATGCGTTGGGTATAACAATAAATGTTCATACGATGCACAAAACTTGAGAACACAAATGATCTCGTATAACAAAAAAAATTTATCCTTTTTTTTTGCATTCGCGATGAGTTTCAAAAGGAAAAAAAAAGATATTGATTTGATGTAAGGTCCTGATTATTTTAACGTGATTCATGCTTTGCAGGTTTTGGATTGAATTAAGAGATACAAAATAAATTGAGAAATTGTTTCAGGCGATGATATAGTATTATGGAATAAATCAAGTCAAATACTATAAGGAAATTTTTGAACAAATTTGATTTAAAAAAGGTTTATCAAACTGTTGTTTATTATCCCTCTCTTAATATTTAGTTCTTAATATATAATCAACACAGAGATTTTGAACGTACAACATTAATAGCAGGATTAATTAAAGAGTTTCATTAGTAAGGTCCTGACTTAAAATTTAATAAATTAAAACGCAACATCAACGTGATTCAGATCCATTTTAATATAATAAAATGAATATAAATGTCAGGATTAAATAATAGTGCATTTAAATAATTATTTGCAGTTGCAATGTGTATTGTAAAATATCGCTGCGTATGATAGATTCATGATTATAACATCTAATTATATAAAAGTAAATATGACTTTGCGAGCGAGAAGATCGGGGAAGAGGCAAGAGAGTCAAGAATAATTACGCACGGAAATGAGATTCACTGAGCGTTTACGACTCTTGGCTACTGCCCTCATTCATATCAGATTTCAACCGCGCCGACCATTTCGGATATCTCATTCTATGGATTATACATCATTTGTGCACGGTGCATATTGCTCTGAACATTCGGGAACAGAAAAATGACCAATTTCGGACTCTTGCTCACGCGAAGAAAATTCGTAATCAATTTTCCAACACCCGATCAATTACAAATTTTTGCATTCTTGCGATTTTTTTTTTGGATTAAAAAGGAAAGAAAGTAATGATCAAAATTGTAGGCATAAATTGATAAGTTGGCGATCCGAGTGCCATCGGGATGAAAAATGTGCAAGAAAAGTTTTGCAATTGTATAGGATCGATAAATTTGTTAAAATAGCACCATTTTAACTGCTGCCGAGGAAAAGTTTGAGTGATATCGAGAGTTTTGTTTTGTTTGTTTTTTTATTTTTCGTCGCTTTCGGTTGTTTGCTTTCATTTTCGAGCCTTTACACGTTCGCTTTATCGAAATAATGAAAAAGTTATATTGCGTCGTGCTACTGTGCGGTAGCTTTGAATTGATGAGAACAAATTAACATCCAAAGTTAACAAGGTTTAATTCTAAACTTTGTAACCTGTCACAAAACTTTTACCTTTTTTTTTTGCACCCATCCGTTCTGCAAATGTACGACGGTTTGTGCAATGAAACAAACTGCGACAGTAACACTTTCGTCAACGTCGTCTGTTTTCTATTTCCAAGCGAACCGCGCGCAAGACATGTACATTATGAGTAAACGTTTTATCATGCATCTCAACGCCATTTTTTGTTTAACAAATCATTACTTTTAGAAAAGGATTAATTTTCATATTTTGTTTTTCATTTTGCTAATTTATAATTTATAATTTATAATTATAATATAATATAACATAAAATTGATTAGAAAAATTTCACTTTTCTATTTTGATTTTTCAATGTTCTTTTAATTTCGCTAATTTGATCATCCAAATTAAAGTATTAAATTTGAAAAAAAAAAAAAAAATGAAAAAGAAAGTTGAAAGAAGATGAAATATTAATTCTGAGTATTATATTAAATTTAATATAAACGTACAACAGAAGCACACGTCGCAAATATACTTTAACATATAAGTGTTAAAATTCCAAATGTAAATTGCGCCAACATTGTAGGACGCAATTTCTCGGACGTCTCTTCCGCTTCGAATCCGTCAAGTGACTAATATTAAACGACACGGACTGCGATCGTGGCGAACGAAGCATACGAAATTTATGGTCGTTATAGAATCGCGGACAGCGAGCAACTCGCAGCCACCGGGCAGAAATCGATGCGTAAACATAAAACAGACTCTACGATAAATTTGTCGGTCGCTTTTAATTAGAGGATATATTGCACTTGATGAGCAAATAGTCTTATTTGGTCGGAAACTCGCAACAGCGATATATTTTAACTTAATCGAAAACTCGAATTTGATTCATTTATTAGTTCAAGTGCGACTGCATCCCCAAAACCATCCAGCATCAGTTTGTCCCCGGAGTTACGCCTAGTTAATTATTATATGCCATTAAATTAATTATCTGTCGTTTTGTCTGGTGTTCTTTGATTTGGCTGGATCTTCTGTGAATAATGTTGGATAATTGTTAGTCTACTAATTTCAACCGATAATTCTTGGTAACAATTTTCATCCCCCCGAGCTGTAATTTGAAATTTCAAAATTTGATTACTTCACTTTTCAAGAATTTCATAATTATAAATAAAATTTGAATGAAGTACAAATTAAGTTACTTTCCTTATTGTGCGTAAAATTGAATGTAAAATTATAATACCATTATGATTTTGTGTGTTATTTTGTAACCACATAAAAGTTTTCTTCTTATAATTGCCAGGGGGTCTCAATTCGACACTCGCTATTCACAATGTAAAAAAAAAAAAAAAAAAAAAAAAAAAAAAAAATACATCTCTCGGTTGGTATGCCTTTTTCTGCGGCATTTTCTTGTGTTCGCTTGAATGCTAGATGTCCTCAAAAAAAAAAAAATTCAGACGCAAAACTTTTTTTTTCAAAAGCGTCGTTTCGTGTAAATACTTTGCGCAGTTTTACTTGGCTGCATTACGCTTTGATGTATAACAGAGAGCCATGTTGGCTCCTCATTT
Source organism: Trissolcus japonicus (assembly GCA_030522925.1). Classification (NCBI taxonomy): domain Eukaryota; kingdom Metazoa; phylum Arthropoda; class Insecta; order Hymenoptera; family Scelionidae; genus Trissolcus; species Trissolcus japonicus. The sequence goes on from JAPYZS010000012.1 coordinate 132,681, forward strand.
CGTCACTTGGAAACAATTTTCTTTAATTACGCGATTCACCCGGACTGCCGGCGGAAACTTTTTCCGAGTACGTACCAGTTTTAAAGAATCTTTTGCGACAAACTTTCTGATCATTTGTTTCGATTTGTTATCGTCATGGTTCTAAGAGTACGGTGGAAAAAATAGGGAAAGAAAAAGGAGAAACGAAAGTTTGATTGAGCAATAAAATTTTAAATTTGATTGAAATTTTTATTTTTTGTTTCAGTGCCGTCGATGTATATTATCTCTGGGATCAGATAGGATGTTCACAGCTTGAGTTTGGCATGTATCAGATGTGTACGCTGAGAGGTGTAATATTGTAACTGCCACATACCGGATCTAATTGATACTGCACAAAATGATACAGGAATATCATCTTACATGGGAACATTCGGCATATAATTGTGACATATCACGTTCACAACTCAGCGCTCTTGAAAGGTAATAATAAATGTCTTATAATCTTATAAAAGGATGTATTATTTTATCAGGAAACAAAAAATTTTATTGATATGTCGTAATTTGACATTTTAAATGTCGCTATTTGACAGAAATAGCGACGACTATGCTGCTTCTAAATTTTTTTTTGTTAAAATCTTTAATTTACGTTATTACAAATTAGGAAACAAATTTTTTTTGTAAATTAAAGATCAAAATTATTTTGTAAGTACTCATAACATTATTACTGAGTCAATACAATTAGGATCCCATTTGTCTTTACTGATAAATGTCAACTGATATTTCAGTCGAAACATATGTTTAACTTCAAAGTGTATTTTCAGTTAAAACAACTGAACAATGCAGTTTTGACAGCTGTTAAACTCCTGTTAAACAAAGCAATTTTTGATAAAAAAACAATATCCTAACAGGATTGATCATTATAAAAAACTGAGTTCTCAAGATGGGGAAAAGTGTGTTTGTTCTCAGTGGCGCAAATGACGTAATCATTGTTCAACACTCGGTGCTTGAAAATTTATTATGTGAAATTTCGTCGGAGCTAATGGGATCACGAACGCGCGCAGTTGTGAAGATGGTGTTTCACTGTAACGCGGTGTAAATTCAGCTGAGAGAGAGAGAGAGCTTCTTACCTTCAAACTGGGGCGGCAACGTTGAAAACGCATCACGGGGATGAAACGAAGAAAGAGAAAATTACAGGATGCTCGGGGTTGTGTGATCAGGATGGCGTTGTATGCACGATAAATGGGAAGCCAGAAGCGTGGGATCTCGCTGAATGTTGCAGCGGGTGGCAAAAGAAAATCACAAAATGGTTGCGAGACGGGGGTCACGCGATGCCAAAAGATGGATGACACGCGCATACAAAACGCTAATAGAGTGTATATATTCCGGAGGAATCGCGAGCATAAACGAGGGCACGTAATGACAGGAGGGAGTTTTCAAAGTTCCACGCCGAGTCATTGTTCCCCGAGGGTAAAACAACAAATCCATTGTTGATTCCGGAGCGCCGGGCAAAAACTTTTGTAACAGCGAGAGAGCGCGCATCCCCCCCACAATTTTCAATTCGCCGACCCTTCAAAAATCATTCTCATGCAAAAACCCATTTACGCAAAAATAGCAATCCCGTTTGATCACCGCGGGTAAATAGATTTTTGCTTGTTATCATCGACCAATTTTGAGCACGCATTTTCTTTTTGTTTTGTTTTTCGTTTTCTCTATTTTTTTTTGTTGTTTCGATATCCAATTATTAAGAGCGCATCGCTGACAAATTAGTATTTTGTCATCTGACGGTGTCAACAGGTTTTAATTTCGGATGAAAATTGCGTTTAATGCGTCGCCCGGGCTCCGCGATGAGATACAATACACGAAAAGCTGTTAAAGCGTGGATAAAAAGGAAAATCATTTTGAGTGGGACGAAGGGCGGATGGAACGGGGTGGAATCAAAAGTTGGACGATGAGTACCAGAGGCAGGGGAGAGAAGAGCTCGGAAGAGCGGAGGACGTAGCTACAATAAAACAAAACACGATGAATGTCCCGGTGTGCAAGCTGTAAGCATGAAAAATTTTGCATTAGTTTTTCGCTCGTGTTTTAATATTATCCATTTTAGTATTATGAAATATCGCATGTCAATCGTACGACACAAAATAATTGTCTTCCACTTTGACATGGGGGTATTTATTGTTTCTTTTATCTCTCTTTTTGGAAAAAAATTTTTTCTCTTCGCCCAAGCGAGAGGTTTTTCGTGAATTCATTTCCATGAAGGATGCAAAAAATTTCGTTGAATATTCATCGTTCTTTTGTGTCGAGGGATTGACAAACATAATTTAAAGTCGATTTTGGGAATATTTACGGCTGGCCATATTATATTGATTTTGCGTTTTAAATGGCGCTCCGTATTTTTGCAAATTTATCGTACGTCTTTTCCTAAGAATCAAGATTTTGATTACGCTATTGAAAAATGGATTGAAGTAAGAAAATAGCAATGACAATTAAAATATTAAAATTTATGTTTATTTGAATTATAAAATTGAAATTGAAATATTTCATTCTGTTGAAAAACGTTATTGGTTTCGAATAAATTCCTTTTTTTCCATCTTTAGTTAATAATAATTAAAACTTTTTATACGAAATCAATTCGTAAAATGTTAACTAGAACAGAGCACCGAGATTGTAATACTATTTATTATTCAACGTTCGATGATAAGTTATGTTAAGCAGATTACGAAAATTTCAGAACTGAGAGAAACGTGATAAAATAACGAACGAATTATATGAAAAATTGTGATTTTATATTTCAAAACAATCATCATTTTTTTGAGTTCTTTTTTTTTAATTTCTTTCTGAAATTTTTTATGGTCATTAAGTTATCATCGGTTCAATATTGACCTTTGACGTAACCTTTTTTTTCCTACTTTGGCTGGTAGGAATGTAACTTCATAACATTCAATCGTATATTCGTTTTGAATTACCTTGACAGTGCCGCTAGATGCGCTAGAAGCGAGCAAGCGTTAAATCTTCGTTGAAAGAGGAGAATTTATCCATGTCTTGCATGAAATAAAAGAATACAAGATTAATTTAATCACACATAGTACTTAAAATTAATGGTTTAACGAAAAATAAATTACCAACCGCAACTCGTAACTTATGTTCCCAAAATTGCGTATACACTTTTTAGTTTAAAAAAAAAACAAAACTAAATCAAAATAAAAATAAAAACCAAAACAAATAACAAAACTATTGGAATAAAAAGAGGTTAGAAAAAGAAATCGCTTTGAATTAAAAAACATGAATTTTTTTCAAGATATAAAAGATAAACAAAAACAAACAAAATAAAAGCAAACTAAACAAAAATGAGTACGGAAATAAATAATAAAAGATGAATAAAAAATAAAATAAAAGCGTTTAAAAAGTAAGTTAACTTTGGATTGAAAACTTGTTTGTTAATAAAATGAGATTGTTTTTTTAATTTGAAATAAATAAACAATTCAAAAGGAGAAAACGTAGGAAAGAAGGAAAGAAAAACAATTTCCCGTGAAATTAAAAACATGCAACTTTGTTTACATTTTTCCGCTATCAGTGGAGAAAAGGCAGTAAAAAATAATATTCATTCCTCGTTTGAGTATAAATATGAAAGCAACATTAATTCAGTTAATTGAAAACGAATGGGCATGCATGAAAGTTAAGATCTCTCATCCTCGTTCCACAGACGTTGGTTTGAAACCGTTGATGTTATATTGGATCCTAAGACAAGAGCTTTTGGAGAGAGCGCAGTTCTAATTCTATTTTTGTCGCTTGTGATTCACTTACGTTCACCTATCTTCCACGGGGCGTTCTCATATGGTCGCGTCGCGCTTTATTTCGGCATATATACGTGAATTCGCAAAAAGATATGTGCACCGCTGTTTATTTCATACAAAATGTATACCCACCGCCGCACCATCTTTTTCCGCGCAATTTTTTTTTTGCACAGCACACAGACTCTTTGACAACATTTTTTGTCAAACGCAAAATTTTGCAATTTAATTTCGCTCATTCAAACGAAATGAATGTGTCGATCAACATTTCGCATGCATTCTTAACGAACCCCTCAAAATCACCTTTCGTCACTTTCTTTTGTTCATATTTTATTATCGCGTTTCTGATTTTTTTCCTCGTTTTATTATTTCATGCAGTTGCGTTGCATGTAACGATATGAAATTTTTACTAACCCATTTACTCATTTTTTTTTTGTTTTTTATTGAGTTAAGTGAACGATTCAAGTCGTAATTTATTTACAGTCCAGATATAAAGACTGCGAAGCTTATACCTAGTTTCACTTGTGCAACTGAATTATTGTACAATTATTATCGGCGTCGCATCGCACTCTCCGCGAAATTGGTTATCGACAGCAATCGCCATGACAAATCCGCTTAAAAGTATCACTCTCATAAACTTACGCGAACAAACAAAAACAAATGGACGTGTGTATTTATATAGGTGAAGATGAAATCGCTCGGCAGTTGAAAACACATTGAATAATATCAGCATCATTCTTACACAACCGTCAACAACTCGAAATGTCAAAAAATAAATAAATAAATAAAAAAACTGCAAAATAAATTTGAAACATTTCATATGCTCTGTTTGCATTTTTTTCATTTTTTGTCATATTTGAAAATTTCAGATTGAATGAACAATCGAATGAAACTTTTCGTTTTATCGGACAATATTTCAAAAATAAAAATAAAAAAAGAAAGAAAACAGAACTGTGAGAACCGAGCGATTTTATATCGTTGTACAACAATATTTTCTCCAATATTTCAGAACTCGAGAAAAATTTTCTATCAAATGGAAAAGGAGAGAGAGAGAGAGATAAATTTTATTTGGGATTTCTTTGGGTGTTAACGAAATTACTAATAAATGTGTAGCAATCGGTGCTTACTAGGTGGTAGAAAAAGCGGAGAGAGAATACACGAAAAACGAGATTTGAGACTCTATCATCGGTAATGCGAGTAATAGAAAAAGAAGTAGGGGGAACGTGAAAGTATGACTGGAAACGTGAATGAGGAGGGTATATACGATATGATGAGAAAAAGCATTACCCAGGAAGCGCAGAAGAGGTACGTGCTGCGAAGTACAATTTCGTAATCGAACTACTGCGCACAATACCATCGGAGCGTTACCCCTTTGACGAATTCTCCCCTCGAGGAAGAGGCACGAAGAACGAGGTATAAAGACGGTGCGACGCGAGGGGTTAAAAAGCGAGGCCGGGATGAGGATCCCGAGTTCGAACCTACCCCACGTAGTGATCCACGATAATACGATAGAGTGGGTAGTAGATAGGTGGGCGTTATATACCTCACGGAGCACATTATATCAAGCTACGACGGACCCTTTGGGAAATTGTCTACGACTGGGCCTGGGCCTCGATCAACCGTGAAACCTTATTAGATGTATACGTATATACCGACCTACACGCTCTGCAAACTTCCAGTACTACCAATTACAAATTAGATTAACTGCCAACTGACAGCGAATCACATTCGTTTTTATCTTCATTAAGTGAAAAATTAAATTTTAAACAGCTGTACTGTAGTCGATGGATGAAGTTAAATTGAATTTTGTCTGCTTTAACTAACTCAGACAAAGATCCAAATTCCATGTATGTCTTTTTATTTATTTATATGGTACATCTAATAACGCACTTATATGACCATTTTGTTAAAATTAAATTTTTTGGATTCTATACTTTTAATATTAATAATTGTCTATCTAAATTCCATATATGGACGCATATATGTTTGTAACTTCAAGCAGCTACTTGTTACATTTGTCATTTATCTTTTTCACTCGTCATTTATCTTTTTTTTTTCTTCCAGATTAAAAATGATTGTTGACATTTTTTAACTGTGAGATCATTTGATATTCAAATGTTGAATTATACCGGACATATATTGCACGTCACCAGATTAGTCACGGTTCGCGCGCGTGATTAATTATTATGATGTAAATATGAAAATATTACATTTAATATATTTGAGTTTACTGTTGACATTTGGCGTGAAAATGAAAAAGCAGATAACAATAATGATTTTGATAACGGAGGAATATAACGGAACATTATTTTATCCTTTTTTTCAAAGCAGATGTAGCTGCACTCGGATGCATCGTACAATTTTTTGTTGAGAATTATTCATATCAATGTTGCAACAAATAATGCTTGAGTGCAAACAGATTTTATGTTAATGCAAAAGAAAAACTTTTCGTAGTATATGAATGTACAGGAAAATTATAGTTCTTATCTCGGGTTTCTACTTTGGTCAGATGAGAATCTTGTCTATTTGTGTTGAGAATTAAGGCGGGCTCTGAAAAATTGGCTCTTGAAAATGAAAACAAAACAAAACAAAAACAAGAAAAAACAAAAAGTGGATTACATGAAAGGAATACCGTCATGGTAAATTTGAAAGAACATCTCAGTATTTGTACAGTTGAGGATTCGTAGGTTACATTTATTACTTATCGAACCGGAGCGCAGGATTTGAATTTTGAAACGGAGTATAATATTTTTGGTTCTCGCCTCGGAATTGATTTTTTTTTCTTTGAATTTTTCAAAGTCGCACATTTGAAACATAAATGATTTTCATGTAAAGTAAGTCACGTATACGTCATACGTAGACGCGAAATTTACAACCTGAATACGTGACAACTCGCTGTTCACCCCCTTCGTGTCTGTTTTCCGTATAAAATTGAGATATAACTTTACATCAAAATGTATAACGAGCACCTCCGGTAAATAAAATCATCAGACATTTTCTAAAAGTAATATCCATTAAAAATTAATACTCTAAATAGATTCAATATTTTTAAAATGTAACAAATTCCAGACAAAAAATGTCAAATTTTCTGCAATCTAAACACATCCGTTGATCTCATAAAGTGTACAAAAAATTGTGACCTTATTTATATAAACGAAGTTTATTCCTCGTCAATAGTTTCTGCTTACTTTTATCGATTGGTTCTCATGGAGCTCAAAGTTTGAGGTACACTTGTGTAACATATGTTTTTTTCTTTACTTATATTGACTTCCGTATTGAGTCCTCTTATTTATTGTTATTTTTCTCTTAAAGTTTATTACCCAAAGTTTTTCCCTTAGAAAAATTAGCGTTGTAAAATGTAATTTTTATGACGTGCACAGCGGTGAGCCAGAAACTTGGTTTGACAAATCTTTTATATATTTTTTTTATAAAATATAAAAGTGTCAAAAACCCAAACATTTTAGTGTCTATTTCTTGTCGCTTCGAGGACGAGATGATACCTTAGCTTTTAGATGAAACGAAACCATGAAATTACTCTGAAATATAGAAGTTTTAATGTTCCTCACGAGATTGAGTCAAACACTCTGTCGAACTTTCAACGAACTTAACGATGCAAGTTCAATCTACAAAACTTAAAGGTCACGCATCAAATCCTCCGCTGAGCTACTAAATTGTTTCCGTCATTTTAAACAGTTTATATTACATTTTAACTACGCTCGAAAAACGTTCAAGATGACAGCATGCAAAAACAAAACAAAAAAAAATCAACCTCGAAATTAGGCAACATTTAGAATTTTATTTTTAATTTCTTAAATTATTTATATGGTTTTGGTTGGTTTAAGAGTAATTTAATTATTTTGTCAGAAATAGTATCATGTGTTTTTGAAAACATGATCCAAAATCTATACTTGATCAGGACGGTGTTATGACATGGATGATACATCGGCTTGTGTAAACTATTAGACAGAAGGCAGAGGGAAACTTTTGACGTGTATAATTTCCAGAGTTGAAATAACATAGTTAGGGGAGTATGGATTTGTAACGTTAAATGAACATTGGCCAATCAATGGTTGTTAAGAACAGCAATTCCACAGCGCAACCGTACTGATCAAATTGTTTTGGGGTGACGGATCAAGTTTTGCGGTTCAAGTAATTATCCTGATTATCAAACTTTACAAATTTGATTTGATCGTGTCATCTATTTATCATATTTTTTCCCTTTTATTTTATTATTTATCAAGTTGGGATCAATTTTTAAACTTGTTTCAAATGTTTTTTTTATTGTTTTATTTAAATTGATCATTATTGTTTATCCTTTTTTTATCAATTAATTTCAACTGTTTCGGATGCAAAATTCGCTTAACGGTTTAACTTAAAGCCGCCTGATGAATGAAAAATGCACCGCATTGACAATCGATAAGATAATCCAAAGTACCGCGTGCCCATTGGTTTAAGCCTGTGAATAATTGATCCAACGAAAAAGTCAAACAACACGGCTCTCTAAATGTCATTCAAAAGAGCGCTTCAACGCTTTTACCACAATAATCGTCGCGGACACATCCGTCGAAATAATTCCATCTTTTAATCGCGCAAAACTTGTTCAAATATACACATTGTTTCTTTTTTAGTACTAAGTCCTCCTCTGTGGCTCGTTATATTATGGACATCTATGTATAATGCATCCACGGATATAGTCTCTGTTTCGTGCGAGCGATGAATTTGCTACGACTTGGTTGGTTACTTCCGACGGAATTCTGACCCCCTCGTTAGCCTCACCCAGGTTGGACTCGGTCCACCGGCTGCCCTGACAGTCGTTATGGTTTAATGCGTCGGGCGCCAGCGTCCTCGTAATGTGAATTCATAGCTTAGCAAAAGCGTTCGAGCTCTCTCGCTCGTGTAAACATTGTGTACGTGTGACAGGGGTTGGTCCTGCGTGTGTACGAGCGTTAAGAAGGCTCATAACAAAATCACTAGTTAACTCAACGTGTTCTACAAATTATCATATCAACCGATGTATATTAATGTTCCAAACTTATGACTTTTGTTAAAAAACAAACTTTAAATTTAATCAAAAAATTTTAATTTTAACATTTTTTTGTTAGTTTTATATTTTGTTTATTAATAACTAATTATCAAGTTCAGTTGATCATTCAAATCGTATTATCATTTATTTTGGATGATATGACTGTTTTATGGTACTTGGAACTTTGGCCTGGCATGGTTATATTCGACCATTGGTCAGAGTTTAAAATGTTGCGCGATTTTTAATTTTTTTTGCACAGGCGAATGATAAGGCCGATTAACATATGGAAATGTTTCACGTGGAGATATATAACAGGGAACAGAATTATGCCCTCATAGTATATAGTGGAGTGGAATTTATTTATTTGATTGCAATGTCAAGTCGTAGTTTAGCAAAAGCTTCAGCCGGCCATTCAGTCGTGTAAACATTGTGTACGCGTGTGAGTGCATGTTTACACGTATGCACAAGTGACGTCGAGCGTTAAATCCCCGACTCTTAAACCAAGCCCTGAACTTTATGTGTCGCGTGTACGTACGTGCAGGGGCACGTTCGTCTTGGTGCAAAAGCCCTGCAAGAAGATGGAACGAGGGTAAAGAGTAGAAAGCCGAGTTATGAGAATGGGTTTAATGAAAGTCATAAAGCGCCTAAAATCAGACGCTCACGATTTGCGAGAGACTGCATGTACGGCCCGTGCAATACAGATCGTTCTCTCTCTATTTCTGGTACACGCCCGAACACGTGCATTGTCGTCGAGGAGCCATAAATTTCGGCCCTAGTTGAAGGTCATCGAAATTAATCGTCCCCGGTCTTCCCGACAATTGAGCCTAATTCGAACATTAGATCGCGAACTTGAATTTGTAATGGCGAATATTAATGAGTGTACGGCCCGGAATCAAGGGGATTCTCTCGTACTTTTTTGGCGTTTTATTGCAATCTGGCAGGTTTGAAAATACCGCTTGTTAGCACTTTGCTGAAAAAAAAAAAAAAAGGAGCTTTATAACCTCCGCCAAACTGAAACCGATTACCATTTGACTTTCACAAAGAAAGATTGATTAAATTTTTTGTGATTAATTCTGTTTGAGTTGCACGATCTAACAAAATGAGAATTTTGATATTTTTTGGAATTTTGATATTTTTGTTCTGTTGTTTTTAATCGTGAGGAAATTGAAAATTGATATGAGACTTGTTGTTGAGGTGAATTAGAATGTTTTGCAGTCAGACCTGAGTTCAGAAATTCATTTGAAGAGAGACGTCTGGATGAAAAAAAAAAAGTAGACAAATGTACAAGAGTGATATTGGAGGAGAGACTCGAGGTAGACGATTTTATTAACCCATAAAAAAGCTTTCTTATACACGCAATAATAGCAAAATCTTTTTCTAAATTTGACAACGCATATTTCAACGTAACATCTTTGCGGAAAGCGTATATATTCATGAAAAAGTAGGTTCCAAGTAAATGAGACGTGGAAATATTCGTTTTATGTTCGTAATCTATTGAAGTAGTTCCTTCCATTTCGCATGCGCTTCTTTTGTTAAATAAATTTATTGGTACTTGCAGGTACATAAAACGATCAGAATCAGAGCTCCACCCAGTGTATTAAACATTATACATACCGTCATAAATTACGTTTGATATTATTATCTCAATTTTGAATGCTTTTTATGACTGAAAACAAAAGATTTGAATAATTCAATCCAGGAATTTTTTTTTTTTTCAAATTAGATAAAAGATTTTTTTCCAATTTTAAAAGTACCAATAACAAGTTTAAATTCTCGTTTCTCTCTTAATTTTATCTACTACATTTTACCAAAAATTTTAAATCAAATCAATTTAGCCATTTTTTTATTTACAGATCCATAATTCTACCAACGTTGGAATTTAAAATCTATTTTTCAAGCTGAAATGTTAGCAGTGTGTCAATTGGGAAAAGAAAATTGATTCACGTCAGGATCAATTACTGATTATCATGTTACGGTGTATCATCATCAAAACCAAATTCCAATTATCATAAAGTCACTCATCAAAGTTGGAACAGATGGACAAGCATATTCATTGTCCCAGGCAACATGCCTGGCGCATATTGATGGATATGCGGCTTCATTTTATTCTCCCAATTCTAAAACAACTAATTCGCACGATGAAATATCAGCATTAGATAAGGGGCTTCGGGCAGACCGAAACTGCTCCGCAGTTTAAGCTGAATCATGACCGGGGCATGAAATTGTGTCGTGTTGTTCGCAGTGCGTAACAACGCTGTCAAGCGTTGGCATAATCGGGCCGCTTGAGGAAAGACCGCATTCAATACTCTGGCCAGACGAAGGCGGAGATGGTGGGCAATTCGAATCAGTTTGAATGCAAATCCTTGACGATGCTTTGCATTTTGTCGTTTCGCTTATGCATGATAACGGATACAGTATGTCGAATTTGCGAGAGCGTATCGGTAGACAATATATCAGCGCCAATTGTGTCCCAGACGTCAATCTTGTGTTTGAGAGCAAACGTATCGATCACTTCCATCTTTATATGACGTAAAACAGAAAAATTCAGTGGAAGAATAAAATTTTAGTGAAGGAACAAAATTCATCATAACGAAGAGAACCAGATGGAAAATTATTTTAAAAATTGATGAATTAGTGAAACGTGAATCTTTTGCGGAGACAATAAAGTAAAAGACAAAAAAAAAAAAGAAATTTTTTTTAAACGAGGATTTTTTCTATTGGTGAAATCAGATTGAAGAGAGAGAACTTTAAATTTGTAATTGCCCAAAGGAATGAGCTGCTAAATGAAAATTTCAATATTCAGACGCCAAGTTTCAGACGGAATATCTAATCAGAATTCCAGAGAAATAGTACAGTAGTTCATCCAGAAGTCTGTGCGACGCTACTTGAGGGGGACAAAATACTAAAGATCTTGGTTGGAGCACATACGTGCTCCCAGTCAAAGTGCAACGAGCATAAAATTTATTCAGATAGCGGGGCTAGCTGGTTTCGGGATTTCCATTCAATAGTTTCGCTTGTGATTCGAATATAGTACAAGCTTACAGAGTCCAGTAACCGAGTAACCTTCATTCAGAATTCCATTTACACGTGAATGTGTACTCCAAGATGACGTAAAATCAAATTTTTTTGTTTTTCAAACAACCGTTTTATCAAGAACGAATATAAACATAAACATGTAAACAACTAAACAAATAAAAAGTAAACAAATAAATAAGAAAATAAATAAACAAATAAAATAAACAAAAAATAATTAAAAAATGCTTGATAATCAATTAATTTGTATTTTCAGATGTTGCAAGACGATTTGTATACGATAGAAAATTATCTCTCCGATAATAATAAGTTGTGCTTGACATAATAGTTCGACCGCAAATTTCAATTGTAGCGTTAGTAAGCCCACAGATGAGATAGTCGGCGAGGAGACTGTATGACAAGGGGGAGTTTCTTTTTTGCGGTACGTTTTGTACGCCGTGGCTTGGCCCGTTGAGAATTCGCTCTCAAGTGGCAGTAACACGAGTGCAACGTTTATTGCAACTCATTCGAAGAAAGCTTTTAACCGCAGTCGCGAGGGAGAGTGAATAAGAACGCGCCGGACAAATTGGCTAATCAGTACCACCCAAATGTTTTTTTAATTGTCACGCGTTTCTGCGAGCTTCATAACACCGCCTCATGAGTTCATAATTGAGCCATAAAAACGCATCTTTGTGCCGCTGAGGAGGGCGGCTCAAATTTCATCTCATTTATCCGCGTGCTTTACTTGCAATTTGAATGTCCGGATGGAATGTACAGATGTCGCTGGATGCTGCTCTTTATTTTGCTCTTCTATCTTCGTGACCTTTTCTCATTTTCCCTCTTTTATGAAAAAACGTCTTTTCTAATGAGAAATGTTTTTAGCCAAGAATAAGATGAGTTCAAATTATCTCCGACCTCTGCTCCTCCTTTCGACGTTTTTATTTCTTTTTCAATATTGTTCACAGCGCAATGTACATTATAAAAATTAGGTTGGTGGAGCTCGTAAAAGAAGTCCATAATTGAGAAAAATATTTGTTACGTACTTTTGTGCGCTCTTGCCTCAATCTTTTATTTCGTGCCTTCATATTTTAATTGAAGATGTTAAAGTTTGATGAGATGGAAAAAAAATTTACATCCAATTCAATTTGCATTCTCTTTGAATCTCACGTTCGCGTCATACATTTTTTATCTCACATTTTATACATCATTTGAAATTGCAATGCAATTCATATATTTGGTATTTTGCTAAGTTCGGCTGCCTCAAAATACAACAACGGAGAAATATTTTATTCAGTTATGAAATTTTCATTCGTCGAAGCGTTTTACTGTTACTCTTTTTTCCTCGTTGCTTTTGCATTCTTTCCTTAATTCAAAAATTTTATTCAATTTGGTCCGGCAAGTAAACAAATTACATTGAAATAGCTGACGAGACATAAATCTTTCATGCGAATTTTAAATGGAAAATAAAATTACCCGTTGAGAATCTCCTAGTCCGAGAATTAATATCCGTGCCACGTGCGATGATAAATTATTAATGGCGGATTATTCGGCGACTTATTGAAATGTTTAACATAATTAAACGCCCGGGCCAAGTGTGAATATAAAATGAGCCAAGGTACACAACTTTGGGACAGGCTTTCATAAATTGCATACGTAAAGATAGCTTTTTCTTTGCCGCTGAATGGGGGGGTCTGCGAAGTCAACGAACTTTTTACGAATCTCCGCGAGCTGTTAATACGCTTTTTGGGCGCGCGAATATTAGATGTTGCACACATAATCTTTGAATACGCAACGCGACGGAACAGGTGCCTTGATTTTTACTCAAACGCACAAATAAACATTCGTTTCGCTTTGATGTTAACACAATTTTGCGTTCTCCAAGTCTCGTCAAATGTGATGAATACATTAAAAAAAATGAATTAAAACAAAATGAATGTGTCTATCGGCAGACTGGTATGCAGTATAATCATATGTACATCTCAACGATACGATCAAAAAACGTTTCGTCCGTGTTTCTCTTTATGATAATTGGTTTGAAATTTCGTTCGTCATTCGCGTTCGTGGTGCTGAGAAAATAACAAAAAGGTAAATGAAGAAAATCAAATGAAAGTCAACGAAACTGAAAATTAATATTCCAATTTAATTCTCGTGTTTGTTTTACTTTTGATCGTGCAAACGAAAATTCATAAATATTTTTGTTTCATTAAAAGTACGAAACTGATAGATCAGTCATAAAATTGTTGAAGATAAATGTTCACCAGACGTCTCATTCGGGCTTCGTAAACGAAATTTATTCCGATATAATATACGAATCCGGTTGGAATTAAAACAATAGATGGAAAGTACACAAGATTAGTTGCAAGCCAAACACAATTCAAGCTGGCGGTAAACAAATCAATACTACTCTCAGTCGGGGCGTCTGGGTTTAATATAAAATCATATATAAGATGCAGACATAATATACGGAATATGGGAACAGGATCAGTATACAAACATATTTGTTCAAGATTATGGACTGATAAAAAAAAAGTGTTCATAAAAATTTAAAATTTAGAAATACATCATTTCTTGCAATGTCGATGGAAAACATTTTTTAAAAGGATGTTCCTGAAATTGAGAGCAAATTGAATCCACATAACAGCAACGGCTTTCGTCTTTAAATATAATTTTTTTATTTGGTTTTAATTTGCGCATTTTATTTTGTCTGCATAACAAATATTTGATAACAAAAACAAAGAAAAAATGGTTCGCTTAATCATTCGTCTTTAAACTGGGACGTAAATATGTCCGCATGTCTGATAATTTATATAGGTTGTATAATTCGCGTTTAAAAAGCTCATGAAATTCACAAAAGAATTGCCGTGAACTCAAGTGTTTCACGTCCTTTTTTTTTCATCCAACAATATTATTCTTCATTCAGCATTGCTATTTTTTCAAGTGTTTCGTAAAAAGGTTTCAAGAGTTCGTTTGAAACTCCCACCATTAAGCCGGTACGTACTTGTGTATACTCTGCAACATTAACTTTGCACTTTCCTGCGGGCTCCGCCATCGCACCCGGCTTTATCTACCCGCCAAACTTAAGAATATTTGCTGCCTTCGCTCAAACCGATTTGATATTTTTGATCCCTCATTTATTAAGACGTCAAAGTATAATCGACCGTCAAAGTTGAATATCAATTCGAACGACATCAAACGACAAAAAGAAAAACATTTTGTTTTCATGACTGCGAAACAAATTTTTCATCTTTGTCACGTAACCAGGACATTGTTCCGATTGTCGAGTTCAAAGATCAAAATACCTTTGGATATATCAATATTTGCTACCGAGAAAAAGTTGATAAAAATGATTGAAATTTATTTCTCAGAATAACATCAAAGTCTAATTTTGTATCCTTTCTCCTGTCCAAATGTTCGCTTTTTTATAGCTCATATTTTTTCGCAGTATATTTCAATTTCTCTGCATCCTCGTAAAAGCGTGCAAAATTATTGAACAGTCGTGTAGATGGTCCGTAGATGAAAACACAGAGAAATGAGCGCATTTATATTGTTGCGGGCTTGAAAAATTGACGAGCAAAATATGGTTTCTTTTTTTTTTTTCCTTTTTTGCTGTCGAAATCAGTTGTTGAGGATAATTGCGAACGTGGAGAGCGGCGGTTCCCTCAAAATGTCGTGCGACTCGTCGCGTACATTTTTTAAAAAACATTTTCAATATTTGTGGTCAATTAGATCACTTTGCTTGGCGTTTTGTCTGTCATTCATTTTTCGAGTTGGCATTAAATTATTGCGTATGCATACCGCGCGTCAAATCCGGCTGCAATTCATCGACTGCTCGTTATGTTGTTTGAATGTGTAAAATTACGCGTGACTCGCCGGTGCCCGTCAAACGTATTTGACTGCTCGGGTCAAGCCCGAGCATTTTAATCAAAGCCCCATGATACATGCGTACACACGGTGCATCGCGGCGTTTTGCCAATTATCGCAAGTCCGCGTACATGGCATCGTTGATTTTTTTTTGTCGATAAACAATGAGCTCTCTCTTTTTACGTCATCCGTTTACACGCGTTTCATCCGCGCGTTATCGCGATTGAATTAATTCTAAATTATGTGTCAGTTTGCTGATACAAACAGTTTGCTTTACTCCCATTGATTTGTTTTGTTATTGTTTCATTTTTTTTATCAAAATTATTACTAACATTTTGTTTTTCATTTTCATTTTAGTCTCAAAGAGAGACTAAAACCTCCCTTAAAAACGTCTAAAATGTTTCGTTAACGTCAATTCAACGTTTTTAAGATTTTTCTTCTTTAAAGCTATCAAATAAATTGAAACGTCGAATTTTTTATCATAAGAAAAGTTTCAAGGCGGGTCTATTACACGGTCAAATTGAAATCAGATTATAACATGCACGAGAACTCAAAAGCGCATACTCCCCTCGGCGCTCGACCGTCCCGTCCGATCATAACAATTTAATTAATTTGGAACAATCGTCGAATAGAATTAATTCAATTGACGC
Source organism: Trissolcus japonicus (assembly GCA_030522925.1). NCBI lineage: Eukaryota > Metazoa > Arthropoda > Insecta > Hymenoptera > Scelionidae > Trissolcus > Trissolcus japonicus. The sequence goes on from JAPYZS010000012.1 coordinate 148,994, forward strand.
AAATCAGACCTTATCACAATCTGATTGGATGACAAGCTGGTGGGACTTTGTAGCTTGTCCGTAATCCTTCTTAGGGGTTTAATCTCACTTAACCTCGTTCCGGAAAACTTTCGGTCGAATTAGATATAAATAAATAACTAATTACATTGGATTCAATTCGGAATTTAATTTCACCGGAACTTTTTAATTGCGGTTTTTAAAACTTCACGGAAATTTCCGTCCGGTTGATTTCTTCTCCTTCATGAATAAGCGAACTTCATTATATAAACCTTAATTCAATTCAACAAAAAAAGGAAGAAAATAAAAGAAAAAAAAAATAGTTGGGTCAAAAATTGAAATTATTCCGGTTAAAAATGATAAAACTTTTGTTGATTTTTTAAATTTGAATTATCACAAAATGTATTACAAAAATAAATCAACGACAATTCAGTTAAATCAAAATGACGCAAAACTGAAACGTGACGAAGTTTCTGGTACGAATATTTCGGTCGCGCAAAAATAACAATAATTAATTGAACATTCGCGGATTAATAATGGGGGGACGAGATTTTGCGCGAAGCGATGAGACAAACGGAATGGCGAAAGCACGTTTCGTAGGCCGTAGTCGTTATTCAACCGGTGGTACGGTTAAATCGTGATTATCCGCGGGCCAATCAGTGCTCTTTTAGCGATTTGCCCGACAATGTGCAGCACGATGAAGGACAGCATTGAAAATTCTCTGTGATTTGGTGCGATTGATTAAGCGAGAGACCGCGTCCCGTATTTATGCAGCTAACCTCATTGTTAGCGTGCGTGTGTGTCGGTTGTTCATGTGCGAGCGGGCTAATGTACAAACGCACAGTGTGCTATGAAATTAGTCACTTGTATAACGATTAACGATGGGATGTGACCGAGTGCATAATAACTATTGTCAATCTTGGTACTCGGCCCCCTCGTTACTCTACACTATTTTCCTTAAATCAACACCGACGCGTGTAATCATCGGCTAGAATTAGCGACGTCGTCATATTACCGGGGCTTATCAATTGAATTATTCCGCGTTTGATGCTAGTTTATAATGACATGCTAAATTATTCAACGCCCGGCCCACTTTTTTTTTTCGCTCTCTCTCATGCGAATAATTCGATTAATCGAGCGTATTTATTATTTGCCATCGTTGATGAATCTCACCGAATGACAAATTCAGTTCCATTTGCTACATCAAAGACAATTACTTTGCGATTAATATCTGGGTCATATCTAAAATAATGTGTATTCAGTTTGGTTGTAAATTATATATTTATTGTCAATATTTTATTTGTACCAGTCTCTCAGGAAAAATGTCGGTACTAATGTAGTCTGTACTACTTATTTTTTGAATTTGGAATGTGTGATCATTAAAAATGAACGATCGTGTTGATTGTATTAATTTAAATGAAAATTGAACTTTACGTCATAAATATGTCAAAGAAATTTTGACTGCTGAAATTGTATGACTGATGTATTATTACTTCAATTAACTGCATGTTTTCAATAATTTGTTTTCATTGTACCAAAAACAAGAATTGGACGGAAAAATGTAATCAAGTTAAATGTGACATTTATATCAGTTCAAAAATAAAATACAAAGCAATGACTGAATGAATATCAAATATTTGACTCACGTACTCGCGTCAAAATAAAGGTGTGAGGAAATTGGCAGGGGGATCGATATTTTTCAAATTACTACGTGACAAAAGTTGAGTTTCCCCCGAAAAAAATCGTTTATTGCCAATATTTTTATATTCTGACTCTTCCTTTTTTTTCTATTTGCAAAGTTCAATCATTGTTTTACTTTCTTATGTAAATTCAGAAATAATTGACGTATCGATTCTCTGGTCCGAACAAATAGTTTCGACAGGAGAGATTCGAATGACGCGCCACTAGAAATTAAAACGCAAATAAAAGTACGATATTGAAACGGTGTAGTATTTCATCGAGTGCTGTAAAAGTTTGTATCCGTTTCAAAATAAACTTTAATTGAAAAACATTAATCGGACGCGCATCAATCATATTTTTCAATAAGTCGATGAAAAATGAATGTAACTGCGATTAATCACAAATTATATAATGATTAATTTGATAATGATTGATCAATGTGTCCTTGAGTCCCGGAAACTGTCAATTCCGCATGACAGATTTACTTGCGACTAAGTATCCGATGAGGCACGTACAATTTTAAATTTCTGAACTTATTATATTTTTGTGCAAACTTTTCTCATTCAAGAAAGTTGGAACAATTTTTGAAATTCATGTCGAGCATTTGATTATTCCATCGGGCTCGTTTTCTTTTTCTTTTTTTGTCATATTTGCTTCATTAAAATTACTGAATCGAAACTAGCTAATTATCAACTATGATGAAACCTCGGCATGTGTCAATTAGCGGTCTCAAATTTAAGCGACTTGTTAAATATACCGAATGAAAATATGAAAAAACGAAAATATCCTGACGAGGATGGGCATTTTTTTCATATTAAAAATTGTAATACAGTTCAGATACACTTTTCAGCTTTTTTTTTAAGCTTAATCATGTGTGTGATTAAGCGGTTACTATTAATCATACATTATAGTGCCGAGCCTCTAAGTGGAACGTTTCTTGGCGTTAATAAGTTGAATTATTTAGCCGGTCGCGAGCGGTACACGCTTGGAAACAATTTTGGCCCGAATTATTAAAGCTTTTGTTAAAGATACGCCCAATGATTATGTAAATAGGAGAGCGAGCGAAAACAAAGTGAAATATCTGGCGCATAATGTTCCGTAAGGGAATAATAATACGTCGCAGACGCGCCGGGTCAGCATAGACGTATCATTTTCACAATGGACATGGGACTTTATAGTGGCTTTTCTCGTTAAAGGGGGCCGATACACCAACTCGTAATTCAATCGGAACATAGATAAATGGGCGAATGTACTCCGATCTGCCTACGCTCATCTGCCCTCGCCCCCCTCTCCGTTTCAGCGCTAATCCTTTGGGATGAGCGAAAGAGGACCGTCTCGTTTTGTGTCGTCGCGCGCAATTTAATTCCCCAAAAAAAGTTACGAAACGTCAGTCCGCTCATCATCGCGCGGATTTACCCATCTTTCCGACGAGTGATTGATCTTTTCCCGATAATTGCCCCCTCCCCCCGGACTTTTTTTTCTTACTTTTTTTCGCCCTCCCACGGAAGAAAAAAAACCGCTGCGGTATAATGTATTTATAAACGTCATTCTCAATCTTTCTAGCCGGCGACACCTTGCGGCGCATCAACTTTTCTCTTGCATCTTCGCAGACGGGGATAGTTTTTTTTCCTACCCCCGGCAGACGAGAGTCGCTCACTTTTCTTACCGCGCGTCCAATCTCCGTGTTGAAATTTAAATAAAGTTCGAGGGCTTAGGACAGTTTCGGTACGCTGCCGAAGTATTGTCGATAACAGATGGTGCGATACGACGATTTATATAACGGTCGCCTTGTACTTTGTAACAAATTTTAATATGCCTGTACGTGTGTACTATGTTTATCGATCCCTGGCAAATTTTGACGTTGCTCTGTTTAGATAGATAACTTTATTGCTTCCGCAGCTAGTTTGAATGGTGAAAAGTACGAAATCAAATGTTCGTTTTAACAATGCTCATGAAAAGTCTGAGTCTCCTCTATAACATATCAAAATTGCAGACCCTTAAATAACAATAACAATAATAACTGCTCATATGTGATTGCGTTATTGGATGTATCATGGTTCACATTCATTCTCTCTGGATTTTATAAATCATTAAATTTCAATGAACAGAACGTACGTACGAATTTTTTTCTCGAAAAAATTGGTTAAATAATTTGTGCGTCAAAGATTGAATATAAACTTTGCATATAAATCAGGTGCAGAAATACTTGTCCATTTGGACTTTGAAAATGGAAGTTAATCCTGAACCGTTTCGTTCGAACCTCAATTTGAATTTTGTCTTGCGTTAGCACGTATGGATATAGCCGTAATTGAACTTTCCATTTATTAAAACACGCGAAACACATTTTGCGCGCAGCCATCCTCGCAAAACTATCTCCTCGGTTTTGTTAACTAGTCGTTGCAAGCGAATTCGAAAGCTCGCCATTAGCCGGCACGAACGTACGGTCATGAATTCCTCGTTCGTCAAGCGAATCGGGAATTGGATCGGGGAAGTTTGACTCTCTCTTTCGAGATGGGAATACATCCGCCTCGTCAGATGGACTGATGTTTTCATTCGTCCGATTCACAAATATATACGTGACGTAAGTTGTCCGAGACGAACAACCCGTGCAACCTCGATTCAACGTACGAAAAATTCCAATACAATTTTTCAATTTCAACATTCACCTTTTTTTTTTTAATTATTTTAATTTCAATTAAAAAAACTAATTCCATCTTCAAACCAAACTCCATTTTCATTTTTTCTTTTTCTCTTGTTTTAAATTCTTTTGGTACTTTCAAAATCACTGAGGCAATTTAATTTTTATACATCTGAAGAGGAAGAAATTTTATGACAATTCATATAGGATGAAAGCAATTTTAGAACAATTTTCGTAATTCTTATTAATTATGATTTTCATGCTAAAAGCTAGAAATTACTGTCTTTTCAATAAAGGCATGTGATTCTATCACGATTATGGTGAATTGTTGAACGTACGCGATTGATAGATAATGTCTATCCATCCGATCATATTTCACTAGGTACTAATATTATTTTTGGCATAATCTTGATCAAAGTTAGTTCCTGACCCGATTTGATCACCGCTGATTTGCCTTTCTGATATCGATAGGTTACCCGACCGAGATCTAATCTAACTTCAATCCCGTTTTATGATTCTTTCAAAAATGTTTTCTGACAAATTGAAATCACCTCAAAATCAAACAACATCAGAAACAAAAGTAATAAAAACAATGAAATTAATAAAACAAATGAAATCGTATTAAAAAACAATAATAATGTAAAATTGCAAATTTGAATCAAGTTATTTAGAAGTTGAACCAGATAGATTGAGACGAGTCCGAAATTTTCGTTGAAATTTATGAAACGCAACACGATGTTGCAAGAGAAGGTTTGTGTTCTCAAAAGCGCACAAACTTTTGACACTCTCAGCATTGGTATTAATATTGCGGTTCGGCCATGCCCCGGCTCAATGGCAGTGCGGGGTCGAAGTTCACAAAACTTTTGGCAAGCATGTTGCTTAGCGTGAGAGCCCCAAGACCGCCTGCAGCTATGCGTTTTCCTCAACAACGATTTCGCAAAAGCCACGAGGTAAACTTCGATTAAAGCCGTCATGGCTCTGTGTACTTTACATATCGCGCCTGCTGCGCCGTAGATCTCTCGCGGCTTTTTATGTTAGTCAATATCGCACCTCAAATAATTTTATTCGTGATAATACGCTGTAATTGTTTGAGAAACTGAACGGTTAATATAGGGAGGGAGGCTTTTTATAATCCGCGAGCTCGTGTTTTGTGTTGTGGTTTAATTTGTTATGCAACTCATTTGTCTTACTAAGGTAAACACTAATTTGATGAACAGAGCTGTTTGCGATTGCGTTTCCGTTCAACTCTACCTTGTGAAACAAGACGGATCGTTTTTCCTGTACAACGATATTGCATCTGACAACTGAAAGTTTAATCTTGGCATTGCCATGTTAAGCTGCATGAAGAAAAGTAGCAGAATCAATAATCCCTTGATTCATGCAGGTTAAACAATTTCGCGGAAATATGGGATCCTTATTTTATAGAGATGAGCATTGTTCGAATAAAATTGCTATCAAAGAAAATAACGGTAACACAGAAATAATAAATGAAAAAATATTCATTAGTTAGACTACTGAAAATAAACGTTAAACATTTTGACATTCATTTTTTCATTATTTATTATAAATTTTAAATTATATTTTTATTCAGGTAATCTTGAATAAATAAAATCATGAACATATTTCATGTTAATTGTCTGTCAGATGTGCACAAGATGACTAAAATGTCAATAATCATTTACAATTAATAAAGCAAATATGTCAATTCATTATCAAAATTTTAAGTTGTCATACACTTTATTAACAAGATTTCAAGTTGATTACAGGGTGTCATCAACTTATTAAATATCGATTCATTATGGATTTTTAAATTAACAAATTAATTTTAATCAAATAAATTTTAATCAAATAAATTTTAATTTAAAATTAAAATTTTGATCTGCAATTAATTTTCTAAGAATACAGTTATTATTTTTACTCACTCCATTATCAAAAAACAATAATATGCTTATTTCATCCGCCAAAATAATTTTTTGACAGAAGATTAATTGGTCACTGTATTTGTTTTCCTTTCACCTTAAAATATCCTACCAAATTTAAACTTGATTTATTCTATCATTTTATTTCATCAATCAAAGTTCAATTATCCCATTTAAAAATTTTAAACTAAAAATAAAAATATTTTGGCTGTTTAAGAATTTTATGTCGCATTCTTTCGGACTGATTAAGAATTTCATTTCAACCGACCCGCAACGTGTTTACCAACGTTCCATTTCGAATTTACTGCTGACAACTTGGCGGAACAATTAGTTGTTTAAGTGCAAACCTGACACTTAAACTTGACGAAAAATTTTCAGATTTCTGCGACCCGTGTAGTATTCAGCGAAGTGTCGTAAAATTGATAAGCCATTAATCCGATACCGGTTCGGGTAGGCAAACTAAATTATATTACCGCAATAAAAAAGTTGAGTTCTCCTTCAGCCTTCGAGTTCACGATCTAATTATGCATTGCGATTCACATACATTTGCACGTCTACAAACATCAAGTCGCAAAGATTCCGCTCCGGAATTAATTTATTTTATGCTTCACAATTCGAAGAACGTAAAAAAAGACCGTTCATATTTTTGAGAGCTTTTCAAAACAAAAAAAAAGAAGAAGTTTGTTACGTAATGTTATATATTTTTCGCGATGCAATTTCATTATAAAAACTGCACAGGATGCTATTTTTGTTAGAGGCGCATGCTGGTTACAATGTTAGCTTTTACGTAACGGCTGACAATAAATCAGAAGGAAATAAAAGGTGCAGACCTACCTTCACAAATGAAACAAACTGTGTGCGTCAATAGCACAGATGCGCTAATGACAGAAAATGAAACTGTAATGATGGAGGAACAAACAAAAAGATTAACAACAAAATTTGTGGTGTAAGGAAATGAAAGAAACCAAAACAAACAAGTAATTGTCGTAGGCGACGTTTAATCGTAAATCAATAAATTTAATTAATTAAATAAATAAATTAAAAATTTGTATACACAGATATAATATAAAACATAAATAGTGTCCCGAGACTGCTAGAATACAATACGCGGTGCATCCCTAGACTCTGCCCCGAGGAGCTTCTGCATTTTTTTTTGTTCGCGTGACTGATCGCCATTCGCTGTTACATCTCGAACCTACGTAGTTTAGTTAAAAAAAACAAGACAGACGGAAAACTCCTCGATGACGTTTTTAATCCTTTTTTTTTTGTTCTATTTTCCATTTCTTTCGTTATCTAATCTTTTACGTTTGCTTTATTAGCTAAAGTATTAACTTACATTACGATATCTTACATCGATTGTTTTTGTGTCCGGTCTCATCAATCCCGTAATTATTTTCTTCGACAAAAGGCGCTTGTAAGGAAAAAAAAAATCACAAAGTCAAACGCGTTTCGTATATGCGAGTAATTTTGTCTACCTAACTCAACAGAGTTGTACGAAATACTTTCTTATCTCTAGGAATGAACCCTCGCCCGGCAGATAAGCTATTTTGATAACAAGAAGAATTTTTCGTTGAAAATTTTAGTTATAGCATTTTTGTCAGGATGATGAAAAGAATCACTGATGAATACAAGTTAAAGAATTTTTTCTTGATAAGAATTCGATTTGTAATATGATGCGAGTTTTTTTTATTTATTTTTTAATTATTTTTTTACGGAGCTAAGAAACATTGTACGTTCAACTCTGTTGATTTGTGGTTAAAAATTCGAATGACAGCTGATGTATCGTGTTGTTACCGAATCAACGAGTTAACAGGCCGATGAAGTAACGAAAACAATTATTCACACCGTCGTCACAGTTTTGGACAAAATAATCGTTCTGTCGGGTCGAAGAACAAAGCGCGAAAGAAAACGCACGCTGCTTTCTTCCGGGCGCGCTCGTTTTTGTTTTCCTCTTGCCCCCAACCAACTATACAACCGAAAGATAAGTTGCCTCGTCGAAGCGTTTTCCAACTTTTTGTTTATTTTTTTTACGCATTTGCTCGAGCCTCGATTCAACGGCTAAATTATTTGAAGAAGCAATTTCGCTAAGTATTCCCAATGCTTCCGAGTTAATGTTATTCAAACCTTTTCAGTCAGAAGAGAAACAAAAAAAGGGAGCAAAGAAAATGAAACAAAAGAAATTAGCGAAAACAAAGAGAGATGTAAAAACAAAAGAAACGAAAAATGAGGAAAAATTGGTTCGCTTGTAAGTGCTGTACAATTGGATTGAGATCCGGAACTCTTTGGCATCATTTTTTCCGTAGAAACGGTGAGAAGCGAGACCCGCGTCGCGTACAACGATAGGCCACGTTCTGGCTTTAAGCGCTTTTCATTTAATATATAACTCTGACCCGAATGAGTTGAAGGATGGCTGTCTTTTTTTTCCAAGCAGTGATGCTGCACACGTGGTCAACAGTGGTGAGAGCACGAAACGATGGAAAAAGAAAAGTTCGTGAAAAGGGGGGAGGGGGGGGGGGTTGGAAAAAAAATACGTTTCGAGGACAGTGCGATCGTGACAAATCTTCACGATCGTGCGAGATTCATCGAATAAACTTTCGTGCCAGAAAGGGCGCCTTATCATTACAATTATCTCCCCAGCTTTCTTCTGCTTCGTATGACTTCCTTTTCAATAAAAAATGTATAAAAATGTGCAACGTTTTTTTTCTCGTTTCCTATGTACGTGGTTAATACACGATATATGTTCCTTGAGTCTAAAAGGACTAGAGAGCACTCAGAAAACAGTTTTGTTTATTTCACTAGAAAAGAAAAAAAAAATAAAATAATTCTGCAGCTCTTTACAATTGATTTAATTGTTTCAATTGGCTGAAACGCACGATTAGCTTTTGTATGTACAATTTTTTTTTGTGATTTCGTGAAACGTGATTGGTCCAGCAAAACAGAACGTTTCATGATTTCCAGTCTGAACTTTTCGAACGACTGATAAGAACAAAAACTTTATCTTCAAGATAACGTTTTCATTGGCTAAGACGTTATTGCGTAATTTTAACGTTCCACGGTACAGAGATTCAACTTCTTGTTTCGTGAAAATGGCAGTAGTCCATGTTTTGTTCTAATATTAGATGAGCTTGTTTGTCAAGTAGATATACTTGATAATATGGCAGTCTGCTCTGGATTATGGGTTCATTTTCAAGTTCCATCTGAAGAGTGCAAAGTTACAATAAAAAAACAACGAATCTCACAAAAGTAAATGCATTATACGTATTTTTTGTTTTTTTTTTCAGAACCATGAATTTCATAAAATTTGTATACGATTCAACTAGTCATGATAATCTAATTTTTTTTATCTAGAAAATAAATAAATATGAAACGAATTTTAATTGTTGACTCCGAGCACTTCGGTCCCGTTGAAGTACTCCATTTAAATGCGATTTTATTAACGAAAACACCTGTTGCCACTTAGATTCTAGAGGACTAATTTTAAAAAATACTTCTCGAAGAAAAATAACGTTCTTTGTCAGTACAGTGTTTTCGCACGAAACACCAACGATGTATAGTTGATCAATAAATAACAAGACTATAACCGACGCGTTAAAGTTACGTTAACAAATATACAAAAATATAAATATATAAAACGTCCTTGAACAACATTGACTTTCGAGATTATATTCATGTAAGCACTGAAAGTTTTATTTTTTTTTTCTATTGTAGCAAAATCCGATAAGAAAATGAAATACTAGTGGCTTTCGTGACACTGACTGAATCACGAAAAACAAACTTTGCTGAACAATTAAACGCGAATTGTAAATGTGGAGTGCACGAGAACAAAATGAAAAGAACTGTTTGCTGAGTGTGTGAATTCGGCCTCCGCGATGCCAAAGAAAAAAAAAACCTGTCGGCACTTCGGCGGCCAAAAAATCTTACAATGCCGCAGCGGTGTCGTGCCGCTGACGAGCTACAACGTCGAATTTGAGCCATATCTAAAACAGACGTTCGGTTTTTTTATTCTTTTATTTTCTCTGTTTTCATAATGCCCGACGTATGAAGACAAGGTTGTGATTCGCGTGTCACGCGAGACGTGACTCGAATCGGCACTCACGGTGCTCGTATGCCAACGTGCGATTTTTGTGTATGTGAGTGGGGTTTGTTTTTTTTTAGCTTTTTTCTTTGTTCAATTCTCTCTCAGCTCACAGGGAACGCCACAAGTAACGTGATTTTACTTATTGGGTCCCGGTTAGTTATCGCTAGCAGTAGTACGAGGTTGAGAGTCCTAATTTGCAAGAAAACGGTGCTCTATGACGATTGTACACACTTCCGGTGCTGATGACGTCCTTCGTCTCACACCGTAAACCTGTGAAACCTTCGGCGCATCTGAAACAAACGAACATTTTCAACTTGGTTAATTTTTTTATTCAAAATCAGAATTTTTGTTACAATTTATTTAATATATAGTTTATTCCTAAACTGAATTTTTTATCCAATATTCACAGTAGATTGTTCACGTTGTTCGAGAAAGAAACTTTTTCACTTTTTTTTACATATTTGAAAATAATTTTTTCCGGAAAAGATTTTCAACATTATTTGCCTTGTTAAATTGCCTAAAAGTTTCCAATCAAATTTTTCACTCTAACGTTCATCGTTAGATATTGTTGAACTTGATATTTCATATCGAACGAAGGAACACTATTAAAAATTGCATTTTTCTATTTTTTTTCACGAAATTGGATTTTTTACAACTTTGATTTGATGTGGTACAATGCCTGCGGGCTGCGGTTTATTTCCACGCATATTGTAGCAGACTACAACAAATTAAACGAAAATTACGCCCGCATGACTTCGCAATGTTGAATTTATTTCTGTCTCAAGTATCCCTTTGAAATATAGTTCACCTTGTTCTATATTTTTTTTTGAAACCAATTAGTTGCATAATTATGCCGTGAAAATTAAAACCCCTTTTTTATGTTTATACGACGCATTGTTTTTTTTATTCAACTTTGAGGTCGAGATTATTTTACAACATTTCATCCAGACGTTTGGGCGTTTGTCATTACATTCATCTTTTATTCAGACACAATCGAAATCGAATAAAAATCGTGTCTGAAAATATTCGGCGATACAAGAGACGATGTTGTGACTAAGAATTTCAAGTGAAAAAAAAAGAGGAAACATTCAACGGCACGGTCGATTTATTTATAGTTGTCGTGTGGACGGTGTTGGTGTCTCACGCAAGTGGAAAGTCTGAAGGGGACCGCGCCGATGTCTTTCGTGCGAAAGGACGTATTTTCGTTGCGACGCATCAAAAACGGAGCACACGTTATTAGTCGACACCGTTACGGTGTTCGTGATTATGTGTTGCCGGCCAGACACGCGCACACTTTCACAAAAATTTTTGTCCGCCAAATTTTATTTCAACTCATTATAAATCACTTAAAACGAGGTAGTCGATATTCCCGGAATCACATTCATTCAAAATACCCTCAAACGAAATTTATTTATTTATTTATTTATAAATCTGTAGGCAGCAGTTTACAACTGACATAAGTCTACATCAAGAGTAGATTATAATATAATTTCATACAGAATAAGAACATAAGTAATAAGAAATAGTATGCCAGAGTGACTGAAGAGTTGAGATCAAGTAATTTACAAACGTCATTATTTATATTGGCTACGATATCATTACATTGCGTTATTTATTTTTTTCCAAAATTACACACTGGAAAGCGTATTCCAATTGACAAACGTAATGCAACTCGCATTAAATTCGTATTATTTTTCGCTTATCCTCTTTCGTCTTTTTTTGAAAGTTTTCGGACGGATCTTAGTTCTGATAGCAAAATTAATTAAATAAATTTGTGACAATTCCATTAAAACGGCATCTCGCTTGTTTGTGTTATTGTTCATCGTTCCCCGAACGTAAAGTCAACGCAAGCATTCGGCGTAATTAATTGCAACTCTAATTGAGAAAGGATCAGGAATGTTCGCTTCGTCTCCGCTTTCTGCTGCAGGCAAATAATGACTGTCCGCTTCTCTACGGTCATAGCCAAAGATTCTTCCTCGCGAACAACTGCGGGCGAGTAGTTTTGCGTTTCACACACAACCGTACTCAATTCGGATGACTCTCGTCAGAACGTTTCTCAATTTAAGGCGAAAAATCAAATGGTTGTAATTTTTTAAAGAAATATTCCAACAAATATTCTGCAATTTTATACAGGGATATATTTTCCTAAAAAAAATTAGTTTCTAATGAAATCATCATAATTAAGGAACATGATCAGTTTTTAATTAAAACTGATCATGCTCGATTTCCAGGTACAGTCGTGTCTGCAAAAATTTGAACCGATCTCATTAATTAAGTTTATTCCACCCGTGTAACATCAACCCTACTTATTTTCCAGACATGGCCGGACCTAAATAAATTGGGTCAGACATCGAACTTTTGCTCGGATATAAATTGTAAGTTAAGATTTCAAGCATTTGCAAGCGAATATTTTAATTATCAACGCAAGAAATAATTGCTTCTTGTAAACTCATATCCCTGTAAAAGTGGAGGTGCCATGCAATTACGCAGTCAAAATTTTTTACGTCTCAAATTAATTGTACCATTATCGCACTTGGCAACAAAAAATTGATCCGGGACATTACTGTAGCTGATCGCGAAACTCGTGTTCCGATTATCGACGGGATTAGCGTCGAATGGAAAACACGAACCGAGCAGACTCGGGCCTTTGAACACGCATCGGCGAATTCTGTCATTCTCGAGGCGGAAAATGGCTGCGCCGATTGTACGTGTTCCACTTTCACAGACGGTCTGTTCTGCCATCTGGCTTGCCGCAAAAGCACGACTTTTCCTATAATTCTTGCTGGATGCGGACCAATTGAACGATTTCGTATTTACACAGTTTAGCCGTCGTCCGACCGATGTTTTTGTTCAACTGCACAGTGACTGTGTTTTGCTTAATACAAAAAACGAGAAGAGAAAAAAAAGAACAAAAAAAAAATTTGAAAGACACGGAAAGGTTTCTTGAAACAATTTACTAGATTTAATTTGAAATACGCGTTCAAGACTTCAAGTGAAAATTCAGTCATAAGTAAAGACACGCTTTTTATGTACATCTTTAATTCAGAGAAATCTTAATATGAAAATAATGAATCTTCACGTGATCGTTGTTGATTTACTTCCGAATGCTTGGAATTATTCAATTTTGAATTGTAAATTATTCCCAGTGGTTACAAGCTGAGCAACCAAGTATGTTTCAGTGAAGATCACTCGATATGGTCAGACTGCAATCAAAGCCATTGTTCGAATTTTATAACTTTGCGTGCCGGTAATTCTAAACGTTGATTGATAGGGCTATTAAAATCAGATTCTTTATCGAAATATTTACTACCGAGTTTGATCCATTCAAATTCGTGACATCTGAAAAATATACTTTTATTTTTGTTTTTTTTTTAACAAGAGTATTTGCGATTGTTCAAACATTATTATTTTGTTTAATTATGCAATTAAGTTATGCAAAGATGCAAAATTATGTGAATATATGCTTTTTAATCCACTCATAATGAAGTAATATGACGTCTATTCATTTTCGGGGTACGACTTCACTTGAACAACAATTTTTTGTCTCGGGTATTTATTTTACTTTTGTCATTATCATCGTCTTGTTCGACTCAAAGAACACCTATAATTACGACACTTTACTTTGTAAAGTGATATTTTAAAGACTCCTACTATAACACTTCCGCATTTTCATGCTCTACTTTCATCTTAAAAATGCAAACTCCAAGATTAAAAATTCTTCATTCTTTCATGAAATTGCAGGTCTTTTGGAAATCTGATATGAAAATTGAGTTTTATATTGTACTATATAAATGACATTATTCGCTATACTCAGATTGAAAAGATATTTTATTAAATTGTAGTAAAAAAATTGTTCGTACCCCGAGAAAATTGCTTCGTTGGCAAACAAGGGTTTGATGACGGTAGCGACTTTATCTGCGTAACATCGTCGCAAATAACAAAGTGATAACAACAAAACGCGAGTGTAATCACAAAGATAACTTACAAAGTGAGACAGTACACCGCGGGTGCACGTTACGAGCAAAGTACTTTCCATAATACTCGCGGCGCAGCCCCCATGCGAGTGTCGCCGAATAGTCTGCGCTTTACATATGCAAGCTCAGTTTCTTCGTATCTCGATCTGTAACTTTCGGAGTTATCTTTGGAATTGCGCTGCACGCGGCGCGGCGTTATTAAATTAAGTAAACCGCGAAAAAGTTTCTCGCAGTTCAAAGATTTGCACAGAACGAGCGCCTGCAAAAATTTCCTTCGTCGTGAATTTAAGCCGCGCGGTCTTTTCGCAATAACATGAACACAGGGTAATATGAAAAGGGTTCTAATAAACAAGTGCTGTTCTGTGGTGTAACCGGTGCTCCTGAGCGTGATGCTTTTCATTATCCTGATGAAAGACTGCAAATCCGATCAAGGTCTTTGAGCACCGCAATACTCGTTTTGCGGATTGCGGTGTTATGAATAGTGAAAAATGATGGCAAGTTGGAAGTTACACCTCAGGTGGAAGTGATGTTAAGGAATTTACATTTTTTATTACCGAAGTGAAAAATCAAATATGTATCTATTCACGTCACATAGATGGTTTATTTATAGACCATTCATCGCACATTTATGAGTCTGATAACATGTGGTCTATTTATGGAGACACTTATGTCACATATAACTCTACAGGGTGTGACATAAGAATGTATCGGGACAGAAATGAGATATAATTTAAAGAATTCTGAAAAAAGTTAAAAAAAATCTTTACTTTCAAAATGAAGAGTTTAAGAGTGTTTGACAATCTGTCAAAAATCAAAAACATACAAATCAAAATTCTTTCTTTTTTAATAATTTAATTTTATTCCAAATACTATACTATAAAACTTCATTTTCAAATCAGTTTTAGAATTGTCAATTCGGTTGACATTTTGCGTACCCTAATTTTTTTTATAACTTCCGCGAGTTCATCTGACCTGAAATTTCATGCGTGTTGGGGATGATTAGTTCTGATCACAAAATAATTTGTAGCACTGCGACATTGATTTGAAGCACAAAAATTGTAACGCACAGGGCAACGTCTCCCAGAACTTCATTTCTATTTTTGTTCTTCTAGTTTGTATAATTTTAGTTTAATTTCAAAATTAATTGGTTCAAGCAATATTTGTCAAAGTAGGCAGTAATGACTGCTTTCTGCCAATATTGGACCGACATTGCACCATCAATTATTGTCGACTAAAGACAAGAATTTCCATCTGGAACAAACGGATTAATTGATTAATTTAACACTCAGTCCTGTTTTTGTCATGGCTTTTATAATTGCGAGTTTCAAGGCATCCCGAGGATTCCCAATTCATCCGCATCTGTAACGTCTTTAGAAACGCAACAGAGCGGAAATTCGAATCCCGTGTTACGGACGGTGTTCCGCTACTTGCTGCCTTATGATTGCACTTCCAGACGACTAAACGAAATGCTTATTATCTGTATAATTCCTTGCTGATAAACCTTTTGTTCGGTCTCGTGCATCCCGTATTGCAATCATCGTTGAATTTTTGTCCCCCGAGGCCGTGAGTTGAGATTTGCTCTTTCACGGAGATTTCATTTTTTATTTAGGTTGATTGAATGCTGCCCGCCAAGGTCTGTCGGATGATTTCCGCGAATTTGCTGATGAAAATATATCACACTCGCAATACCTTTTGTTGAAATTATTTTTCGGCAAAAAATTATAAGAAAAGAAAAAAACAAAATTGCTTTTGAATTAAATAGAAAAATTGCCACTTAGAAAAAAAAAAAAAAAAAATTGAACCGTGCGATTCACCTGCGTTAAACTGTAGATTGATTCCGAGGTTTCCGTGCCTTCCAAATTTTTCGGCCCGACGTGAAAAGCTTTTAAGCGGCGGTTTTCAGAACACAGCATGGTGTGCCTGAGCCGAGGCAAATCGAGTGTAACTCGATTCGATCGGGCTATCGTTGCAAGTGGGATTCAAAGTTCAGGCGAATCGAGGGAAGAGTTCGATTACAGTTTTCGAAAATTGTCATCCAATATCCGCGCGTATCCGCAACACAATGCGACTGTGACGCGAAGCGCCGGAAGTGGCTGCAGGGACGACGCCGTGCCGCTGATTCCCATCTGGCGTTCGCATTGAGTTGGAAATACGTTCGGAGATCCTTGCACTGAGAATCGATGTTTTTTGACTATTCGCGCGTCGCAACGGCACAACATCGATCGCTCCCTACGCCCGTAAATCGCCACATTTCCTGGCCGCCCCTTGCGCCCCCTCTCCGTCGCCTCATTTCGTTAACTGTCGCAGGTTTCGACGTTCAATTTTTTTCCTCGCCGCCGGTCTCTCTCTCACTTTTTTTTCGCGGTCGCTTTGCCACCGAAAATCGTTATTCGTCCATAAATTTTGCACCGACGTTAACGCAAATACATGTAACGCTTTGTGTCCCCGCGTACACAAAGATCGGATTGTGTATCCCCGTCATATCCATTTACACGAGGCTTTATCTTTTTGCTATATTTCCGAATCTCTCTCTTCCGCGCGACTTTTATACTACCCTTATCCCCGATTTTGAGCGCGATTTATTTGATTTTAACCTCCCGCCGTTTGGGATTCCGTTATTGCCTCATCAGGCAGAGATCCAAAAACGGTTTTTCTTCGTCGGTTAAGAAATGGGTTCCTTTTGTTGAAAGAAAATGGGGTTCAATAACCGTTGATACGGATACCGCGTGTGTTTTGATTAATACGTGCGCGGTGTCAAGTTATAAATTACGTACTATCGTCAGGGGCGTTACATAATACTCTGTTAATGACTCATAAGAGTCTCATATTTCTTTCAGAAGTACTCCATTATTTTACCGGAGTGCTTATTTTTACTTGCTCTCGCTCTCTCGACCTATTTGTAATTTTCCGAGGAACTGTTATTATTGACGCTGTCGAATTTCATTAGGAAAGCTTATGGATTCGGGGTTTTTTTATTGTTTTAAATCGGTTCACATTTTTTTTAAATCCAATCAGAGATGATTTATGAATAAAAAGGTATGGATCAGTGGATACTTTTGGTGCGCGGATGAAAAATAATAGATATCAGTTAGAATAATTGGAATCGGTTTTTTTTTGTTGCGCTACTTTCGTAATTGGTTTCTTTTAAACCCTCATGATTTAGTCAGAAGATTAAACAAGTCAATAATGCTGCACTTATACCAAAGACCGCAAGTGAAGGCATCGTATAAGCTCGACAAAAAATTTAAACAAAATAAGTTTGAGTGTCTGTATTTTCATGTAACGTTGAATTTTCTTGGATGTTTTTTTTCAATTAACCGTTTACGTTATGTATCCATTCTTGAGATATGTTTTTGACTTGTAAAAATAATAACTAATAATGTCTGTCAATACATACATATTAATATTCATTATTTTATTTATTTTTTCCATTTGCTTAAACGATAATCAAAAATTTGTAATAATTTGTGTTAAAAAAAAGTGTGTCAGTTGTAACAATCCAGATCCTCATGGCACAATCTTAAATATTGAAGAAAAATTAGTAATGAGAAATCTAAAATTAAAATATGCATTCGAGAAAGCAGGCTTTTAGCAAATAGAAAGTTACCTCAAATACAAAATCATCCTCGACATAGCACTCGGATTCGCCGGGAAATGTTATTTTTAGGAATAAAATAAGTGAAAGATAAAAAATCAGTCAAAGTGTTTTTCAAACTGAAACTTCTAAGTGAATTGATTCCATGTATTTCTTAGAGTTTTTTTGATTAATGTGGTTCTGGCGGAACGATCAGAAATAGCATTTTACAAATAACAATTAGTTTGAGATGTTGACAAATTTTAGACTTATTTTTCTGAATATGTATAATTTTTTAAAATTATTTTATCCAATTTACTTATGAAAATTATTCTATCTAACAGTAATGATAAAAGTTTATAAATTTGTTTTTTAAAGTTGATTAACTTTCCTTTTTTATTTTTCAGATGCAGGATGGAAAAAATGTACGACATTCTGCCATTTACAATTCGAGGTAAGAACTTTTGAATGTGTCAAAAAAATACATGGCTTGAATTTGTGTATTATGCCAATTTTCTAAATTGAATATTTCCATTTTCGGGTGTTCTCGCTTCAGATATTTTGCAAACTTGAAGAGAATAACTAGAAGCGCAATTTTCCAGAATCGCATCCATTTCTGACATTTTTCTAATAACTAAAACCACTTAGGAATATGATTTGATCGAATTGTTAATTTCGTTCATTTAATTATGAAACTTGAATGCAATTTAAAAAAAAAAAAACGATGAAATATTCCCCCGGACGATGCTCGTGCGCGATTATCATTTCAATGTAATCGAACGATCGCTAGTCAACGAGCGATATCTCCAAGAGTGGTAAAACAATCTCGAATTCGTTTCACGAGGGAAAAGCAGTTGAGTCGTGTACGTCACGATCCTTTCGTCTCGGGTCAAATGTAACTACATATACGTAAGTATGTAGACTCGGATGAGTTTCCCCGCGGAAATACGGACATCAGCCGGAAGCCTGCTAATCCGGGTATTATGGCGAGCAATGCTGTCTTCTTGGTTGATTTACTCCTGCGGTTGGGATCGCGTGCTTCCCTTGATAAATGTAGATTTACAGTCAGACGATTTTAAAAGCACCTATCCTAGACAGCGCCGAGCACTTCGATCTCTTCCGCTTTCATTTAACAATCCGTCCCTCTCCCACGCCGAGTCCTCGCGCCCTTAAATTACTGCCATGCTAATGGCAAATGGCTGAACCTGTGACGCCACGGATTCATGGTCGCGTCGATGCACCGATATCGCGTAACCTTGCCCTCGCTTAAACAAACATGACCGAGGTGAACCTTTCATTACTCGCTATCACTTTTTTTGAAAGCGGTTCTTTTGGAATTCAATTCAAAGGTGCACTGAGAAAAAACTTATAATAAAAGTTACTATAACTTTTCTAGCAATCCAGACATATCGTACAACATCTAAAAAACTTTATGGCATATTTTTTCTCAGTGTGCGAAATTTGAAATGAATTTAAAATATTTATGTAAATATATTATTGATTCTTACTAAATTATTAAACTATTTTTTACTCGAACGTAATTTGAATGAAGTATGAAGATACACGTTGAACTGACGAAAAAGTCCCCCCCCCCTCCCCACAAAAAGACGGCTTGAAAACGTTTCAGCTGACGGTACCGGTAAACACAAAAAAGGACGGTAAAGGGTAGAGCGTTGTGAAAACCGGTGTAATTATTTGACGTGAAAGAGCAGAAAGTTCGGTCGCTCTACAACGTGGAAACTTAGCTCGAAGAAAGGCAAAAGAGTTTCATTTATTTATGTTTAATTAAAAGAGTTGGACGATGCAACTGCCGGCCGGACGAACGGGATTACACTCTGGTCGTGTAATTTGTAATTAGGGTCATAATTAAAACACCCAAGCGAGTATCATTTTTTCGTTAAGAAATAAAATTTAATTTAAATAAACAAAAAAAAATCGGAAAATTGTAATTACCAAATTGATCGAGAGTTGAGGCAGCTGTAGATGTTGATAATTGTTCGGCCAGATGCATTGTTCGGTTCGGATTGAATCGCGCCTTCGACGTCGGTGCAAAGTTAGTTTCTCAATAGGATGCGAAACTATCCTGCCAATGGTTGGCACAATTTCGCATTTGTTCGGCACGACCGACGCAACCTCTGAACCCACGCATAAGTATTTGCGCATTACGCCAACTCGGCACAGCTGACCGACCATTCTGGCAGCACAATATGCATACGTTTATCGGCTCGGCGCAACATTTTGCAGCTAAATAGCGGATGCTGCACCGCAGCGTAAATATGTACGCCGCCACTACGAACTACATGCTGTCAACTGCGCGATTACACTTCCCTGTCCCAGTGTATAATATATACGTCAATGCTTTTGGCGTTTAAGCACACGTATATATCCATACGCGAGCCAACACGTACGACTCGCGGCGCACCCGCGCTATGTGCATCTTCCATACTCGGCCGACCACTAAATGTCCGTCTTCGACATTTCGCGGTTCGCCGCGCTCGGAGTTGCACAAAGCATAACAACAAACTTACGACCTGAATTTGCGCGGTTGTGTTTTATTGACAATCGTGAAGTTAATGTTGACTTGGATTAATTTAAATTAACGGAATTAAAGATTGAAATATAATTTTGGTTAAAAGTTGGGGATGTTAACATGACGCATCCAAGCGGATCATTAATATTAGTTTGGCCGAAATGAATCTAATTGCAATTAAAGTTTGTGTCATTAGAGGTTTACTTGCCAACGGAAAGTTAATGTACACTTTGGGACTGTGAGGATGACAAATTAATTTCTTTCTCATTGACAACGGTGAATTCAAAATATTACAAGTTTTGTTGGTAGTGTGCAAGGTTTGTCGCGGTTTTGCGGGGACCGGTTTTGTTAGCTGAAAAGTGGCGGACTTTGTAATTCGGCAAACATAAATTTATTAAATCCGCAAAACGAGAGAATCGTTAATTAATTAGTCATATTTAATTACAATTCATCATTTGTTAATCTGCGATAATTACAAATTCATGAATAATACAAATAAAACGAAATATTTGCCATAATTAAAAGTGACCAATGTTTCATCAAGGCATATAATAATCAGATTTTTAATGGACTTATTGGATAATTAAAATCGATCAGTTTAGAGTATCAATGAATACGTTGTTGATACGTTCTTATGAAATTAATAATGAAAATTGTACGGAGGGGAAACAAAACAGAACTTTGAATTGGTAATGTTTATGGCTGATGAGAATCGTGCCTTGTAAACTACATTTCTTATTCAGGAATTATTTCGTCGGTAAATGATGTAATCCGATACTTTATAGTTTGCAGTTATTATGGAATCGATTCCGACGAAGACAATACGAATCTAAGTTATACAAATAACACATAACTTCGAGTTAGAATTGAGTCGTTTTCAGTTATGTGTATACACTATCTCATTAGATTTCCAATTCAATGGAGAAAGAAATTAATTGTGTCTCTAGATAGTCAAACATTTAAGTTTGTGCTAAATATGTCTATCTCATGGTTTTTTGACGAAAATGTTTCATCTAAGAACGGGAAGGCACGTGATACATTTTTTAACATTTCTTTTCAGCATGAGAATCTTTGAAACTCTGAAATTGGGAATATAATTTTGCATCAGTTATACGCATGTAAGTGAATGTGTGTGAATGTTCCTAAAGGCGTGTATACGTGTGCATACGTCACGGTGAAAAAAAAAGCAGACGGATGCCTATCTTCTTTTCGTCTTTTGCGTTGCGGAAGCGTTGCAACCAATCCGCAGTGTTCATTATTTTAGCGAAAAAGCGTGATGCTTTTATATAAAAATGCTCGTCTTGACGGGTGGCACTTTTGCTTTGCAATGAAATTCAACTGTCTAGTGAAACATCTTTTATACACGCTACTGAATGTGAGAATGTGTGTATAAATTTACACGCCTTTTTTTTGACATACTTTCCTTTCATTATTCTTAATTACATTTCAACGTATATATCTGCCCGGGTTATAAAATTATTACGGTTAAAAATATTTTATCATTCGTATAAACAAATTCATATAGTTGTTAAATATTTAAAAAACCATAATTTTGTTTGTTGTTCCAGATTTAATTTCAATATTGGAATAAAAAAATTTATGGAAAAAACCAAACAAAAATGTTGCCGCGAATGGATTGGTACGATAAAAAACGTGTTAATTTCAGTCATATGTTGAAACGGCTTTGGCAAACGATACATTAAACATCGATAAAAGGTGTGTCTCTATTAAAGCTTCTTTGAGCAGTATTATCGCGCGCAGGATCATAAATTATAATTTTCTCTTTCCTCTATGGCCACCGTTCTGCGGTGCTTTTTGTCCCGATGCGCGTTCATCGATTCTAGTTGCTAATGTTCGTGTCTTCATCAACGCAGGAATAATTGTTTGGCAGCGCGGTGAGATTTTTGGCGGACGCTCAAGTCGAACCGAGTGCATGTTTTGGTTAGCGTCGATGCTGTTGGTACCGGTCTGTCTGCCTACACTAAACCTGTCTAAGCTTGCACACAAAAATTCATGCCAAAATATGAAACGTCGCACGCGACTATTTAATGCGACACGTTCATCGCACCCGACAACTAAAACAAAAGTTTTGTTTCGCTTTCAATTTTTTGATCTAAAAAAAAGTACATCTTAATGGATAAATTTTACGTATTCATTTGTCTTGATCTGAGAAATTGAAATTTTTGTTTAGGTTAAAAAGTAGAATAATTTCGAAAAAAACTACCATCAAATAGTTGGGAATAATTGAAGCGAAATAAGGTTAAAATATTTTCAACGAAGATGATCGAAGAGAATAAAGATTCCTTGGTTCTCGTTTTATGTAGAATTCATAGCATCTAAAATGGATTTACGTCGCTGTAGTCGCACTAAATTTGGTAAAATCAAGAGAAGATTATCTTTGCCGGTCCTACACTTAGGAAATTACATTGATAGAACGCTGCATGATAATTAGATTCGATGTGCAAGGGAAAATAGTGTGTTAACGCGCACTGAACAAAGTTCTGCACTTTAATTAATTGAATTATTCATTATTTATATTTTTTATTGATTTGCAGTGATGGATAAATTATTACATATAAGTCTGTAACGGTTTATACAAACATAAAAATTTCATGACTACCATCAACTTTTATTTTCATGAGCAGCGTTAAATTCATATCAAGCAATTAATAAACGATTATTATCCGAATAATTTAGTCATGGTATGCGGGTTAATTTTTAACGTACCTTCACCATCGCATTCTACGTTAGAACCAATATAATCGATATAATTAACGTAGATATATAGCTTCTGCTTGACGATGACAATATAATTCATATATAAAAGCTTCAGAGTAATTTAGAACATCCAATAAGCTGAGTGATTATGAATATTTAATGTTTAACTTTTGAACTGCAATAAGTTTGAACATATGAATAATTTCATGTCGCATGTCAAGTGTAATAAAAACAAACGGACACTCGAGAAATATTTATTAATTATACAAACATTTTCATTTTCTGCGAAAGCCATCAAAGAGTCGTGAGAATTGTTTTATCAGTCATTGTTTCTGTAAAACTTTTTTTTTCCCAGCTGCTTTTTAATCTCGTTTCGTGATGTTTTTCCCACGCCTCGCCACTACTCCGCACCGTCAACCCCGAAGAGTAATGGTCTAGGATTATCGTGAGTGGCGCACGTCTAATTTTGTAAGAATACAACTCCTCAAAACTTGTGCAGGCCAATTGATTATGTGCCGCGGTGTTATTTTAATCCCGTGACACTCAAAAACTTTTTGAAAACAAACAAAACCCGGAGAAGCTTGTTGTTTAATCAATTTAAACTGAATTATTGGATTCATTAATTATTCATAAAGGCGGGGGATGAATATATCACATTAAAAGAGTTGACTAACAATCGCAGTCAGAATGAATGATTGATCAGCGGACGACGCGAATTGACAAAATATTATATTCGATCTGTCAAATCCAAGCGTTGACTTTTATGGGTCATTATAAAAATAATCAGTTGGGGAGTTCCATTAAATGAAGCAGGACCCGTCTGCAAATGACAGGCAAGGAATATCATGCGTTTTGACACACAGTCCCAGACGGATAAGGGATAAGCTTGTTAAACTTTGGTTGACGGCATTCGTCCGAGTGATGCGAAGGATATAAAAGTACCCCTGGGAAGCACAGACTCCGACAGACCAGTAAGAGTATAGAGAGCAGAACTCATGAAAGAGTGGCTGCACCATCAAAAACGACCGTCCCGTCGGTTGACAAGGGTTTATTGGCTTCGCCAGGGAATCGAGTCGTGTGAAAAAATGCAACAGACTATGAGGGAGTGGGTATCAAAAGAAACATGTGTGTGACACGTCCAAAGGCCCGTACGCATTAGGTATCGTGTACCGTGCATCTGTGTGAGTCCATTTCTTTACCAAGATTTATGATTTGCAACGTCATTCAGAGATAAGATGCATAATGTGACAAATAAAGAAGAATAAGTAGTACAGTCAATGAATAGTCTGTCAAATGTGAAACATGTCTGGCTCCGCGACCGTAAATCAACGATATTGCCATTAATTTTTAAAAGCTTTTATTTATTTACTTTTTTGATGCATTTTTTACGGTTGCATTTTACAACTGTGACAAATTGTTCATCGAGTCGAGATGTGTTTTCAGTTTGCACGTGACAAATAAGAGTTTTAATCAACAACCGAGTTGAAAAGATCCAAACATCTGCTGAACATTACGCGACAAAATTTTTCATCAATAATTTTTCAAGATTTTATTTTTCCAGAACGTATTTTCATCAGTCGAACATAACATTCGAGCTCTGCAACTTTCACATTTTTCTGAAAGACATTGATTAAATTTCAATTTTGAAAAGTTACTTTTTTTTCAAAAATGTAACATGTTTGAGCTCTCCGATGCAACATTAGTTAGTTCCCCTGAGCATCCGTGTTTTCATTTGTTAAGAAGTCGCGTTGTTAAACCATTACCTTGGCCTTTCTCTTATTCTTGTCATCCAACTGCAGCATCAAACTCTTTTCAGTTAAGATGTTGAACTAGAAGTAATGCGACTCAAAAATTTAAAAAGTTCGCTCTCCATTTAGAAGAACTCGGAGCTAATTCGGAGCTTTTACCCTTTAAAGTAGAATTTCACTAATGTACCACATTGGTCAAAAGAAGCAGTTTTAAACTGATGCAACACTTTTCAAAGAACTCCCACCATTTCTGTGTACAAAGTGAAAAGAGACACTTTTGTGCCAGGATCTCCCCTGCGATTCAACTATTTGAAAAACTTATCAATCCACCGGTGAACTGATGAGAGATTCCGTTACCGAATTCGTCCCCCGAAAAATACATTTTGTTTAATTTGTTACGCTGCAAATTTTCGTCCGGGAAATTACGGCAATCAGACATAAAAAATGCAACAACAAGTTACGTGTATTTCGGAGCGCAGCAATTTCAGTTTACTTTTTTTTTTCATTTGCCGCTCCTGAATTCCGGCCCTTGAAAGTGCAACTCGTTTGTTTCTTCCACTGCTTGTTAGGTCTCGCGGCGGCGCCACTTACGACTGGATTGGCGACTGAAATATGGAACGCGGTGAAATTTTTCATTTAGCCCAATCGATCGCATTGACACCAAAAAAAGCGTCGGGGTTTTATTACTTCCGCTGCGTTCCGATCCACTAACATTTCCCCGACACAAAAGTTACGACATTATTCGCTCTGGTAATGAGAGCTTTTGTGTTCATTAATTTTGCAACCCGAACACACTCACTGAAGCTGCCCATTTATTTTTTAATCACATTAATGACCGGACGGTCAATCGGTGAGATTGAAAAATATGTTTGCCACTGATTTCAATAAACCGTCTCGACTTTAATCCGCCTGTCAACACTGGTCACTACATTTTAATTAAATGGGACGAAATTTTGCAGGAAGAGGAACTGTTTTTTGATCATTTTTTTGAATCACCTTTTTTAATTTTTTATTAGTCGGGTCAACGAATACTCGCCTTTGACGATGGTTTTAATTCAATGAAATTATTTGTATTGAAACCTTTCTCAAGGTGTTGAAGATTAGAATTTTTTTTTCAAAGCGAATAAAAGTGGAGAGGAATTCGAAAAAAAACTTCTCTGCATCGTTGATTGAATTGATTCGGTATAAGATGCCCAAGAGCGATATATATCTTGGTCCGGGAAGATTTATTTGACCGAATGATTTCTCGACATCTCCGTTCGGCTTTACCAAAGTTCTGATTAACGCAAGTCCAAGGCTACTCACGGTCTCGGACATTTCTATTTTTTTTTGCTTTCTCTCTCTTCGTCCGTATTTTCATCGGAAATCGATAAAAACATTTTGCAGATCGATTCGGCACTGGTCCTGTTTGTTAAAGGATGCAGGGGAAAAAAAAGTTGAGTGGCCGCGGAAAAAAACAACGTGCGTATAACAGCGAAATCCAATTTCGAAGACTTTTAGTAATTGATTTCGCGCCGGAGTATTCGAAGACGGCTTTTAATTAGTTTTGTTAGCCGAGAGATCTGTTGAAAAGGAATCGGTTTTACAAAAAAAAAAAAAAAAAAAAAAAAATTTAGCCAAGTGTTTGTGTATCGTGTTAGAAAGAAGTGATAAATAAGAGCAAGTAGCGGGGCGCGATAAAAAGAGTGTTTGATCAGACAAGTTTCTATTTATGATACAATGCGATCGTTGAATAAATTTAACATAATTAAGTGTGTCTTACTGCGGTGGGAGGGCAATCCAGTTAACAACCGGCCTCGACGTCGGTTTACGACGGCGATTTTTGTCCCCCGTGTGGAGATAAGGATAATTTGTATAGCAATATAAAATTCAAAGTTGGCTCACCTACAAGCTGGTTCACCGACGGTCTCGAAAAAGAGACAGGTACCGCCGTTCATGCAAAAGTCTCCCGCTATCGGACATGGTTGTTCTTGTCTCAGCCACGCCGTCGTCGCTGCAATGAAAAGAACACATTTTCATTCATCCAGGCACACATATTTACGTCGCGCAGAAAAAGCGCGCGACAACATGCCCCGTCGATGAGGGGCGCCGGCAGAGGGCGATGAAAAAAAATATGACGAGAGCGTATGCTAATCAGCGTCGCGCTAAAACTTCTTCAATGAATTTAAAAGTGTTTTCCCAGCACCCGTGATTTTGTCGACGCGAAAGTTTCGCGCGCGCACCGAGCATAAAAATTCAAATTGTTCCGCTATTTTTAGCATTAAACAAGAGGGGGCGGGGGTTAATAAGAGGGGACTGTTATGTTTGTTTCGAGCCGGGGCTTCATTGAAATGTAGACGCTTAATGTCGTCGCTTGGCGCACTAGTCATAACAATAATCGTCGCAATATAGTTACGGCGCACGTCGGAAGCTTATCATAAAAGCGCGATATCGCGTTACGATGGCAAATTTTCAAACCGGACCTCTTCCGGCACCCGGGGGACAGCAAATGAATTCGTGGTTTTCCGCGTGAATTTAGTTGCGATTGAGAGTTGCAAATTATAATATTCATGCAAGTTTGTATTTTCATTTCAATTGACTGGGCGTGTACCATCGACCTTTGGCATGCAAATGCCGCAAGAACGGATTTGCATGTAGATGCTTAAAACTGACAGGTTTAATTTACACAAAAAGTACCGCACAAGTGGACGTTATCGAAATACATATAAAACTAGCTAGCTTTGATCAAATTTGTGTCACTTACGGTCGGTTGTGTCAACCATTTAACATAGGTTAAGAATCTGGTGTTTGAAATTAAAAAAGGTTGATGTTACATTTTTTTTTCCAGATATTCATTTACTTGTTTTTGTGAAAATAACGAGTTGAAATTAAAATGGAACAATTTTATAGACATTGTTTCAGTTACCTACGTTTTATTGTAATTACGGATTACGGATCCAAATGTGTTATTTCATTTCCACTTGGTTTTGTACGAATTTATAATTTTACAAAGGATTCATTCAAACTTGTAATAACATATTCGACTGCAACTGAAAACCTATGAACAACTTTTCACAACGTGCAAAGTTTTGTCTGATGAAAGTGAGACAGAGTGCATCTGTTGAATAATTTTTCACTGCTAAAATTGTATCATACATGTAACGATTCTTTGAAGTGAAATCGCGTAATTGAAAGAAAAAGTTCAGAACCGTGTGATGATTCGGTTTTTAAATACTAATAACACAGTTTTGGTCGGCAAAGTTAAACGGTTTACGAAAGTGTGACGAGCTTTTTAACCCAAGTTGCAAAAAAAAAAATATGGCACATTTCCAAACAACCCACTATGTTTAATTAAAAATCCAATATTATTTTAACATAATTTCTTTCTTTCTTATTTACAAAAGATTTTTCTGGGAACAAAGAAATAAATGTGCAACTGCAGAATTCAAGATCTTTCTAACAGAGAAACGTTTTACAGCGAGTGTTTTCATAAAATTCTCCCATTCACGCTCAACAATGTTTAATTTGAAATAAACCTGCAACGTCCATCTTCTTGGTGTTAACATTTATAGGCTGTAATGCTCTTTTGTTTTAAGCCAAGTTATTATAAAAAAGCGGATGCATTTTTTCTAAAGTCTAAAGAAGCACTCTTACCGAGCTTCCGCTGTTGAATTTCTTATCCCCTTATTTTTGCCGCCTTGTATTTTGTCACAAAAATAAAAACCAAATCAAATTTGCACGATAAATGTCATGAAATGTTTTTAAAAACGGTGATTTAATTGTTTTATTTTTTTTTAAATATAATTTTTAATTAAACGCTTTTTTTAATTTAAAATTCGAACAATAAAACAAAAGTAAGAAATTTACAGTTACCGAGGATCTGTTGTTGAACCATTTCGTAAGTGATACTGACGTAGCGAACAAGGTACCAATATTCATTATTAGCGGAAACATTTTTAAACAAACATTTTGCGCGCGGATAATTGGTCCCCAGGATCCTTCGTTTGTTCGTAACATCGGTGTTTGCTAATTATCTTTCCGAGCCGTGCCAACAAAGGTGACATTTGTTCCTAATTTGTTTGGTCCAAACATGGCAATTAAGGCGACGTGAAATGATTTCAGATAAAATCGCAATTAGACAACGCAAGCGGTGTTTCCTCTGTTACGCCGTATAAACGCACGGCGTTCTGCCTCGACCATGTATTTGCAACACATCGTCATAGCCAAACTAAAAAGATGGCCGGACGAGAAAAAAGGAATTTTAAGAAATTACAAAAGTTGGCGACAATTTACGCGTGCTTCGGGGATGTAATTTTTCATCTTGTCTAATTATTCACCGTGGCGACACAAAAGGAGGGAACGCAAATACCTCAAAGGCTAATAATGTTTATTCAACGTTATGAATTCTTTGAAACTTCTTCTTAACAATGTCCAAGTTGGTGATGAAAAAAAAACCAGATTTGATGACACCCGGCGATAAATCGCAAAAACAAAATAATTTCTCTTGTGAATACGTGAATGTTCGTCCCTTTTAAATAAAAGAGGAACGATGTACGGAGCAATAATTTTGGAACTCAAAGGACGGAACTGCCAGTGTAATGGGTTGCGTGCTTCAATTGAAAATTCACTCGTGATTTCGTTGCTTTTTTTTTGTTCAATTATAGTCGGTAAACGAGTGACGCGCAATTAATTTTTTGTTTTATTTTAACCTGTAGAAATAAAAGCCGAGATTGTGATTCGCAGCAAGAAATTCGTGCGGCGGACGGATATATGAGGTCTGTTATGACGTCCTCGGTAATTCTCGACGACGTTTGCATTGACAACACAAATACCCATAGTGCTATCGACGCCAAGCGCTCATTCAACGGGTTGAGTTGTGCCACCGCTGTCTTGCTTCCGTTTGCTTGGCATTAATTAATGGCCCCAATAAAGGCGCTGCAGGAACGAAATATGTCGTAAACATACGGCCATCCTGCAACAACAAATACGTTCAACATACATTTGTCGAGCACCCTTGCTTTCCTCAGCGAACATTATTTACGACCCATATATAACGTTATATATTATATAATTTATATATAAAATTATATAAATATATTTATATCATAACAATCTTGCAATTACGTTTTCGTCCAGTCTGCGGTTTTTTTTTTCATCCGCGGCAAAATATTTAATACAGATAAAACATCGGGCTTCAATGCCAACAGATCGCGCACCAGGAAGCATTCACTAAGAGACGGCAAGTTGAATTAGTGCCACTTTGCGCATCCGCCAAGTCAAAAACGGCGAGCTTGTTTTTATTTATTTGCATGTAAGTGCGGTCAGGACGCGCTCTCGGATGGGTTTTTTTCCTTCTCTGGAATTAAACTTTGCTTGCGCAGTTTTAGGGTCATGGTGTAATACGATAATGGAAATATGACCACGGCTATTTGATGTTAAAGGCTTGCTGCTAACAGGTAGCCACGCTTGGCTGCTAATTAGCGAACAGGTAATTATCTTAATGCCAATGGTACGCCTACTCGGCTGGTTATCTCGTCGTCGACCTTTCACTTTGGACCCTTGCGAATTTATTTTTCGACAAGTTCATTTCTTTCTGCCCGAGGTGTTTTGTGGAATTTGTTTAGGGGTTGTAAACAAATGGTCATTTATAATCAACAATGTGGTCAACAATAGATCAACAAGCGTGGCGATTTTTGTTTAATGTTGCCGACTCGAATGACTTGGTTCCTTTTTTTTATAATTAAGGCTGTTCAACGGTCTGAACCGCCAGCGGATTGTTAATTGTAGAAAATTTTATACCTTTTATAATTGTTTGTATTTAATCACGTATATCCGTCCAATTTATCGAACTACATGCTCCCAGATGTATCCGAATGTATCTTTAGGCAATCAATCTAGTTATCTGAAAAATAAAATGACTAAAATTAATAAATAGTAATTTTGGCGTATAATTCTTGTTTTTTTTTTGTCTTTAAATAACTATTTTTAATAACGCATATTTTCGGACCATATTTTTGTGTTTCGATTTTTTTTACGTTTTCGAAATTTTTCGTTCCATCATAGCTTGTTTTCTTTCCAATATTGTGATTTTTTTTTCTGAATTAATTTTTTTTATTTCAAAGCTTGTACAATTTTTGGCCGAATTATTTGGTTGAACGAAATAAATTTATTAAGGAAAAAAAATGAATAAAAAGATGTTTTGAAAAAATACTTGAGTAATGGACTGAAGTGGTAGGTTAAAGAAGATACTCAGAAAAGAATAGTCACCCCTATTCTTGTATAAAAACTTAAACTTTGAAGATAGACGTTCAAAATCGTGCTGCTAGGGGTGACGTTGTGGCCAAATGTATATCATGTATAAAGAAGAAGTAGGAAATGTTAAGCGCAGCTTACAGAAATTGATTTTGCATTTAACTGATGGACACCAGGTTTCGATCATTTTCTGGTTACCAAACAAGTTAGACAGAATTTTCGACTGGACTTTTCATCACCGTCAAGGTTTATCAAGACTTTTTTTTTCATTTTTGAAAGAAAACAAGTCGTGGATTATAATTATACATGCCAAAATTTCCATTAATTAATCAAATTCATTCCAAGTTTTAGATGCTGTGATTGTTCAACTTGAATATATATTTGTGGGAACATCTGAAAGGTGTACTACGAAATTCGCGCTCATAAAATATTACAACCGGGCGATTTCAATAGCTCTCACTCGTGTTATCGCACTCGGCTGATTTGTATAATTGAAATCGGTTTGGAAGATGAGTCGTGGGTAATCACGCTAAATATTAATATGACGCTTCGGCATCGAATCGCGCTGATATCGTCGAATTAAATTTTATCACATTGAAAATGATACGAGCTGGAATATATAAGTGTTCTATAGACCATGACTTTCGATGGCCGTTCTCAAAAAAAAAAAAAAAAACACATTCATCGCACGTATCAGGGGTAATAGAACTGAATTGGAAAGCGATGATTCATTCAGTACAAGTAATAATTAATAGAAAGGCAGCAATCATGTCTGTCACTATCTATTATTAATAAGTGACGATTCAGCGAGCAGCGGCTCTTTTACCAAGCCCGCGGATTTCTCACGAAGCTCGCAAACCGTTGAAAATCGGATTGCCAGGGACTAAATAATCCAGCGAAGGTCGCGCGAGCGCCTTGGAATCTTTTCTGCAACTGGGGATAAAGTAGCAAAGTTGCAAAGTAAAGCCCGTCCTTGGGAGCTTCGAGTAACACCGCCGGGACCACGCAGCTCGCTCGGCGTTAGTTCTATGCTAGCTCCGCCTTTGTTTTTCAAACTTTTTCCTTTGGCCGAGTACATAAAACGACTTTTCATCATTTTATTGAAAATAAAAGTAAATTAAATAAATCCTACAGTGAAAATGTCCTCCTCCGTGTCTCCCGCCGTATTATGCTAAATTGAATTTTTTTAGCCTCAATTTCGAAAGTGGAATCTCTTTTAACATTCACGTAGTTTTAGGGAAACGCATTTCATAAATAATGTATCAAAGCGACTCCGTTATTAATGAGCTGGTAGACTGATTCATCCCCGTGATCTTGATTCAATCATTCAGTCCGGATAAATAAATCGCGATAGTAAAAACATTTTGCGACGTCGTGAAATGTTAGTGTAATTTATGAATATCACGTGAAAAGGGGCGCACTGTAAATCAACGGCAATTGAATCACAATAAAATACAATAAAAAATAAATGACTATCATACGTGGCGATAACTTTTGCCCAAGCGGCATGGCGATCGCAAATCTTTTTTTATTTCTGAAGTTATATTACATCCTTCAATAAACTTTTTCGAATTTTTCATGTTTGCACGTCCTCACGACACCAACTTTTTTTCTTCACACATAAAGTTCAAAATTGTCAATGGTCATCCAAGCGGCCAGCTTGAAACGTGCGAGTTCTTGTCGGATATAAAATTTCTAATGAGCACCTCATTAAAATATCAAACACCTCCTATATATATGCTTTAACATAAAATTAATTTATCCGTACCCGACGTCGACGTTCAAACAAGATCTCGCAATTATTTGTCGCGAGTAGATTTGCATATTCCCCGGACGCCTTTCCGATATAATTCCCAAGTGGAATAGGCGGAAATAAATGGCACTAAAAATCCGCAATCCTGAGTCAGCTCTGCAGGGAGTGCGACCCTCTGTACCCGACAAAATTAAAGTTTCTACGTTTATACACGTGCGCGCTTTATAAGACCTCGTCTGACATCGCACTCTTTGAATCACTGAACCTGGCTGTTGAGCTGAATTCGCGCAGCTGCCGCGGTAGGTTAAGTAGTTCCGGCGTAACACAAGTGAGTATGTATAACTCGGCCGATTTTCTTTTCTTGTCGCGCCGACAGATAATTATCCCCGCTTGTCTTTGTCTTCACTCCAATTACAAAAAACATGATCCAACGCTCGTTTCAAAGCATCAGATTGTTTCAACGATTTTCGAAACAAATGAACTGACTTTTATTTTTCATATGCTTTTGTTATTGCAGAGTTGCAGAATCGCAGGTTATAAAAAAATTACGCCGAAAAAAAAAAATTAAATTCTGACATTCAACAGCTTTAAAGTTTTTCGTCAAAGTTCTAATAAAAAGTTACAACTTTTTTTTTTCTACCGTTTGTACGTCTATGAGCTTAATCGTAAAAAGTGCGAATTGTTTCTCGCCAATTGGTCTTACTTTGCTAGTTCTGAAGCAAAGAACTTGGCGATGCGAATTCCAGGGAAGAAAGAAACATGTATCTTTTGTGCGCTTTCTTCTATTCAGTGTGCAGAGGTGTCGTGAAAATAGTTAAAGAGGAAATGAGACAGGTGCGAACGCAGAGTAATGAATGAAGATACTCGTGCAAAAAAAAGAAGAAAAGTCACGAACGAAACAAGAGAGGTAGTCGTTCACAACCCGAATGACGCAACGCTTCAGATTGCATTTTGTCTTACTTTTACGAGCGTTCGTTTTGTTTTGCTGCAGCTGTTATTATGATTTTTTTTCGGACGGAGTAATGTTATGCGTTATTTATTTTTTTTTAAACGCAATCTTTTTTAATCTAGCGCATCATTAACGAAAATGCAAAATCTGCGAGCTGTCGGGTAAAATATACATTCACTAGTTCATTTTGAAAACAATCATTAAACGAAATTATCCTTATCTTTTTTTTCCAAAATAATTTATCAAAAACTAATTTATTTTTGATCAAAAATATAATTCGATTTCACACCGAGGTCATATTTTCGATCCAACCCCATCAATTAACCATTCAAATTATTCATATCCAAATATGATTTCAAATTATACTCTCAAAAACGAATATTTAATCTGGATGTTTTTGAATTGATTCAATGCAAAGGACATTTTGAAACGATGCAAAAATAAACGACAAATTGAACCAAAATGTTCCGACGAAGGAACAGAGAAAAAAATTTCCAATGAGCCATTCAAAATTGAACGTAAACGAGAGTTCAGTTTTGTACATTTAATTTCGTCACACGAAATTCGAATGCACTGTCTCAATATTTTTATTCTGATTTTCCTCAATCATTTATCATTTATTCCACAAAACACTTTGTAAAGTGATTTCATTAAATCATTCATTTTAAAAATGCATTTTTCGATTTGAAACTGAAATTATATTATTAATTAATGTTTACCGATTATCCATATAAATTATTCATGTCCAAATAATAATTAAAATTTGAAATGTTTTGGATTGAAATGTTGGATTGAAATATTCATTTTTGACAATGTGTCTATCGATTTGAAGATAATATAATATTTTTGAACATTTTGCATCGATTATCCACATGAATTATTCATATCTAAATAACAAATAAATCCGAAATTTCCCGCTGTCGAAGTTTCAAGTGTACTCGAATACCGGTCAATACGTTAACTTCCGTTTCGTTTCATTCAGCGCTGAGACAATGACGCAGCGAAGCGCTCTTAGAACAAGGAATATTGCATCACGTGTCTCATGTTTCTCTATACCAATTTCCTAAAGTGCGCCACACATTATTCGGGAGCTTAATGTTGTGTAAATCGTGCTTTCCTTCATAAGAATTCTTCTCACTAGTGTCGTGCGAAATCGCTGTCATCATTCACCATCGTTCCGGATTCGCTTGCGGCGAGAGCGCGAGAAAAAAAAGCCGACAACTATATTTAAAAGTGTCCTAAAAACCGCGATATTCCTGACGCCTGAAGCTTGTTTCCGTCAAAGCGCCACGCAATTCTCAATCTGGAAGCGGCGTTTGACGTCGAATTGAATCATCTTTATGCAATCATAAAGTAGACTTTAGCTGTTTGCCTGTCAGACTAGTTTTTTTTTTTTTCGTTTGGCGTTAAAAGAAACGTTCTAATTTTGTACATACTTTAGTAAATTAGCAACGTTTGAAAATTTGAAAAACAGTATTCTTTTTATGTCTCTTCTCTTATCAACTGAATCAATATAAATATTTTATGCCTTTAGTTTGAAAGAAAGCAGTAAAAATTTCATTATCGTTATGAGTGTACAATAATACAACAAAATAAAAAATGTTATATTTCTTGAAAATAAAATTTATTACTCAGTATTTTTATTCCGCACTGAAATTCAGTTTATGGCATAATCGTATCATATTCATCGGCTGTTATGTGTGTACAGAATGTTGGTGATGCGATTTTCGTTATTTGACAGGGCCCTCCGGAGATAACTTGACAGTTTCATCGAGTATTAAAGCCCTGTGGTTACGAGTAGCTGCTGGGCTTACGCATTATCACGCGGCTATTATCACTTATGAAAAGAGTAACATAAGCGATCAGCGGCGACGTAAACTTGTTTCGAAAACTACGCCGGAATCTTGTGTCTCTGTCAGCGGAGAGTTTCGTCTTTGTTTCTGCATTCTGGCAAGTCTTTTGCCCTCGCGGCATAACCGTGCTGTAAAGCAAGATTGCGCCCTCCGGTGCAGTTCTGGTGAGACATCCAGCTATACACGGTGGCGTATTCGTGCGTTACAACCCGTACCGAGTCGCCTTTATCACAATACCAGCACAGGCAGTAGCGCGCATACCCTCTCCATGTGCTTACATAAGCACATTAGAAGAAGAAAGAGAAGGACAAAAACTGAAGGGAAAAAGACTGAATATGTTTTTTCTAGACACACTTTTTTACATTTTTAATGCACGTTTTGGGAGAACAAGTAAATACACTTGACGTTCAAAATGCTTTTGTTGTGCGACGAGCGTATTTCATTTCTTTTTTTTTTTTCTTTTTCTTTCTATTAATACAATATTTATTTCCCAGATGGTTTACGAACGCAGCTCTTATGTAGGAGTTATTTAATCACGTCGGGGTGAGTGAGTATCTCGTGCATCCGATCTGTTTTGAAAAAGAACGTCTGCTATTCTTGGATCCAAATTAGCAAAATCACATTACCAGTTGTACAATAACGATATTGAACATTGATTGGCTGGATATTGTTTAAAAAGGTTAAATATCAACTATTATAAATCTTGATCATTATGAAAAGATTAATTTATGATTGTAAAACGATTACATTATTGTTATTTATTTTATTTATTAATTTATTTAATTTAGATTATTGTATTGAACGGTACATATTTCATCAAATTCATTATGTGATTATGCAGGAAATTCATGCATTTGCATGGTATCCCTTTTTCGAATTTAATGTATCACTTTTAGCTCAATATTAGAGGAGGTAGGAATATTCGATTACACGAAAGTAGTTCCGCGAATGCCAACAAGTGGAGGAATAACTTCAAAAAGAGTATTCGAAATGCTATCTCATTATGTAAAATTAAATATATTCAGATATCGAAATATTACCCGACTTATGCTTCTTGGAAAACTTGCAAAGTTTTATTTCAGAAATGAACTTCCCATTAAATGAATATTTAATCAAAAACAGATGGATTGGGAAATCGCATTCTGTAAAATAGTTTACCTCTATGAAAAATAGATACAAAAGGAAATTCGTTCTATCACTCACCAGCCGATCAATTGAATTCAATTTAAATTATTATTGGTTGTTTGAAAAAGGTAAACAATTATTTTTGAAAGCACAACTAAAAGTTCAAAGAAATATCAAGTTATGTCGTTACGATCATTTCATGAATTATGACAAGTCCAGGGTAAATTTTGGACAATTTTTAATACGAAGTTCAGGTTAAGCGCTGGCGTTGCAAACAGATCTATCTATTAATCGTCGACTCCATTGTCGAGATTCTAGGCCGTGTGAAATTCAACATGCTTAGCTAGGCTCTTCTACGCTGCAACGTTAAATCGCGCGTATGGAGTACCAATGCTCGTTCCGTGTGTAGCTCGGCCTTTATGTATATTCGTATGAGACTACCAGCGCCCGTCGTTAGGTGCAATACACGATGGTCAAGTGCACGTTGCACTATCGATATGCGTCATCCAGTAAAATAATTTTATGACGTATTTTATTGTTCCCTTGTGTAATTCATGATTATTTATTTAGTTTGAAAAAGACGCAATTTCCGATACAAAATTAAATTGTTTGAAAAAAATTTTTTTAAAATTAAATTTGTTTATTTTATTTTAAATACAGAACTCTTTTTGATTTTCAGGGATCTTCCATATTTTCATAGTGGATTGGATACGGAAATGAATTAATGAAAATAAAATGAAGTAATTAGAAGAATAACAGATGCCTTTAAAAAATGGATGCTCATGTGAAACAGTCCAAGTTAAATCAGGTAATGTTTAAAACGGTGAAAAAGATTTTGCATGCATATTTAACGAATTAGTGTGAGATATAAAACATTTGTACATCGTGTTTATAATTGCAATTTTATAAGTGCATTACCGTCTAGCGGTGTATACAGTGCCTCTCTACAAAGCACTAGCGCAAAATGGGTTTATATGTATTATCTCATCACGCTTGGAAACTACATGCTCGAGGTGAAAGTCTAGGCAGTGTAGGGTAATAACGCGTAATCCAGTTCTCTCTCATATACTACATTGTAATCATATTATATACGCCGGGGTATATAACGAGTCAGTAAGGAACGAACTTAGTTGCAGGTCTGGCTGATCATTGTTCAAAAATTTTATGTAGAAATCAAGACGCACAGAGGCATAAGACGTATCACTAAGGGTACACTGAGATAAGTCGTCAATACAACGTTTGGAATGTTTTTTAGACCAAATGAATAACGATGCAATTAAATATAAAAATAATCAATCACTTTTAATCTTTTAGAAAGTATTTAAAGATAGAAAAAAATTATTTAAAAAAAATTTATTACAAACTGTATGTAATTATATTAGATCGGACGGTTTAATTGTGATTTTTTTATGTACAGCAAATAACGAAGATTCGATTGTTTGCATAAGCAAACAATCTAGTTGAATGTATTTGTAACTGTTTTATATCTTTCGTTTACGAACTTTTTTTATTGTTGGGATAAAGATCAAACTGTTACAAGGAAAGCTGTATATAATTTATTTGAAGTTAAGAAGTTTGAACTAACAACATAATATGATGTGAAAATTGTGTAGCTTAAGAAATATAATAACTTTTACAGATGTTTGCTTTGATGTGTGAAATATAAAGATGAGGTAGTACTGGTAATATTCAAGTAGATGTTTCCCGACTTTTTGAGTAGTATAACAGAGATATGTTCAGTCGTCAGTGAAATTTGAATATTATGAGCACTTCATACGTGCCAGCATTTAATATCATAATCAAAAGTGGGAGAGTCAGTTAAGGTATAACGTACAAGTTCTTTGATACTTTCTAATATTTTTTTAATTTCGCAAATAAAAAAATATGAATGAAGATGTTTTGCAAACTAATAAGGAAAAAAAAACGTTCTCATCGTTTCAGATATGAAATTTTTTAGCAATGGTACAGTTGTAGAACATTTTCATCATAATTGCTTCTGTCACAAAAATTCAAAATGAAGTTTTATCTCTCGCTTTCTTTCAATTCAGTTCTTTGTGTTAGTATTAAATGATTGCTTCAGCTTTTTTGCAGTGAAACTTGGGCACGAATCAACTCAACAGACTGAAGAAATAAAAAAAAAGAAACCGCCACGAGTGAAATTTGAAGTAGGGGTAATAACTTAGTTCGTCACTTTGTCACACTGTAAACTGCATATGACACAATATTGAGCAATAGTTTGAAATTGGTTGTCCTGATTTTCCAGAAATTCAAGAACTAGATGCAATGAAAAACAAAAAACTAAACGACCGAGGTTGAAAATTATTGCTGATTCAAAGCTGTGCTGAATCAGCACTGACAGAACAGTAGGTAAAT
Organism: Trissolcus japonicus; assembly: GCA_030522925.1. NCBI lineage: Eukaryota > Metazoa > Arthropoda > Insecta > Hymenoptera > Scelionidae > Trissolcus > Trissolcus japonicus. The sequence goes on from JAPYZS010000012.1 coordinate 188,134, forward strand.
TCATAAATTTTATTTATAATTCAAATTTGCGTACCATAAACAATCATGACAAAAGCACTGAAGTTATTTCAAAAATTTTTCCATCGTTAAGCTCTTGCCATCATATGTCCCACGTAAAAATCGATAACGAAAATCAAAAGATAAAAAAAATTGTCATGTCGTTCAAATAAGATAAGCTTAAGTTTAAAGTTAGATATTTGTTGGACGAGGTAGGTCATTCGAAGATTTTTACGGTCAAGTGGGTTTTCATTTTCATGATAGAGTCCTCTAGAATTTGTCAAACTGACTTTAATGTCAACGAGCGTAAAGGCTGCCACATAAACGTGGCATATCGAATTGGCTCGAATCGTCTCTTGCAAATGTCTGCAGTATACACCTCCATCGTTACCGGCTCAGCGTACATGCAAGAATACGACGGATTTTTTTAGTACCTCGAGAGACGTTTGATAACGTTCATTGTGGTAGCTCAAGTAAAATCGCGACATTATGTTATTAGAATTTGTTCGACAATTTTTCGACAATATTATTATACAATTACTTGTTCCCATCAAAATTTATGTTTATTTTAAATATGATTGTCCTCGAATCTGAGAAACAGTGTTTACCGAGCCGAAACTAGAACTGATAAGAGATTGTAAAAACGTAATAACAACGAATTTCGAAAGCCCGTAAATAAGACCTGTTCAAAGCGCGACACATTTTTGTTGTTCGGCTGACTTTATTAGCAGTCTTGTATTGTTTTTATGAAATTGAAAGCCATCATGTCGAATTTAACACTGTAATTTTGTCAGCGGATCGAAAAATCGTAAAATAAAATTTACTGCTGGGTTTTTATCAGGTTTATGTGGTGCCGCGCAACATAAACATTCATCATGAACTTTTGTTAATACAGCGGTTAGAAAATTATTATAAGAGAACAATAACGCGAAGTTGATTCACGTTCTTGCTTCGACGATTCTTTGTCACGCGCTCTATTCAGTTTATCTTCAATGACGATGTGTCGGTGCAAACGTACTCTACGGAGTAATATAATAGCACTTTTTAGCTGCCGCCGGGTTTATGTACGATGAGGTTGGGGATGCCAACATGATGGATGCACAATTTTCGGCGATGAAATTTGCACCATCGGGATATTAACGTGTTTTAAATATAGTGAATTATTAAACTCGTCATTTTGGGTTGCCGAAACGTGTGTGAACGAACGGTGTATCTGAGCTCGTCAAGCGAGCTCTTGCCCACATACGTTGAAATTTTTTGAACTGTATACAATAAAGCGGCACGTTCGGCAGTACGTTGACGCGATGAATTTACGATGATCGTTACGACAATCGAACTATTGGCGTGTAAATACCGATGATGGACAACCACTGCGTGAAAAAAATAAAGATGAAAAAATAACATACAATCAATGAACGGCAATGTTATTGTTCACGAAAATTCATTTTCGAAATTATTTTATGATTTTCACGCGGTAAGCCAACAAACGTATGTGCGGTGCTCTATGAGAGGATACGAGGCAGATGAGTGCACACTTTTGTTCATAATTTAACTTACTGGTTTCAGGAATTTTAGTATCATGTGCGACTAGAAGTTGGGCTGCAAGCGAGGCCCGATGACCAGACGTACTTTCGGCAATGCATTCGTATTTGCCGCTGTCCTCTGGTCTTGCTGACGTGATCACCACTTTCGATCTCCGTCTGGAACAGCGAAAAAAATCCTCAGCAAAAAATCTTCAGAATCAAACTAAATCAAACTATTAAAGGTAAACAAATTTATAATATTTTTTTTTTAATTTATTTCATCGTAAGTCGTAAATTGTGTGTAGGTACTTTTTGAATTTAAAACGTTTGAATTTTATTCGATAATTAAATTTTGATGAGATGTTTTATATCAATATACAAAAGACGTATAGGGCTTAAGTGCGTAAAAATTTCATATTAAATTGGATCATTTACTAAAATTGGTCGTTTCATGTCGACGATGTCATTTATAACCAGGACTATCGACCAGCTCAGGCAAGATAATATCTTTTTTTTAACGAAAAATGGACGCACTCAGTGTCATGGGAAACTCTTTAACATCGTTATTAACACAGTTACCAAGTTTTTTGTAATTTACTTTATTCTATAATTTCAAACTCAGATCTATTTTTTTTCTTATTTAAAAAATTAGGTAATTACTAGATGGTTATAAAATCCTGCCCTTTTTGCATAATAACATTACGCACCAGTTCTCTTTTAACGTACCAAACTGTAAATGTATATTTGCCAATTTTTATTTTTGATATCAAAAATTTTTATTTTCATACCGTTTTCTGAAAACTGAAGCATGACGTGGTTGAGGTTTGTTAGGCCACTTATCAAGTTTTTCTTTACCCTAATAGTTAGCCCTTGAGTGCGTCGAAGCTTCTTTGTCTTTATATTCTGTACAATGGATCAACAAGGGCCTCTTCAAATATTCCAAATCAAGTCTTCTACAATGGGTTTTGACTTTGCTTAAACGTATGAATTTCGAGCACAATGACTTGCTCGTATCTTTTGAACGATAAAATTAAACATGCGTACCAAATGTAACGTAAAGTTACAGACTTGGTATCGACGCGTCATACAATTTTCCCAAGGCAATTTTAGGGATAATTTGATTCAGTCAAAAGTTATCATATGCATCACTCAGTTACATGAATGGATTTATTATAACCTTTGAGATCCAACCCATTTTTTTTGTAGAAATTCTATTTTTAAATAACTGTTATTTATATAAAAAATATTTTGGCCAACATGTAGGTTGGAGGAAGAAAAGATAAACATTCCTTTCGTCAAACAAACAGGAGTTGCATTGCAATATTATTTAAAAGATAAATGATATTTGATCTCGGAAATGTTTCATCTGTTTATGAAGTCGTTATTATATCAACATTAACATTTGAGTCGCAGAGCATTATGTCCACGGAGTTAAAACGTAGCATTCAAGATACGCGATGAATTCCAGTGATATGTTTGTCAAATATATGGCGAAGGAGAAGACGAAAGCGGCGGTAATCTCGTTTCGTGATGACGCGAAACTTAGGAGCTATTTAAACTTGAACAGATTGTCGACTTATTCTTAATGTCAGCGCGGGCTCACTCAAGTTGTTTGCGAGTGTGTATGCGCGTTGAAATTTTACGCTGACTCGAATGACCTTATCCTCACCGGCGAACTATCTTTTAAATTAGAAACGATTTGCCGCGGTCAATGACGGCCATACGTTTTCATGAACGACAAACTGGAGTTGAAGTATTACGAGCCACTTGGCAAAGATACTTAACAGGCCTGACAAAAGTGCGACGCGATCGTAAAGCTAACTTGTCACCAGTTATACTTCCGTATTTATGGAAATATAACTTTTTTATTCGTTAAACTGAGATGGTGTTAATTTAGAAAAGTGTTCGACGACAAATTAAATCTTCTACGTGACAAAACGAAATGGAACAAAAAGAAATCAACGCTGTTAAAAAATTTTCAATTCTATAATGGAGAAATAAAAGAATAGCAGACATGTTTGAAAATGTTTTGGTCTCGTAAAGGTGCTTGGAATTCCTTCAAAAACGTGCAAGTAAGGTTTTCATGATCGTATTTCAGGTATTTGGATGAAATGGGATCTAAAATTTTCATCATGTCGGAGCGAATCTGTACTCCGGTTCTATCATCTGTTTGACGTTGTCCACTGTAGTTCTATCCGTAATGGAATGTATTAGACGGAAATCGATTGGTCGGCGAAAGATACATATATAATATTTATGTATCATCGACAAACAAAAAGAGCAGAACAAAAATCTTATCCGACGCTGGGCTACTATGGATCTTCAATTTCCTACCGGGAAAATATCAAAAGGTCACTACTACCTATATTCTTGAATTGTAAATGTAACTTTAGGAATTCTTTAATTAAAGTGAATCAGAATAATGCAACGTCGATGAAAAATATGTTTAATTAATAATAGAAAAATTTATTGCTGGAAAAATACAATAATAATTTTACATGTTTTTAAAAACAAATATAAGATCTAAATTTTATAAGACAAAAAAATTTTTTTGGGTGATTTGTCTATTGAATAAGTAAATAAATAAATAATCAAAACGTTGCATAGGATTGCATTTCAGAAAATGAATTTTCTTTAAGAGAAGGGGTAACTTTTTAAAGGAGATGTATTTGTGTCTCGTGACACACCCACTAGGCCTTATTCGAGACATACCTTACCTCGCAAAATATTAACTGTAGCCGCATTCATGTGCTCAAATTCATAATGTAATGCTATTTATTATTAAAACATCTGGTTCATGTGTAATTTATGCTGACGAAAAAAGATACACCAGCACATGTTATTTATGGGCTAATATGTATTATAGTTTACACCGGCATATTTTATTTATTGCCTCACGCGTCGAAAAAAGTTTGATATTCATGATTTGATGGCATTTTATCAAAAAATAAACTACGAATTGTCACTCCAAGGTTATTTATGGACGCCGAATTCAACTTGCCTGCCTCGTAGGAAGATTCGATGCAATTTTTTGAAACCCCTAATGTTCTATCAATTTGCACTTTCATCGATGGTTTATGATTAGAATTTCGGAACACTCCATTTCATATCGTTTTCGGATACACATTTGGTTCAGCGAATGGGAATATCGCTTCTGGGAGAACCATCTTTCAATTTCGAAAAAAAAAAATTTCCGCTGGAAATAGCGTTATTTGGCCTGTGGAAAAAGTGAACAACTGTTTTCACAACAACAATTGGAACAAAAATGAATGTTTTTGAAAACGTTTTTGAAAACGTTTTAATCCGTGGCACTTCTGTGTGACTGCAAACGGTTCGCATTCATCATCATTCATCGTTCCGATCATTTCTAGATTACTATAATTGTAATTCATGATAGTGAATTCACTGAACATAATAACAGTGATCCATTGGTATACACGGGTGTGATGAATTGCTCTCGGTCAACGTAATATACTAAATTACATTGATCTGTCGGTCCCATAAATTTTCTTCTGAATTATTGTTGTTGTCCACTTTGGTTTGGCCTGTCAAGAATTCATCAACATCATTGACCCAATACCACCGCGAGAGGAAATGCAAACAGTTCCCGCTGCGGAAGTCGTGGGCGATTGAGATCGTGTACACTTTCGCCTGCACTTAATAAGCTGGTACGAAGCCAAAAGGAACTGCTCCCATTGGAGCAATAATTTTTTTTGGTCGACGCATTTTGGATTCATAAATCCCAGTGTGTCAACATCGATTAGCTGTCGAAACAAGCAGGCGGTAGCGAGTTCACGTTCGGAGTTTGTCAATTACGATATCTTTTTTGACGTCATTAATTATGAAGTCAATGGCGCCGGGGGGCGTAAGTAATTTATATTTAAGTCGGCGTGCATAACATTACACGTGAGGTGCGACGTCCTCTCGGGATTGAGATGCCCGATTACGTCATCTTGCTAACAACACGGAATTGTGCTCGTTGATATCAAATTTGATTGAGTGCCAACGTCTGGGTTCGTTGGCTCGCATGCAACTGGCTCAGCCGATTTCTCACGGCCGTCTTCGGATTAGCACCCAGCCAAGGTGCAAACCGAAAGCCCAATATTCGTCCTCCGACAGATAGCCGAAGCTTGTTCGCGTGTGCGAAAAGAACTAGCGAGCCTTGAAATCCGACATAAAAGCCGAGGGACTGCAGGAGATAAAAACTTCGACTTAATCCTGCGGCGCGCAAATCGTGCCTCTTTTCGTCCCCGTTTTCATTACCCCACACCATTTCATCCCTTATATGCTTCTCCGAAACGCTTAGCCTGTCTCGGCTCCTTCCCACAAAGAGCAGTTCATTTTCAGTTCTTTCGATATCGCCACCTCCGGGAGTGAGGGACATTGTGAAATTCGAACTTTTTCGAAAATTAATTCCGGTTATTCCACTCCCCCCCCCTCTCTCTCTCTCTCTCTCTCTCTCTCTCTCTGTAAACCCACTGACTCTTACGCGCAGAAAGCTCACGCCAATCAAACACATTTGCCACGTGTGATTAAATTGTTAAAAGTGTTTTGACGCGTTGCAATTTTCATCGGTTCGGTTTTGTTCCGGCGCGCGGATACGTTTAAATGATTGTCGGGTGTCTTTCAAAGTGCAAAGTTTACGTTTCAGTTATTTGTGACTAGCGAGAAGTTTTAATTGGAAATTTATCGTAAAATTATTTGCGGCTTTCACGAGTCGTAGAAAAAGAAGGAAAAAGAGTTTTTCCTTTCTCGACTCGCGCATACAATTTGTTTGCATTCATTAGACGAATTTAAAATTTCAATTCGAGCTCATCCCGTATTACATTGGATCAAATTGATTCCAGCGATGATCCTTACAAAATTATTGGTACGGTTTATATATTTTTTTTTTTCGATAGACAAGCCTGATTAAATTTTAATTGATATCGTAATTGGATCTTCTATTAAGCCACATTAAAATGTTCTGAAAAAAGGCGATATCTAAGTTCGTCCAAAAATTGAGAGTTTTTCCAAAAAGATAGTATGAAGTTCTCCATAATCAAAAGACATCCAAAACAAATTTTTAATTCCACAAATATCACAAATTTCAGGTTCAGATAAAACAACTATAACAACTTCTAACAGTTAACAAAAAACGACTTCCAAAGTTGTCCTAGTCGAAGTACGGTTTTTCGGCTTTTTATTTTCGCTTTTTTCGCATTTTTTTCGAGTAAAACTGATAAAAATGTGAATATGGTTGGATGGGGATGATAGAAGTTTTTGCAAAATGAGAATGAAAGGACTCACAAGTGTTGGTGGTCTTTTTGCAAAAATCTTCATTCAAACTTGCCCATATCAAAATGGCAAACTGAAAGCCCAGTTAAAAAATACCGATATGAAAAAAAAAAAAAATGAAATACAAAACATGAAGTATTTAAATGCCGTGAGTGTTCACAATGCAATGAACCAAAACATTGTATTCCGCCCGAGAAAGAAGACAGTATATAAACAGACATGATTTAAATTTCACCTCATTTTGATCTTATAAAATCGCCGGGAAATTTTATATCGTAATGATATTTTTTAGTTTGGAGGAATTGACACTCGGTTTTTCTTAATTAGTTTTCAGCTGTTATCAATTTTGGAGAAACTCACAATCCCCCCGAAAAAAAAGTTTTAAGACTTTGAGATTAAAATTTGGCTTTTTTTTAAATTGCAATTAGGACCCGCGGAGACACAAATTGAAATCAATTTATTTTCAATTAATTTTTAGTAGCTCCAAATTCCAGTGATGGAAACATCAAATTTGATTCTCATTTAAATTAAAAGATAATTTTTTAACTAGATTTCATTCGGTTACGTTTCGAGCATCACGCATTGTACCCGTAAACAAAACAACCACAAAAATAATGGAATAAAATGAAACAGAAATGAACAAAAAATTTGCAAATAAGTTGAGAATAAATTTGCAAATGAGATGAAACACAAATTCGTAAATCTTTTTCACGAACAAAAAACGATATTTTAATTTCGAAATGTCCGCCATAACAAAAGTAAGAAGTGAGCATCACCACGCATTACGTACAAACGCACGGACGAATGTTCATTACGTCCGAACTTTATTCAGCAACTGTTAATTCGCTTTGCATGTAAAAAGCATAATTTCCTTATACATTTATGCATTGAAAATGCCTTAACATTCATGCCGTATTCTACTTTCGGAATTCCAAAGTCCTTTAAAGGAGCTATATCTCTCATATATACACATTCTGGGGTGATTTTCCGTACCGTGGTGTGTGTAGTCAGCGCTGAAGCGATTCACGCTGAGCGGAACATTCGTCATAATACCGGCAAACTTAGTGCGAAATATACAACTTAAAAATTGAGTGCACTCAGAACGCTCCCCAAATGAAATACACTTTCCGAGAGCTCTCTCAAGAAAGTTGGGTCGCGCGGGGCGTTCTCACGTGTGCGCCGAGACGCCGATATTTTTTCGAAAAATAGCGTATGCAGATAGCGCGCGCTAGAACCGGCCGCTAAAACGTAACAAGATGAAAGGAAATCGCTAGCAGACGGACAGGCACACGAGCTGGAATGCATAAATAGAACTCGGTTCGAGCGCCTCCGATCCGCTCTCGTCCTCCTCACTTTTATACTTTCCCCGTCCTCTTTATCCGCGTCTCCCAATCTAACTATCCTATTCACTTTTCTGCCTCGCTGTGTCCCGTTCGCGCCAGTCTAGACAGTGTGTCGATTTTCGCCACGGTCCTAAATTAGAAACGCTCGGGCCCCTCCTTCTCCACGCTTCGCATTTTATTCTTGCTTTCCTCGCTTTTTCGCTCCCCTCGCCACACTTTTCTGTCCATCAAAACATCTTCGTCTCGCCGCGGCATTTTTTTTTCTTCCCAGTCTTATTCTAATGTGCGTGGTAAATTGTTTAAAGGGGATGCACAGACGCGACTGCGATACGTATGTTTCGAACGCCAGTTGTAAAAGCTCCATCGACCCATCCTCTCGGATCGGAAAATTTTATGTCCCGAAGAAAATTTTGTGGGACGTTAGTCAGACGCGTTCCTTTTTTATATCTCGTAGTCTGAGTACCCGGCTTAATTAGACGCTTTGATTACTTGTTTGTTTGTTTGGTAACACACACCGCATTTTGATGAGCGCGGCAACGTTTGGCGGAAACCAGTTTTATCGTTTAATGGGATAGACTCAGTTAGACGTATGTCTCATAATTAGAAGGAGAGTGGAAAAGTTGAACAAAATATTATTCATGATGAAGTTTCGTGTGTTTAGCTTCAAGGCTCGGAAATCTGCATGATAACGTAAAACATTTAACATTTAAATGTTCTGCTCATGGAATTATCAAGTTCATCTCAACTTACATGAATTCAATATTTTGTGAGCTTGCACGTATGATAAAGGAAAGGTGTAAAATAGAAATGATAACGCGATAATGAAAACAAACTTTTTAATTGCATGAAAAAAGTGGGACTGCACCATTGAAGTATTTTTGTTTTAATTTTTTGGTTCGTGTTTTTTTAATCCAAGTGACACTTGATTATACATTTCTTTTAATTACAATCACATGGTGATTGGACAGATTTTTATTCTTAATTTAATTTATTCTTAATGTTTTATTCTTAAAATTACAAAAAACCATTTTTCTCTGGAAGAAATCTATTGAAAGGGTTGTTCCTGAAGTAACGATGTTTTTGTATCGCTGCAAAAAAGCACTGATGTAAATTCATCGATGCAAAAAATCAATGCAAACACACCGATGGAAATTCGTTGTTCGCACTTTAAACGCGCCCTAATGGGATATCACGTTGTCGTCGGAGTAGTCGAACGAAAGACTACTTGAACATCAAAAACCGTTTTTTTTTGTTTCAGTAAAAAAGTCATTTGTCGTCTTTCTCTGATTGATTGGAACGCTGTAAAAAACTGATCTTCTACGATTAATCTTACGTTGCTCGAATTCTTATTTTGGTTTGTGAAATTGCAGGTGACAATTTGGGAAACGTTAACCAAACAACAATCGAACAATTCGAATGTAACAAAATTGAATCAAATAGTTTGATTAAACAATCAGTTAACAACACGCTGAGGCGGTAACCTGATCTTCATCAGTCCTAAGTGATTTTCATTATCCTTTCAGGGAGTCTGGAAGCGTCTAATCCATGACACTGAAGATGTGATGAATCGTATAACCCGATTCTACTATAACACATCACTGAAATATTCGCGCGACAAAAGCGCCTTGGAAAAGGGCGCTTTTCAAATTGCGACACTCGTTAATTGCATTAGCAGTAAGGATTGCGGATTAGCTCCCAGCGCGTCTTTAATCTGTACGGAAAATACGAAATCCCATCCGCAAAGGAAGCAAAATTCTCGACTGTTCTTCAGTTGGAAAGTGCGCGGGGTGATCGATAATTTACAGTTCGCTTTCAGTCGAACTGGGCATGACTGTCAGAGTCCCCTGTCTGGAGAATGAAAATTTTAGCTGAAATGAGCCACACGAAATGTTTATGATGCTTGCGAATACATTTTTTCCAAAGATAAATTCTTATGCGAGATTTAGTAGGAAGATATTTAAAGTTAATGGACTTCAACGACGAAGAAAAAAAAACGATTTTTTGAGATGTGTAGGTAAATTATGATTAATAATTATAATTATAATAATTTGCAATTTGTTAAAGTTTAGAATAATCAGTTTTTTCTGGTTCAGCCAGACTGAGACCATGGCTGGAGTGGACGTCCATGTCAAATTTCTAATAGGGTGCGTCACGTACGTGATGTCACTCGGGTCAGTTTTCAGGGGTCACAGAGACAATTGAGCCATTTGATTTCGCGATGTGGGCACATCTTGCAGCTTTGGATCAGCGGTTTTCGAATGGTAGCATTTTTTTGTCATGGCCAGAAACATAACACTCCCTCGACGCGCCGCAGCTCAGAGCTGCAACTTTTGTTTTGTCGGTGGTTATGAATTTTAATCGAGTTTTGCTAATGACGAGAGATTGAGAAATATGAAAAGCTCGGAGAAATGTATTTAGATGAGATTCGGGATTGGTATGACGATTAAGACTGACTTAAACTGCGAGACAAGAAAGCGCAGGAATAATACTGGGATTACTTTGGCGCGGAAGAAAAGATTGAAATTTAAGACTCGCGCGTTCAGTCGATGATTTGCATAAGCGCGGACCAAGTGGTTTTTTTATAATAACAGTTTTGGTCAAGGGATGTTTTCTATTTCTCCAAAACGAGGAAACATGAAAAACAAGAAACAAAACGTTGATTCAGTCCCTTACACCTAACTGCCTTGTAATTAACCGAGCGTTACATTCTATTCGGCCGAGGGGTTTAACCACGCGTACATGTGCGAATTATTTCATCTTCCAGTGAGATTATAAATATTGTGCAGTTGTCATCGTCGGGGGCTCACTTTATTTGTTATCTCGTTGAAAAACGAGACTGGATTAAAGGCAACCGAGAGAGCAAATTAAGCGTAATGCGCGGTCGCATCAACCCAGCACTCAGTGTCGCCGGCACATTTTGCGCGTGTGGCGAAAATTTCTAACGAAATGACCGTCTCTCATTTTATCTCCACTTGTTAGTCGCTCGTTGTTTCAGTTCATACACACGGTCTGCCAAAGCCGCAATATTTTTCATCCGCTGCATTACGTCGCCAGAAATATAAATCTTGTGATGTACGACGATTTATCGTTCTAACAGTTTAAGGCAATTTAATTGTTTTCTGCAATTCATTCCAAAATTTTTGTTTTAATGCAAATCAACGAATGTATATATACGTACATAGACATATCCTATACATTTTTTAAAGTTTCCTTTTTTGAACATAAAACTTTGAAATGAAAACAAAAAAAAACACATTCGGAAATGATTGACAAAAAATTAAAAATAATATTTAGTATTTCTATTTTATTTTTATTTCCTAAAGTTGGATGCATTCTGATTGAATTACTCGGAGGTATTTAGAGGTAAGGGACGAGAATATGTATGATTTATTCAGAATTGCTTTTGAAGCCAGAGCGGTTTTGAAAGCGAAACGTAATTGACGTTCTATATAGAGACAGTCAGACATCAAATCGATTATACTATGTACGCGGTACTTTATGTATTATATTATATAAACGGTGAATTATAGATGCGTCAAAACGTTTATGCGTCTTCTGCATAAGATCTGATGCCGGAATGTTCCACAGTGTTCGCTCCTTATGGCGCCAAAGGACTTGCCGTAGTTTGGTTGAATTAGCGATTTACCGCAAAACCGGTACAACTATTGCTTTGGTTTATCAAGTACTTTTGCGGGATCGCTCGTACGTCGACTTAGATTTTTTTGTTAAATTAATTACTTTGGATCGTCTCTAACATAATCGCTCAAACACACCTTTCAAGTTAGAACTGAAAACTTTCAAGTTAAATTTCTGTTATAATCAAATAATATTTTTAATTAACAATATTCTGATTCAAGTGTTATATTCGGAACAGGGTAATCATTTATTCACCATTTTTTCGTACGGATACTAGTTTAACTTCTTAACGATGTGTACACAATAAGTTTGGCTTCGTAATCTTATTTGCAGTTAGGATTTTTCGATTGAATAAAAAAAAAAAAAGACTTATTTATAATGCATGCCATCTTATCTAACGGAAAGATATTCTTTTCAGATGTTTACATCAACCTTCTGTGCGTTCCGTAAAAAAAAGACTCAAGTGGAATTCTTGTTTGCAAACAGATAAAAGTGAATAGAAATTTTGTTACAAATTTTGTTGTATTCAAATGTTAAAAGAATTACTTTAACATAAATATTATAGTGCCATCAACTAAATAAACTTTAAAGAGGAAACGTTCTCGTTCTTTACAGTTGGTAAGGTTTAGGAGTACGTTGGATTGCCATATTTGAGTTTACAATTACTAATCACCTTATTCGTCAAGCAGAAGTTCTGAGTTTATCTTGCGCCATTTTTATTTTGCGCGTGTTTAAGATTTATACTTGTGGATCCTTGGGTACACAGGTTGTTTCGGCACTGAAGTGGCGGAACTAAAATTAGAAATAACATTTGGTAATGCTATACTTAAGTCATGCTGGGTGCTCACAACCGCTATACTCTCACAATTAGTGAGTAATCAAAAAGAATAAATACGGTGATACACCGATGACAATAATTTGTATTCGCATTTATTTTATTTTCTTGCATCTTGTATTACGTTAATGAACGTAACTCTGAGAATCCAACAGATGAAAATAGCTAGAAATGTTCCGGCCTTATTACAATCACAATAATATCCAAAGAAAACTAGCCGGCAGCATATACCTGCGAGGTCTTTTTAATTTCGTTTAGGCATTTATTATAAATTTATGTTAATTAGAAACAAAGTAATCTCGAAGGAAAAAGAAAATAAAAAAGACACCAAACTAAATGAAAAAAAAGAAAAGAAAAAAATATGTATACGCTAAGCCTCGAGATTTTCATTCGTCGTGGATTAGTGTTGGCCTGAAATATCATAATCTAGAATGTAGATAGACAATGACGTAACATTCTCCTCAGTTTCTTTTTTTTTTTTCTTCTAGTGAACGAGGAATGTACACGCTGTATACACAACGTCATAAGGAGCGAACAGACGAGGTTCCATTGAGCGCGCTCGAGCATTTACCTCTGGCAACGTGGTTGGACCCAACGAATACTATTAATTATTTCCACGTGACGTAAGAAAAACAGTGGCCAAAGAAAAGGGTTCGTGGGAGAGCGAACGAGCTGACTGTTTCTCTTCGTCACTACTCAGTTTCCGTGACGTTGTTGGCGCTCCGGAGATGGATCGCAAGCCTGATCGTTTGCCACAATGACGTGCGCTCGCAGTCGCCATAATAAATCCGTTTTACGCACCCGTCAATCGCACTCTGAGCTGACAGACACTTGAAACAAATAGACACACTCAGGTAAACGAAAAGAAATGATTTTTACAATTTTTTTTTTTCACTTTCTCACCATTCATGTTTTTTACACCGGTTTTAAAATATAAAGTAAACAAGAACACTAACATAAAAACAGTGTAAATTTAAAGAAAGTTAAATTTTGTTTGTACAAATATATGAAACGATTATCGGATTCATGAATATAAATGAAATTGTATGACGATGACAAACAACATTTAATGATGGAACGATTCGTTTAGGCAAATATTTGACGAGTTGCGTTCTCGTCTAAGCGTATTTATAAAGCCTCTAATTAATGTCTTCGCACGTAATGTTTTCCGTTACAGCGTCTTTCCTGGCGGGTGGTTAGTTACGACCAAAATGCAAAGCCGAATCGTTCACAACAAATATGCGAACGGGATTGTGTCTTCTAGCAGGCTTGCGAAATGCTGCTTCTAATGACTCCACTCTGTACCTTGAACTGCTCTACCCACAACAATTGTACCGCCAGCTTTATAGCCATGCGAGGCTGTAGGCTTGCATTCTCTACGGGCTATAAATACCGCGGGGCCTATCAATGGGATAGCTTGTTTCATTCATATAGACTCAGAGAGATGACGTTCTCTATTAAACAATTTTCATGTCCAATCGTATATTTTATACTACCTTGTTGCATTGTTCCGGTCTTATCAAAACAGCCATTGTTCACATGTTGTGAAAAAAACTTAATCTACACACATTTCAACAACAAAGTGAACATGATTATCCCCGAATCCTGGCTATAAAATGTTGATGCCCATGTGTCACAAATATTAGTTTGATAAACTTTGCCCAGATTTTGACATTTATTATCAATTTCAACCTGGAACAATGCTACTAAATAAATTTTATAATTATATTCTTTTTCACCTGAAGAGAAAAAAAGTTTTTTTCTGTACTTTAATTTTTGTATGATAAATAAAGTCTTTAACTTTAATTACAGGTGGTAAGTTGGTCGATTAAACATCAGCAGCCCGACAAATACTCGACGATCTCTGCAATAACTCGATTCAACTCGGCGGCGCTGCTAAAAGCGAAGAAAAAGAGATGGAAAAAAAGCCAGGCGCAATATAACACGTATCTATCAAGAGGGCAGCAAAAATGAGGACGCCCCACGTTTCGCCGGCGCCAACGTTGAGATTTTTCTTGACCTATGAGAACAAAGGTCCCGCTCAAGGGTCCGAGAGGAGCCATTCGTGGGTTGGATTGAAGGAGAAGAAGAGGAAAGAATCCAGTATGGTTCTCGGGTGAGAAGCACTGGAGTCCTCTGAAGAGCTTTCGAGACCGTTGCCCTCTCTCCGTTCATCGTTTTGCAGCGATCTTCCGGGGAATTGATCTCGTCTCTCAACTTGGGCGATACGATGCCGGCGTATTGTTTGCACTGTTTGCGCTGATTTATTGTCATTTGTCGCGGCATCTGCGGGTCCTTGGCAAATGAAGACAAATTGGAGCGTCGTTGCAGTCAACTCGGAAGCCAATGGACTTGCAACTGGCAAGTGCAAATTTTGCACTTTGCGACCCAATTTTGCGACTTGTCATTCTAACTGCAACAATCTGCGGCAATAATTGATGGTTGATTGTCCTAAAAAACGGGGGCCGATTTTCCGCCTGAGTTCGCCGGCTTGATGCCCCCCTTGCGGCTCGATTAAAAGCTCGTTAATGCAGCGGCATAAAAACCGCAAGTCTCCGCGGATAAATTATCATGTCCATCCATCAGTGTCGGAGCGACCGAAATCGCCGACAGTCCGCGCGCAATCTGCGGCCTGCTTATTTTTAGACTCTGCGTTAAGAAAGTGCTCTCTTCCAAACGGACCGATTTAAATTCAACCTCTTGGCAAGCGACGATTGCCGAACGTTTTGGCTTGTATCAAACATATAGGCGGCAACATCGAGAGATGAGTCTTTTCACCAACGAAGAAATCATCGCTAAGTAGAAATAAAAATGTGCCCATTTGAATAATTTTAGAACAAATTTAATTTTTAGGCAATGCTTGCATGTTTCAAGTTTCCTTTTTTTTTCAGTGTTCACTTGGTCTCCTTTTGCGGCACTGAACTCGTCGTTTTATTATCGTCACTTTAACTGAAGTGAATCTATAATAAATAAATAAATACAACTGTTGGAAGGAGCCCACTTATCCGCTGAGATTCTCATCTGCGCGCTGAATAAGTAAGTAAGTAAAATTCTCACGTACCGAGAGACTTTGCATTGATCGTAGCGGCAATTTGTCGATACTTTCTTTTACCTCTTCTAAAATATGTGTATCCCACACATTTGCATATTTACACCCACATCCACTCCGGTTGGTTTCAGATGGCTGCGAATATCATCGATACCGAATGAGTCGCGCAATGACGGAAGCCTCGTATAGAATTCCGATTAATTTCGCTCGCGGCTAAACTTTTTTTCATTTTTGTTCTTTTTTTTCGAATTTCAACTTTTCAACATTGCACGTAAACGACCGGCTCGGCGCAGTTTCTATCACAAATTGCTCTTGTACTCGATATTGATTCACGTAACTTTTTGTTTAGTCATTTTCGGGCTTGTTAATGAAGTTCTTTGTGACGTGGACACTTGGCCTGGCCGGCTTCGATGCTAACTCCTGTGAAAGTTTCAAATTACTCTGCGTGTCTCCATTGTCAACGAGGCGATATTGAAGCGTTGTTTCATTTTGATAAATTACGTTACGCAGCAGGTTGTTAACGGGAGGAGCGATACAACCCCCCGTGGCTGCTGCAAATCTGGCCAATGGGTTAAGTTTGGTTCTCGTAACTGACAAGGGGTGTTGGCGCGTTTGGCGAGCGTTATTCTGCGCGGTTCTCTTTCTAGTCAAAGGGCGCGCAATCTGTTAATCAGAAACGATAACCAAACCATTTGTGCGAAGCCCTTCTGACCCCAGAAGTAAAGCTCAAACAAGGACGATTTACAATCAAAAGCTCAACTTGCTTACTCATCTAACTCGACCCGATAATTAAAATGAAAGCGTCTTTCTTTATCACCCCGGGTTATTTATCAGATTATGGTCTTTGGATCAGCAGTATTTGCGGGTGTTTACGAAATGTTCGGCTGGGTAGCGCACGTCTTTTTGTCATCCCAAAGTGAAAGGGACGATTGTGAAATTAATCGAACACTCGAATCTCGCTGATTGCTCATCCTGAAGAAAAGTTCTCGGCCAACTTTTGATCTCAAAGTTGAGCGCACCGATCCGTTCGTTCATAGTTAAGTGGATTCGTTCCAGTCAGACTGCTAAAACATTTTTTAATCGAAGTTGCGAAAAAGGATAGTTGGGCCGGCGCTTAAATGGATGGACTTTTGCGAGTAAGCGCTTTGCATGTACGCGCGTCGGGATACAGCAATGGATGGGGTAATTAGCAATGATTCATCAAGTATACTTATTACGAATGGCTTCTGTCAGACTTCTGCACGATTAAGTCGACTCAAACCTAAGACAATTAAAGTGCATCCGAAACTTACGTTTACAATTATACGGCAAATTATTATATTCACGTAAACATAAATTTTAATGTTTATTAGTACAGTTAAATTAACTGAACGATTCCTGTACAATGTTACACTTTGTTGTTTCATTCATTCTAGTCCACGAAAAATGAGGTTCGACTTTAAATTCATTTCAATTGCGAAGCGTCGGATTTCAGTCGTGATTATTATTCGCAGCCGATAAACTTTTAAATCCAATTATCGTGGTAATTAATGTGTCATCAAATTCATTAATTATATGAAGTCTGAATTCAATCGCGTATAGTCTTTCTAGAGAATTGTATTCGATGTTGCAATAACGATTTTATAATACAAAATAATATAAATTTACAGCGATGTCAAAAAAAAAAAACGCTCACAAACGAACGATCGACATGTTAATTAAGATTCAAATTACAGTTAATTTTTTTTCTTAATTACATGTTTAATAAATTGGCATTTTGATATTGCAAAGCGTTGGACAAATTTAATCCAGCGAGTAGCAAATTGTGAAGTGATTCGAGCGAGGTAGATTTTTTTGTCAAAAAAGAGGAAGCGACCGATAAAAGAGACAATCATGTAAAATTACATGTCTGGAAAATATGAAACTGTCGAGGAAGATTATCGATGATTAAAAGAGGACCAAAAAAAATAACATGAAGGCTCGCCGCTGACAATTTCGTGATTCAGTGACGTGATCATTTTCCACTTGTGAGTTGCTGCACAGTTATTTTGGCAACCATCCGTAAACTGGCCAATATGCGACGCGTTGGAATCACTCCAAACAGTTCAAAATTGCGCAGAGGATAAAAGCGATGAAGGAAATACCCCGAACATCCTTCGTGTATCGGGAGGCCTTTCTTTCTTATCCCTCGGTGAACACGACTTAATCGCATTTGGATATGATCCAGCATATGACGGCAGTGACGACTACCGAAACGTCTGCTGAAACCGGCTCGCACGTACGTTTCAAGAGACTAGATAATGCCCTGTCTTCCGACACTTACTTGGCATCGTAACAGCGATCACCGAACAATTACAATTACGTTTGTTTCAATCAGATAACATTTTAACTGAATTGCACTCGCTTTTTTTACGTCTTCTTTTACGACCACAAGTATACTTCATTAGCGCCCGCTCGATAAATTGGTCCCGAATTTTCGTCCCTCGCTCTTTAATTGCTTAATTCCGTCTGATGAATTTTCAATGAAAACTAATTTTTCTCAACGTGAAAAAAACGAAAAATAAAAACGACGATTATCTCTTGGTAGACGGACGTGTTGTTGATATATAACATTTTACAATCATTTAAAATATTCCACTATCTTTCCAAGGAAATTGCTTTACGTGTATAATGAAGTGTAGTTATAAAGGTACACTATCAAATGAGATAAGCGAATTGTGGAAGGGTTGCTTGACGCAATCACCGTGAAACATATTCAACAGAAATAATTCACTTGAAAATCATCTAAATCTTGTTACGTCTGCTAACAAGACAGTGATCATAAGTTCCTCTCGGGTCAGAATTTTTTGTTAACATTCCTCGACTGTTGTTGATGAACGCGATTCGAATGCTCGTTATTCTCTGGTAATTTTTTCTTCACTCACAATAATTATTTGATTTGCATGTTTGTTTTGGTATGATTTGAAAATTAGATGTAATTAGTTGCTTGACGAATATCGATGATTGGGTTCTGTTCAACGGTGAATCTCGATTGGACACGATGTCCAGCAGGGGTTTCGCTTTTTACTCGGCGCCTCTTACTTTTCGTAGTTGAAACGAAATTCTATTTTGCGTAAATCTGCATTCGACCTCAACGCTACAAACGACTACGGGACAAGAAGAGCTGATTTCAGCTTGAAATACATTTATTGGTAGATTTCGACCATACGCACGGAGAATACGAGCGTATGCAAATCTTGATTCGCTTTGAGATTTCATTTAATGTTTGAAAATTCTTTTATGTCCTTTAGGAACAAAGTTTCATCCGACGTTCAATGTTATCGCAGGATTATTCAGTTTTTGTTTCAAATCTGTTGCCGCTTTGGAGTATTAATAATTCTTTGCAATTACTTAATATAACATTTTTTTATTTACATTATGATAAAATTATTATTGTTACATTTTTGTAATTTTGTTCATCTCGAACAATTTAAAATAGCTAAATACTTTTCTATATGAATTGAAAGAGATACAATTTCAATGGTCGGTTAGTAATCGAGTTGAGATTTAGTCAGCCATCAGAATTATTCAGTAAATTGGATGCATTATTTGCATTTCTGTGTCATTATTTGCGCTGAAACATAATGATGAACGAAATCAATTTAAATATATTGTTTCGCAGCTGTTTTAGTTGTACGTATTGTAATCACTTGAGTTACATACGGAATTATCTATTGATTTATAAATTGCCAACATTGTAATTTGCGTTGTGTCGATATAAACTTGCATTGATTAAAACCTTCTCTTACTACCATTAAAAAATGTAGAATTTTAATTTTAAAGTTTGTTTACAATTTTTAGATCGTTTTCTACTCTGTAATAGTTAATTAAAAAATTAATTGACTTTATAACAAATATGCGGAACAACATGAACAATTATATAACTTTATAACGAATTGGTTTCAGGTCAAAGAAGAGGAAAACTGGAAAAGATGTGAATTCGGTAATTAAAGTGTAAACAACCACCCTTTGCTTGATTTACGAGGTACGCACACGTTTGTGAATGTAACATGCTCGCATGATGTAGCGCATGCAGAAATTTAGTCAGAATTGTGCATAGTTCCTAAAGTAACAACACCTCACGTACATTATGAATGCAAGGTATGGCTCGCGATATAGAACTATGTCAGTTACAAGCCAAAGAGTTATAACCAGAGGTATTTCATTACGCCAGTACTTCTGTTAACTATACTGTCGCAAAAGTATGTGTGACCATAAAAGATTAGACGCCATTGAGATTCACCCAGCGTCATTAAATTAGTTTTAGTTCTTACAGAAAAAAAAAATAAAAAAAATAGAAATGTAACTTTTTCAACTTACCGTTTGTGCTGTATCCGTAAGCCCCTTCGCGGGTACAAAGGAACTCCGTCTTTAAGCCAACGCACTCTCGGAGGTGGCGAACCTCGCGTTCTACACACCAGTTTAACTCTTTCCCGTAACCTTGCCACTGAGTCCCTGAGTTCGGATAACGAAACTTCCCTCACTGTAACAAAAACAATAACATTTTCGATTAATTTTTATCACATTTTTGACGGTGTTTTTTTTTTTAATTAATTTTTGTCATTTTGCTACAAAACTTGGATAAAATTTTCATTTAAGGGAACAACGAGCGTAACAGGGATTCTTTATAACAACGAAATTACAAACGTATTTGCAATTTGCTTCTCATTGAATATTTATGGTCGGGTAATTTGAATATACTTGACTTTATGCGTGACGTCACATGAGCAACTCATTACAGCGTTCACGAATAGGTAATTTCACAATTAAAAGACGATCCATGAAGTTCTCCTCCCGAAAGTACCAAAATAGGGGAAGCAACAAATTGCAAAACCGTTTCGAAGCTCTTTTCAATCTATAAACTCGTCAAGTATTTTGGAATCACTTTTTCAAGCTATTCGAGTGTAACAAATTCATCGACGAGGTGTTGTTTTGCAGCAAAAAAAAGTTTTTCATCCCTTCGATTGGATAAAAACGTTGTTGATTTTTTTACAATTTTACATTGCTTATAGCTTTCAATATCAAAATAATCGGCTCAATTTCAGGTCGTTTGTAATTCTCAATTTTCAGTCGGAGCATTTTCAACTTACATATTTTTCAATATTCGTGAAAAAAATCTTTTTCAGAATATATTGATAGATCAGGAACATAACTTTTTGATTAATTACTATTTCGCTTTGCTGTCACGTTTATACAAGGTTGACATAAGACAATAACAATTATCGACACGACACCCAACTTTAGACGCAAATAAGCTACATCAAACAGAAAATTGAAATGCAAATGCGATGATTTATCAACCATTTTTTTGTTCGTTCCGATGAATTATTATGACTTAATATATGTAGAATCAATTTAGGCTCGTACATTGATGTAAGCGGAGCTCGTGTCACATCGGACTGCTGGAGTGACAGGTTTATGTAAAGCGAATCAACGTGTGTGCTTATTACAAGAGGATATACTGAAAAATGCAAAGCAGCGACTGGGAAAAGTCGTGGGTTGATTAATGAACGTTTGACCGAAACGGCAAATAACAAATAGTGCGATGCAAAAGAGCGTCACATTGGATTCATTATTGGGGATCGAGGCTTGTAATAATTTCAGGCTGACCCCCCGCATAAATTGCACGCAGCGTTTTGCAAGAAAGAATTAATTCAAGACAGGTGGCCTTATCGATTTTGCGACAAATTAGATCTCCCGTGATTGGCTTGGGTGGAACAAATTCTGCATTATGATCGATAGAACATTATTAAATTCAAATATCATAGACATTCAACAACAAAAATCTAATTTCATTGAAAAATTTATCATACAAAAAACATTATCATTTATTATTGTATTTAATTACACATTACTTTGTTGATTAGTTTGAATTATTAATCTTTCACTATTCATGTCAAATAACTTTTCATTATTCCAAATGAAAAAAAAAAAATCATTATTTTTTTCCACTATCTTGAAACAACAGGAACAAGAAAAAGTGTCGCAATTTCATTATAACAAAATCCATAAGTATTGTGTTGAGAAAACAAACGCGTCACTTTTTTACGCGCTAGACAAACAGTGATTCTAATCGAGCTCACGGGGAATCACATTAGTGTCGGCCGGTACGTAATGGCATGAGAGAGAGAGTTGCAGCACGAAACAATGTTTTCGTGCATCCCCCCCTCTTACCGAGATTAACTTGCATAATCAAGTACTCGGCAGCAAAAAACTCAGCGTACAATGTTACTGTCACGTCTGGCGGTTAAACCAAAAGAAGGAAACGAATTCTGCTTAGATGATCCTGTGATTAAAATGACACACGGAAATGGGATGGTTCGCGTTCAGGAACTCGTGCATACCGCAAGAGTGACAATTCGGTTGTGTAAATAAAGACGTACCAACCGAAGAGGGTGAACTAAAAAAAATAAAGCAAAAATGTTTATGAAATGCTGGAGCGACATCCCTGCGATGGATTTGACGCGGGTCTGACGTTGCGTGCCGTGGCCTCTGCAACGTTGATGAAATGGCATGATACCGATGTTGAAGTTAACGCGAAACTAGTCGTATTACCGGGAATATTGCAGCACATAATACGAAATATGGATCGTAGGGGGAGGGGGGGGGGGTGTACGAAAAGTTATTTGCTCAAACTTACCGGGATACTTTTGTGACGACGCGTCACCAAATTGCAAAGACAATTCATTTGTGTAACAGCCGAGACAAAAGCATTTGACCTGGTATCGATTTTTGCTGAACTGAAAATTTATTTAGTCTTGTATTGACCGTGCACTCGTGATGTCGTACTTGTTTGCGCCACATTGACCGGCTAATGAGATTTTCTTGCCAAATATTTTCAAATCGCCGCGTTTCATTTATCATCGGGAGGGAAAAAGATCTAACCTAAAATCCTGGCCTTTTTGCCCTTACCTGGCACATGTCAAGTGACACTGCGTCATACAACCAACCTGTTCTTACTCCCACTGATAAAAAAAAAATAAGGCAGCTCTGGTTAACCAAACATGCACATCGTTTTCCAGCTAAAATTTTTACCACGAATAACAAAGTTGGGAAAAAATTCATTAACCTGGTAAATTAAAACTACAGTTTTAGAGTTAGGGAAAAAGTTTGATCCAAGAGAAATGTATGCAGGTAACTTTTCTTGTTTCTTTTTGCGAAATAGTATGGTACAATCGTGCACCCAGTGTTTATGTGATTATTTTGCAGGACTTTCAAAAACGAATCTTCGAACCAAAACTTTTGTTTTGGTCATCGAAGAAATATAAAAAATAAAAGCATTTAATAAAAAAAAAAAAAAAAACAGTTTAAAATTCTCAGTGAGGGACCGACGAACAAACTTTCAAATAACAAACTTACAGTCCGCTTAAAAGCTCGTTTAGAATTAGCTCGACCGTATCTTGGCCATCTTTTAATTCAAGCCAGAGCTCGTCGCTGTGATATTACTATCACAATCTAATCCCAAACGCTATTTTGCACGATAATTGCACGTAAAGCGACACATAATGTACAAAAAAGAGAGTAATCGTTGAACTAATAATGACCGAAGTTCGAATGGAAAAAGGATATTGATGAGGTAATTAATTGTTGGCAGAGAAAAGCTATGAAAAAGTAAATTTAAATCAATGCGGATCAATTACCGCGCTGATGTGGTACTAAAAGTGTATAAGCGTTGGAATTTGCCTCCGCGGAGGAGAAACATTAACTGCGTGTTTTTCACGACAGAAATTAAATGTGCGTTTTATGCGCTTAAACGAAAATCTTGAAGCTCGGAGCTACTAAAGCTGCGTGGGCGTGGACCGTGGAAATAATTAAAATGTTCCTTTTTTTCGTTTCAGTTTTGCCGGCTGGTGCCAATTACTTCAGAAAAAGGTAGATACAATCGTTTGTAGTACGGGCTATGAATGGAAAGATGTGTCGTATCTGCGATTGCAGTGCTCGTAATTACGGATACGTCACATCATCAGCGCGTCGCAGAAAAAGCTCCATTACCAAAAGCTACTGCATTACGTAATTGTACCGACGGACTGAGGTATGTATTTAGTTCAATCAACCGACAGAAGTATACCCATATAAAAAATATATGTTGACATATATGTTACATATGTCGCATTACGCATATTTGTCAACAAATATGTTTCGCTTTACATATATTTGACATATGTTCATTTTCACCTAGGTATTTTCACACCGTCCAGCATGCCGAAAGGACGAAAAACATAAACCAAACAATCATCATATTTTTTTAATCAAAAATATAAATGTCCTGTAATTTATTTTTTTGGTATAAAAAATGTGTGATATTTATTTACTCAGGCCTTCGCTACCGTACTGAAATGTATTTCTATCGAAAGTGCGCGAGATAATATTTTTTTAACCATATTTTCATTAGTGAAGGGAACATTTCATATAATTTTTTAGGAAAAAAGCTTGTTTTAAAACGACCATTCCGATGAAGTTTTAATATGCTAAAATGACTGAAAAACAATTCGTTGCATCATAATGAGTGCAATTTTTTTCAACAAACATGATCGACTGCTTTACAACGTGATCGCGAAGGAGAATAATTAAATTTTAAGTAACTTGATTTCATGGGTAATCAAATTTTTTTCATACCATTTTTCTTGTAAAATTAGCTCCTGATAGAGTTGCCTTCATTTTTCTCAATCGGGACAAAATCAATAGATGAAACGATTCGCGAAATATCAGGGTAAATAAGTTTGTTTCTCGACGATGCTTTTTTGTTTCGATTTGATATCATGTTGGTTAATAGAAAACAAAAGATTTTTTTTATGAATGATAAATCAATATTTGTGAGTTATCATGACAATTCATATGGATTGGCACTCTGTTGAGTAGATTAAAAAAAGGACGCCTCGTCGGTATAACTTTCCGCGCAAACTGAAATAGCACGCGGCTCGCAAGGTAAAAACTTTGACACGTCAAATTCACGGATGACATAGCGCTTTTGCGGATCACGAATAATCCGGATTAAAAAGAAATTGAAAAAAGACAGAAGTTTGAAAAAGGTAAAAATCTTTTTCTTTGCATGAACAGAATGTTGTTAGAAAGTTGAAATGTTGGGAACGAATTTGTCCGGAATTTGGATATTTTTAGTTATAGTAGATATTTAAAATTAGTTCCGGAAGGTAATAAGAATATTAAACATCACTAAAAGTTGGTTTTTATATCGCAAACTTTTTCGCTCTTTTTCTGTTTCAGAATCTTTTCAGATCTTTCTCTGTTAAAACTGCTGCTCAGTTCGTGCAAGTAAAAGTCAACTTATCATCAACTTTATTCAACGTCAAACAGTTATAACGAAAAGTGAGCTTACTCGATGTTGCTTGACGTCCCTTGCAAGCCTCATTAATCACTTTCTCACTCAAGTCAAATGACACTGCTATGTTTTATACTCATTAAAATGCAAAAATTATTATTGCCTCTCGGATAAAAACACTTCGATAGAAAAATTAATACCAATTTTTCAAACTCTCTTTCTTTGATGACAAAAAATAAGTGAACGTCAAATAGAAATAGAAAAACTTTGAGGAGAAAAAAAACTTTATTGAAATGTTGCGAACGTGATTTCTTTTCGGTGTTATTACTTTTAATTTACACGAATAATTCATGTGCGTGATAACAATTTGAGGGAAATAATTACTGAAACGTGCTCGTTGTAAACGCCTACAAAGTATTTACTGACGATAAAAATAAAAATAATAATATAACATTACAAGGAAAGCTTTGCTAAAAAAAAGCTCGAGATTTCTCTGTAATTATAAAACACAAAAGCAACAATACAAAGAAAGAGGGAATCGCGAAATATGTCAGGTAACTTGAGCAAATTATTTGTCAGAAGTGTGACTGATTGTTTGTAGCGCCTCTTTTCTGCTTTCTATGTACAGCAGCGACAGAGAGAAAAAAAAAGTATAATTGAGTTTAGCGCGTTTTAAGATGACTGAAACTTTACTCGTTTCGACGATTTAATCACCGCGCGACTAAAGTATGGCAATGAAAACTCAAGCCTCATTTATATTACACGTACAATTTATAGTTGAGTCTATGTCGCGACTTGCATTAAACTGTGGGAAATCCGATCTGATCCAATTTGAGACTCTTTTAATTTGGTTTACTCAAGAGAAACTGTGAGCCCATCGTGAAACACTGGTCTCTTCTCTTTCCACTACTTCTGCCGTCCAAGTTTCCTCCAGAGAACACGAGACTGCGGTCGGGCTTGGTGGAAAACCCATGACCACTGGTCTGTGAACTGTTTAAATGTCTCCCGAGTATAATTACTCTTCATCGATTGCTTTCAAACTTTTCCTTGACTTAATGACAGTGTAAATGAAAACAAAATGATACTTTGTGTTTTTGTTTCGTACCTGTTACCGAATTACTTGATTATTCTCATGTTTTATTGTTTTATTGTTTATTGAAAATCTTTCCTTTAATGATATATTATTATTTATTATTTTTTATTACTTTGATATAAAAATAAAACAATAAAAATAATTTAATTCAATTGAAATGAAGTTTCAGGTCTGAAGAATCACCGAGCCGAAAACATGGAATGTTTCAATTGAATAAAGCGTTGTAACCAATTGAAGTGCACGCCTTGTTCAAGTACAAGATTTTGAATGTGTCGAATTAATTATATTAGTTCGAGAAAATGAGGTCGAACCGTACATAAGTTGGATACAACAGAAATTTTCGCGTGACGCATACAATCATTGTCGAGTTTTCACTTCTCTCTCTCTCTCCGTTCTCGGGTTTTACTCTAAGTATATACCCCGTAACTGGTGGCACTGTTCGCGACTATTTTGAGATTGTATCGTGTACTCAGCTTGCGCACTGTTACCGCACCATGCGTGTGCACATCCCCATATTGTTTGTTTGACCTCGCTGTTCGCTCTTTGTGAGCCTGACTGTTATATATGCGATAGCGATAAGAAGCACGAGAATTGGAGGCTGAGACAAAACAGCACTTGATACTCTCCGAACCGGAGCTGTACTTCTCATAATTAATTCAACGTTTCCTTGCGCAAATAGCGCGCGTACCCAGATGTGAATTGACGTTGCGAGGTATTCGCATTAGTTCCAAAAGACGATCGCTTTTCACTCGCTATTTTCTTTGCGTGTCAGATGAATATGCTCGATTACTGGCAAACTGCGTTTTCTAAAATTGAATCAATTTTTTTTCATCAGTTTTCGAAAAAATTCATATCAAATTTAATCGTAATAAAATTCACTCGAAAATGTGATATTGATTGAACGAATAGTTTTTGAAAGTGTCCATAATAATATACGATTACGTTTCCGTACAATTTATAGGAACATTCGAAATAACATTTATATTAACTTGGATGATTCAATTAGGAGCACAACTGTTTATCAAACCAAGGAATGTTAATTGATTCATACATCTCGTGAAAGTGGCCACGATCAAATCAGTATAATTTCGCAATTATGTAATTTGGCGGATGAAATAATTCGCCACGTATGTATACAGTTAGTCCGAGGCATCCGAAAGCGACCTTGTTGGCCAAACGGAACATAGCCTGACGTTAAATGGGAGAGCGTGGAAGCATTAGTAAGTGTTAAGTTGAGCAAGCATCTTGTTCTGGTCAAGAGAAACGCAAATGGTAAACTATGCCATGATTAGCTCAGTCTTCTCCAAGGATATCTAATTTACGTGAAATTTAATTCATTCCACGTTATATCCAATGAAATATTTTGCACTTATATCTATATCCAGCTATATATATTTTTTAGCTATTTTTTTCATTTTTTTTTCTCCCAATTTCCTAACCAAAGGTATAACTTTGAAATTTGAATCTCAACTGCAATTTCAAAGTAGATTAAAAGCAGTTTCTTTTTTTGGGAATCAAAGTTACGGGATAACTAAGTGTTGAAACAAGTGGTTCGTCCGAGACTAGTTAAAACTTGCACGCGCCTTGATTTCTAGTTTGCGATCTTCGTGAAAGTTTTCGAGCATGGTGTATACTTTTAGTGATTACGTTTTCAACGAACCACTCGATAATTATCCTCGACACATGCCGGTTAACTTCACTGACTGCTTCTACTTTGGTCAAGTGTTTTGCAGGCAAAAACGTGATCCTAACACAAAGCCTCGTCAATTGCTCAATTACCGATCCGCAAAATTGAACGACTGCAAATATTATATTTTGCTTTGATGGGTCAATGATAATTTTTTAATCCACTTTTAACAGACCATTTTTACAGTTATACATCAATCACTTCGATATCGTATGAAAACGTTCATTAGCGAAAAAAAATTTTTTTCACCAGTTATTGACAATGGAATTTTTTTTTCGAGTGCTTTCGACTAAACAGAAGTTCCTGAACGTTTTAAAAGCGTTTACGAATTTTTTTTGTACTCCACGTGACAGCTATGATGCCGCTGAGTTGTGTTAGATAAAAGAGTCCGTGGATCGCTGTACAAAATGCAGTATTCCAGTGACACATGGGAAATCCCTCTATACTGCAAGCTCGGCGGAATCGCAGTCACTCATAAATGCATAGAATTTTTCTTTGTATTTCAAAACAACTATAGGTATACAATAGGCTTTGAATCCGTGAGCTCAGGATTTCCCAAGTGCCGCACGGCGGTGTCAATTATTAGTTCAGAAAGCTCCAACTTTATTACCACCTTTTTTATTCCGTACGAGCTCCGCTAATTAAATAAACGCAAACAGACAAAACAAATTTCGCGTGGCTCTTCGAGGAGGGATTTCAAAACGATTTTAATTTCTCGTGGTGTGTCAACTTTAAACGATGGGTGGTATACTCATTGCCAAAAGTTTTCCACCCGGGAACGAAATCGTTGCGGCGGAACAAAAGTTGCACACAAAAAAAAAGAAGCACACGGATATTGTGCAATTCAAGTCGTTAAATGGCAGATTTGTATTTCGGAGTGCTCGGTGACTCTTTCACGTTACATTTTACATGCGGGTGGCATCGTTCGCACTGTCACGACGTAACCAAGCGTACCAGGGGAATCGCTTCGTGCTCGGTGATTCCCCACGAGAGCACGCACCTCCTCGGATGGCATCTCCTCGTATTTTCTTACCTGCGTAGACACAGTTGAAAGAGAATAGTAAAAAAACTTTGTGCCATTCTCGTTCACGTTCCGCGCAGTTTGAACAAGTGCAGACGTTTTTACGGCATTTCAATAATGCTAATGTTATTAGGTGTATTTAGTTTTCTTTCGATGTCAAGTTTCCAGTACAAATTTGGAATTACAAAAATCAACTCGTTCGGGATTAACTTTGTTGTTTAGAATTCAAAATCGAAAGGACAACATATAACGCGAGTGGAAAAAAAAATTCATTTTGATTAACTCGGCGTGTGTATAAAAGTGGCGTGAATATGGGATACGTGCCAATAGTTAAGCTCTTAGATTGATGCCAACCAAAGCCTGAAATTAATTCCATGTCAAAGCAAATCGATACGCTGTTCTTGCTACGATTTTTCTGTCACAGCGCCCCAATTCGTTTTGTTCTTGCTGCAGTGAATTATGTACTACAATCGAGCTTTTTTTTAAGCTCAGCCGTTGGACTTCAAACCCATTATGACAGCTCGTAATCACGTCAACTGCAAATAAAAATTATGTTTGCGAAATATTTCGATATAAATTATTTGAAAACCTCGCAACGCTGGGATGGAAAAAAATTCAGTCAGCAAAAACAATATGACTTTTTGTTGGCGAATATTTTTATAATGAATTCGATTCAGATGACCTTTCAATCACATTTTTGACACGAGCTCCGAAATGACTTTTTTGGGTTTGATATTTCATATTAAAATCGTCGATTCGATATGTTTGCTTCGATTGTTTGTTGTCAAAAAAAAATCAAACAGCAAAAACTAAATAACCAATTCAGTAACTTCATTATACTTTTTACACAGAGTCAACAAAGAAATTTTAAATAAAGTGTCAAAAAAATCTGATGGCAAAATGCTTTGATCAAATTGTGACAAAATGAAAACAAATGCCATGCAAAAATGAGCAACTGAATGGCAACAATTCAACAAAAATGTTTTCATTTATTCTGCAGAAATCCCATATTTGTCATTCTTACGGCAATATCGATCTAATAAATCACGTTTTTTGTTATCAAAACGTCGGACGATAATACCACTTACTATCATTTGGAAAAAAAAAAGATAATCCATCGTAACCTGTAAATAACTGGCGGTATGAAAAACGTATAAGATTACTAAATACGTTAAAGCGCTTACGAAACTTGCTTGGTCACGGGAGGGTTTTGCACATCGGTTCGGTAGCCGATAGTGCGTAAAAAGCATAACTGCAAAAAAGCGCGCGGCAGTCAAGTGTGAAACGATATTTCGTACCGCAAGCCGGGTTATGATCGCGATTTAAACCACAAATTCACATAAATTCCGTCTTTGCGCACGGTCTGCAATATTTCCATAGATCGTGCATTAACCGAGCCTTGAGACTTTACGGATTTCGCGCGAGGGTTAATGTTTTTTCAGCGTCGCGGAGCATTATCGACATTGATAAAATTTAAGTTACGACGGGCCGCGGCGATTTCAACAAAAACGAACTGAGAAACTTTTGATAAATTAATTTTCAGCCCCTCGTCGAGGATTTGGTGTTTTATCATCAGCGCGATTTATGACGCGGATTGAGAACAATTTTCATAATGAGCAACAATGGCCGACCGGGGCTCAACTTTGACGGCGCGATTTTAATTAGAGACAGCGCGCGACTTCCGGTTTACGGTTTAGATCGCAAATTAAACGCGCGTGACACTCCGGTGCGTGCGTTGTGCCTAGCAATTAATAATGTCCGTTGCGACGCCAAATGTGCAGATAAATTAAACCGACACTTCCGCGCGGGACTGTGTTTCGATTCACACCGACAACAAATCACGGTCGCGCGCACGCGTGTGAAAAAAAAGAGTGTTATGACAAAGTGAAAATCGCAGACCGGTCGAGGCGAAGTGATGGCGATCGATCGGGTGCCGCTAAGGTACGCGCGTTTTGTCGAGGCTCCGCTCGGGCGGCCGGATGACGCGGCGGCATTTGATGTTGACTTTTTGACAGGGCATAAATATGCATTGCGTGTAAACATCAACAAAAAATTGTGAGTGCGGCGGCTTGAATTAAAATGACTTGTTTGCGTTCGGCGATACCGATCGCGACCAAATATTTGCATCTTGGGGCACTCGCGAGAGGGCGAAAATATCTTGGAGAGAAAATGTTCAAATTGCTGATTCGACAGTTCGCTCAGGTGTTGGTTGTTGTGTCTTCACAAGAGGGTTTATGAATGATGAAATGTACTTCTGGGTTGTAAAATCTGATTTATCTGAAAATCATGAACAGTTTACAAGTATAAAGTAGAGTTCAGTTGTCAGTAAATATTCTGTTACATAAAACAACTTTATACAAAAGCATTTCAAAAAGGGAAAACAAGAAAAACTAAACAGCTTAAACATGTTCTTCAGATCTATATGTCTCAAAATTGTCTAAAAAGTAAGATCCATAAAGGACCCCCCACAATTTTTTTAGAATTTAATTAATTAATTTTTAAAAATGAAATCAAGTTTACACTGTCAAGTGACAAAATTGA
Source organism: Trissolcus japonicus (assembly GCA_030522925.1). NCBI lineage: Eukaryota > Metazoa > Arthropoda > Insecta > Hymenoptera > Scelionidae > Trissolcus > Trissolcus japonicus. The sequence continues at coordinate 219,431 of JAPYZS010000012.1, forward strand.
TCAAGGTACCTTAATAGGATTCTATTTACGGGGTTTGTGTCTGGGCTAGGAAAATTCTTAGTTCTTCGTGGGCGCGACACCCAAGCTTTAATTCACCGATTACTTCTTCTTCGGTTTCGGCACTGTCACTTGACAGCGAAATTCGTTGCTGTGTTCGAGCGACATACAAAAGTGGGGTCGCTTGGCTTAGAGCATTATTTCCAATTGAACGAATGCGTCTAGCTCTCTCTTGCGCGCGAGAAAACTTTTGCCACTGACTCAAAGCCCGGCGCTAAGTGAATTTCCTTGCTTTATTGCAATGCAGATTATGTCATAATTGGACTGCATTTATGTCAAAAGAGCTCGCGCTTTTGAGTGACGCTCAATCATAAATTTGCATCGCTGATTTCTGTGTTTTACTATGTGTGTGTCATTCTTTCGTATTTTCTGTTAAGGATTTCTCTCATCAAGGCCCCGCGAGCGATTCGAGCCCGAGCTGATGATGAAGCGGATGTAGAGCTAGGCAGGATAATACCAGAACGTAAGTGATAAGTATTTCGAGAGGGATTTAATGATTTATTATCTTATTTCACTCACCTGTTCTCAAACTTCTCACTCATCCTCAACTTCCATTGCGAGTTTACGTCTAGAAATTTTTGTTCAAGAAAAGCATATCAACTTTGAAACTGGGATAAATAGTAATTTCGTCGGATTGTTTGCTTTATTGTACTTTTTGACAAATGTTACATTCATCATTCAATTTACTATAATGAAATTATAGTAAATATTAAAAAATGACTATACTTTTTCCCTTAAAACTTTTATTGAAACTTTGTTTTTTGTATTGTTCAAAGAGTCAATCTTAACTTGAGATTGATATTTTCTTTAATTCATAAACCGTCTAATCATGGATGTTAAAAAACTCTAACGCGACATCATGCAAACATTTAAATACAAATAATTTGAATACAGAGTGGCATATTTACATTTAGATGCACTTTGCTTTAAAAATGTATAACCCCTGAACTTAATAATGCACACCGTTAACAAAATTATTTTTTCACTCCATTTCAATAATTCTGGCTTTTTGTTTATGACAAACTATCCAAACTAACTGACTAACTTACTTGAAAATATACCCTGTATTAAATAATACAACAACAACGAAAAATCTGCCAATAGTCGATGAAAATTGTGTCACTTTACAAATTAAATTTCAGGAATGCATTAAACTGCACAACCGATGAGAAGTCAAACGAAGTCGTTTCGATATGCAAAAAGTGTGCGCTACACAATTTCATCTCCTTTTTCCATTACACACGACTTGACTGTTCAAAGAACTGCAAACGTATTTTCGTGCGATGCTTCTTGGCAGCGAGGAATTGTGCAAATTAAACACACGATCCATCATTTCGTGTGGGAATTAAACATTTATAATTTACAAGATACATTGAAAATTCCATCCGCTCGAACCAATTTCCCGAACATTAAGTAAGCTAAATGCAAAAAAAAAAACGCGGAGAAAGGAAAAAAGAAATCCCGGCAGCGGAAGAGCTAGACAAAGAAAGAGCGAGATAGAGGATGAGCAAGACAGAGATAAGGCGAAGAAAAAAAATGAGACGCAAAGATTTGAATTGTTTTGCGTCTAAGAGAAATGCAGATAACGTCGGTTTAGTGTCGCAATGTGTTGCGCAGTGGACAAGGACCCTAAAGGCTCGCGTATCCTCCTGCGGATAGGAAGTGCATTTACGACTGCGAGAAGAGATGTTGGTCGCAAAACTAGGAGTAACGGGGCTCGTTGGAGAGCCGTCGCGTTAAATAATGCAGGCTTCTTACCGCACTAATATTTCAAAGGAGCTGGAACATCTGCTTGGTATATGGGGCACAAGCTTCGCATTTATGTATGAACGGCAAAGCCGCTTCTCGAATGGAGCCGTCGCAAAGGGACAAACTAGAAGTGGTCGCTCGTGTCTACAATGAGAACAACCTTCGTGAGTCAGCAAATTGCTTGGACGTATACATATCCTAATCGTATTATCCAACTGGTCCCCCTGTTCCGATTATGAGACCCCATTAAAATAATCACCCATTTAGCAGATACCCAATGTCGATCGTCAAATTAACCATTATTATAATTCATGTTTCAGATTCGATTCCAGCAGAGATTATCGTTAGGGAAAAATCTCGCACTTCATCAGAGCTATTAAAATTTTGAGATGACGTGTCATGTTAGACGGATCAAAATGGGATCTTGTGGTCTTCCTCAACACGACCATTTCTACTTTGAAATATTAGCTGGAATAGCATGCAGTGCATATCTGTTTCTTCGTTTTGAGTCTTTGTGCAAAAATATATTCTATGACCATTTCTTTTAAATTCAAGCTATGCCGAGACATAATTCTCACTTGTAAATCTTGTTTCTACATTTCTTGAACTTTCTCGTTCAACTGATGGGATAACTTTTTAGACATAATTTGTTAACGAATAGTCATTTGATTTTCGTTTCCTCTAACCCAAGGCCGCCAACTTTCTATGAAAGATTCACTAGACTTATGTTCGATGTAACAGGGCTCTTTGACGGCGGGAAGTTGATTGTCTCAGGTTTTAATTAAAAACATATCTCTCAGTGCAATAAGGTTTCCCGACTTCAAAGTGCGCTAGCCAATTAACTAATTTAATTAGTTATTTAACGCTAAATGAAAGTCACCGGGGAGCTACATTTCGCACAAGCCAAAGAATATCTGGCGTGCGGCGGGATTTCATTATAAAGTGAAATAAAACACGTTCGACTTAGCGCCGTGTTTTCGAGAGTGCGCGCGGACGGGAGGAGAGTCAACTCAAACCGGAAGTTCACAATTAAATTAGAGTTGCCGAACGGGCTCCGGCCTTGATCGGGGGGCCGCAACTGTGTCTCTCGTTAACAAAGCAATCCCCCGCGGTGTTATCTCTCACCGGGAAAAGTTGGATTGCAGGCGTTAACAAAATGCGCACGTCTCGCGAGCGCGGGGTGAGCAGCCGCGGATCCGTTGATTCGCGCGAAATTCGATTTGGCATTACCGTTTAATGGATTCCGAAGACAAGAATTTTCTTATTTTACGTATGATTGTGTGCCGCGCTCTGCCAAACGTACTTGGCGCACTTCCCCGAGTTCGCGACGCAAAGACACATTCGAAGGGAATTGAACTACAAATTGCGAAATCAAATAACTTGGCAAGCTCGCCGTGCATTTTCGATGTCGATTCCGCGATTGGCCGCCTTTTACGCCCGCCGTATATATTTCGCTGATGTAAAGTTCGTGTCACGTGTTTGATTGCACCGAATTTTCCATGCTTATCTTACGCGCCGCCACCGAGTGTCAGGATGAAGCATGCAGTGCATTACTTTCGCTTGGCTTCCACTTCCGTCTCTCTTTTTTACCCCCTCGTTCCCGAGAGTGTCGCACGCTCGCTGCACCGCTCGCTTTCGTGAAAAAAAATTATGGCGCGCATTATTTTTCCGCACTGCGAAATGTGCACGGATCGTTTGATAAAACCCGCCCACGTGCTCGCGAACACGCGACAACGAAATTGAATAAGACGCGCGAATTCAGTGACAAGTCGTGTTGCCTGAGATTTTTGCGCTCAGTCCGGGACAAAAAATTGTTTGCCAACCGCGCGAACGGGTTGCGGTGACGTTACGGAAGACAAACTGATTTCACTGTGATTTGCGAGTATAACTTTTAGGAGGATTCGAACTGTTTTGCTGGGAATCTTAATTAGGATTGAATTATATTTCAAGTAGTACGAACACTTTTTGGTTCGACGCAACATTTCAAATGCAAAAGTCAAAATATTAATAAATACAATTGTAGGAAATTAGATTTTGGTACAACCATTCGAAGATTAGTTTTCTTTTCAAACAAAATTTTTATTTTTGAAATCTACTCAAATGTATTTTGAGTAGTATGAACATTTTTTCGTTCGACGTAACACCTGAGATGAATAAAAAATTTTAAAAATATATTTAATCTTATAAAATATAGTTGAATATATAAAAATGAATAAGAATGAGATTTGGAAAAATTTAGGAACGTTGCTTGTTAATTATTTTGCTAGTTTAATGTATGCAGAGGCTCTGAGGTCAGTTATACGGTCTACAGGCAAAAAGTTTTATATCGTATTTACGTTTTCTTTGACGTTGGGAGCTGCTTTTTGGAGTGTAAATTCTGAGCGAAACGCTAATGACTCCCTCGCGGAAACACCTGTGCGCCATTCTTCCTGGATCGCCACGCACTATCATTCTAGTTGGCACATTGCTAGCGGCTGAATGCACGCTGATGAAAAAGAGGTCTAAGATCGACAAAAAGTTTGTTGCAAGTGCATCGCAAGAAAGTCGCCGATTTTTGTTGATTCAAGCTTGATATATTAATAATAATAATACTCATACCAAGAGCGCCCGGCTGTGCAAATATACACGGGGAGAGAAGTACTTGGGCTCTCGGTGAAAATGTGGCGCGCAGTCGTGAATGCAATATCGTGGTCCATTAATATCCGTAGAAGGATGGCGGCATATTACTCGAATGCTTACTCCGGATCTGTATTGTAGTTTTTTTATTTTTTCATTTTTTCACCTAACAAAGTTTTTGGGTTGTGACGTTAAACTTTATGGTTTAAATTTTGAACGTTAAAGTATTAAAGAATGAAATATAAAAAAACGATTAAGAACATAAGATTCAATTAATTTAACAATTTATAAGTTATAAAAATATAAAAAGAACGTCTTTGGATGAAAAAGTTTACAGGCATGATTTGAGTAAGTTTAGCATAAAGTGAATGAAAAATAGAAGCAAGTGATGTCGAAGACACCTGGAATCTGTTGACATAAATTTCCGATAAGAATTCAGTGTCATTGTTGGGTGAAGAACAAGAAAAATAAAATTACAGCTAGTTAACGATACTGTTTACGATCCGTAAACAGCTACGGATCGTATTAAGCTCATAGCATTGGTAATGACTGCCATTTAAATGGACTATCATTTTTGAAAATTGGCACAAAACAAAATTTCCTACAGCTTTATACTTTCGAAGAACTCTTTATCTTATATTTTTTTTACTTTATCTGTTTTCTATACAGGGAAATATGTTTTACACATATTTATTGTCTTCTTTCTTTTGTTCTCAAACTTTCAGTACAAGTATTTTTTGGAGTGTAAATCCGACCGGCACCTCCTCGTGGTACACTCTGGGTCATGCAAACGCCGGCGGTATATAGCAAATATAGATTTTATATTTTTGAATATGTTGGATCTATATTTGCTTTTCTAAAATTGTTCTATGCTCAATACTTTTTTAACATTATCATTCACATTTATTTTTCAGTTTTCTCAAATGCACGAAAAGTGTCACAAACAACTTTTTTTTTCTACAGCCTATATACACTCAAAGAACTCATTATCTCATCGGTAACATGGAGAGAAAAAATCAAAACGATATACATTTTTGCAGTTCGTGGGTGATAAGTTTTCGTTACAGTTATACTTTTTTTTCTTGTGTTTGCCAGTCGAGTGCCCCCTGTTTTGTAAAGTGTTTTTGTGAAAGTTAGTGTTTGTGTATGTGTGTAATGTGAAGTGCAAATAATTCGTGTTAGTGAGTGTTATGAAATTTGATATCAGTGCGTCGAAACTGTTCAGCAACAAGTCTTCGGAATCGAGACTGACAATGTTTGGGTTCTTGGTCAGATGTTACATCAGTCCACGATTAAAGCAACGTTTCCTTTGCCTCCTGAAACCTTCTCTGCAACCTGAGCTCGTCAGAAGTAAGTTTTTCCAGAACAAATTAAAAACGATATAATTTCTTAATTCAAGATCGACTCAAATGGTAGAAAAAAATCAAGATCGCGATGAAGATTGTTCGAATCGACTAAACTTTGCGATACGTATCCGCAATATTCAGGCGGTTCGTTTTGCGGTAACTTGCACACAAGTTTACACTTTATTTTCTCAAAGTTCCAGCGTGCGAAAGTGCATTATCGGTACAATTTCAATGTCTCGGTAACCCATTTCTGCCCGTCTCGCAGTCAGCGCGATTCGAAACTGATATGGAGATGGAAGGCAGTGATGCTCTTTTTCTAGTTCCGAGATCGTGGCACTTTGCTGGCGCGTCCATCGGGAATAGGTAATGCATATTTTATGATCTCGCGACGTCTTGTTTCTCCCGGTGCATCTATCTTTTTCCATTATTTTGTCGACTGTTCTCTATTTATCGGGCTCTCCCCGGTTCTTAAGATTTCTAACATCACCGGGAAAAGTCACGTACAGCAGACGAACGAGCAAGACATAGTGACTGCCGTTTCGCGATGAGATTAAACTTGTCGGACTTGTGCTGTTCGATACGATGGAAAGAACGAAGTGGTAAGCGTGGCGTCGATTCCGGCGACATCCTCTAACATCCGTACAGAACTGGAAACTTGAAAAGAGTTTTTGTGCTACCAGTTGATACCGTCTGATATCTCATTTGATATTCAGACTCTTACGTTCTATTCCTTGGCGCGCTCGTATCGTTCCTTTTTTTCCCTAAACATCAGCTCGTCAAGACTTTTCAACGGATTATCGAGGGTACAATGTTTGCGAACATTCGGACCTCGCTTTTCGTGAATCGTCGTCGAGCATTTGCTGTTACGTGCATTCCAAAACGGTATGCTTTCAATTCGTTCGCTTTTTATTCCGGCTAAATATTATTCAACCGTTCAGACGATCGATATTGAACAAAAAACTGGTTAATAGAAATACTAAGATAAGATAGATTTGTTCCTGAAAAAGATGAAGATAAGAGATAAGGAGAATAAAAGACACGTGGATTAGTGATCTTGTATTCTGAATGAATTTCAACTTAAACGTTCTGAATTATATAAATATATTTTCAAAAGTCTGTTTCGAGCGGAAGGGTGTTAAGGAATTTGATCAGTTCGCCCTTACCTTTATATCATTCTATTAAGAGATTTGTTAGACTAAAAGATTTCTAGGAAAAGATTTTTCTCTGCTGCTACTAACGTTCCCTGAGTTATGTCTAAAACTAGAAAGCTCAGTAAGAGATATTTGATCTCAGACATGCGTTCCAACAATTCTATCAGTTTCACTCTGAAACGACGGAAAATTCCAGACTACCCATTTCAAAAAAACAGAAAAGTTATAATTACGGCGATTTATTCTGATTTTTCAATCTTTTTGAAATAGATTTTGATTTTTGAAATTGTATAATAGTTTTTTCAAGGATGGTCAAGGTAACAAAATCAGGGTAACAAAATATTTTCAGGGTGTCTTTTGCAAAACAAAATTTTTTCCAATCAAAATACTCAGTTAACAATAAAAAATATGAGCGTATTTTTGGATTGAATTATGTTGAGCCTGCATTATGTTAGAATATTGTAATTAAGTCGCGAGCAAAGCGTATATCGTCAGGTCGGGGTTAATCGTGGCAGCGTTCAAAAGGTCGTATTGTGCCGAAACTTTCTTCACGGATGCTCGGGTTCGAGCTCGGAGACGATCACGCAAAGACCATAGAGCAGAGGAGATGCCGAATCATTGTTATCTGCGGGGCTTTTGTGTTGTCAGGAGATTTCGTAAAATATTAAACTTGGCTGCACGGCGAGCGTGACCCCGCCCTTCTTCACTTACCTTGTTGGCGTAGTAATTATCTTCGTGCTTTCGCGGCTCCGGGATATTATCCACGCCGTTTTCGATTCTATACACGAAACTTCCTTACGCAAAGGTGCAATTGGCGCTGGAAGATTAATATCCTACGTTGCAATGCGCTCGCAAAGAATGGAGACTTCTGCCGTTTTCACCTCTCCTTTGTGTCATGGTCTTTACAACTATCTTTGACCCGATCAAAGACCCAACCACTAATGAGAGTGTTCTACAAATGCTCCCGCGGATGAATAAAAGGCGAACGAAAAGGAAATTGAGATAAAAGATTGGATGTAATCAACAAATTGTTTTGCTCTCTAGATGAATGACATTTTGTTTAATGCGCGCCCTGTGTATACTCTCCCCTGTGATTCGAAATTATCGTCTGAAGAACAAAGATAGTATCTCGATTTCTTTTTTCGCCGATTTAATGAAAACAACATTGTGTAAAAATACCTTTGTGGAATTGAATTAATGAACAATGGAGCTGGTAAACTCGTGCATAAAAATAATGCCTTTGATTTTTTTTTGTTCTTTCATTCGACTAATTGTAGCATCACGAAACGTCAAATCATGGCATCATGATTAATGAAAATTTAAAATTAATCGCCAATTTAAAATATTGCATGATAATTTTTTTTCGATTTAATAAAATAAACACAGCAAAGTTTAAGAAAACATATTGAATAGTTATATTTATTGTTACAAATAATGTTATTTACATTTCAATAATCGAATAAAAATATACCTGTTAATAGTAAACATATGACAAAAAATAAAATAAAATTCATAACAAATGTTGGTATTGATCATTTGATCGAACGAAAATAGTATATTGGGAAAAATTTGTGTTACCACCGATGATATCGGGATACATTTGTCCTGACTAATGCAATACGCACCGCTGTGAAATCGATAATTCGCACAGTTAAGTGGACCAAACGTAAGCTGAGAAAATTATGTGCACAGCGGGATCTAATCTAGAGAGTCCAATGAAAAACACACATCATGATTCCATGAAACGATGCCAATTGGCTGTAGTTAAACAAATATTGAACTACGGTAGAACAAACTTAATATCTCACATCATTTACATTACCCATTCAATTAAGAACCCAATTACCAGTTCAAAGAAATCTGATTCATAATGCAATCGATTTATCAAATTTTAAATCATACTGAACATAAAATCTGGCCTAGATGTATTTCAATTTTTGCACCGGAGTTGTATCGAAATTACAGCGAATGGAATATTAATCCTCCAACATCTTTCAGTTTGTTATTTGTACACGTTTTGCAGTAATGTGTATAGTTAAAATGAATCGTCAAACAAAAATGATCCGCAAACGTTTTCAGTACTGTGCGCTTATGTCAATCGATCCCCCCCGTTTTAAATTGAACTGTCATTGGTACGAATCGTTTCAGTGCTCAACAAGCGAGCAAACAAGTTCTATTTATTCAGCTTACATTAATGATTTCAGAATGCCCCTTTGAATCACAACACATGTTTAGATTGCATTTCAATGTAACATAGTAGAAGAGAAAGAGAGAGTTTAACAAATCAAAATCTAGACCAATTTTTAGCAATAATAAAATTATTGACGGATCCCCGATCTGTCCAAAATCTTTGATATGATTGTTATTCTACGGTCTTTGGTATTCTAGTAACCGGACGGCATTATAAACTTATTCAGTACCAAATTATTCGGTCCGTTCGAATATCAACTCGATGAGACATTAATCGGCATGAGATTGATTTTATATTTTTGTTCATTGTATTTTTATCTACTATCAGTCACCGAATTTGAATAAAACTGTCGGGCATGCGATTGTTATAATTTAATAAGGGCGAAGAAATCCCCGAGTCTCTCGTGCCGTTCCTTTTGTTTGTTTGACGCGACTGACTATTCACTATTCTTACTACTGCGGTATGCTGATTCGACCCGAACAAGTCGGTATAATAACAGAACATAATTACTCGCTTTGAAATGACGAAATGCAAACGGGTCCGAAATTTCATACCAACTGAATGGATATGCGTGAAATTTGAATAACTGTCGAATGAAAGACAGCAGCATTTCAAAATCAATTTGTCTCTTAGTGAGAAAGGCGTGCCCATGGCCGTTCTTCGAGTCTTGCACTCGTCATTTCCTCCAATTTGGCTTGTAAATGCCGTCTGAATATATCTTCAACTTCGTTGGTAAGGTCAGGTACCTCGTTTCCTCGCGAGTTTGTGATATTGGCTAAGAAATAATTTCACTAACAGTTATTATTTCCAGTTCAGCGTTTCGTCCCGGCGAGATTCCAATTTTTCATTTTTTCTTTTTCGTGCGTTTCAACTCGAAACTTTATTTGATTCAGAGGAAAATTCAGATTCCTCGAAATCCTATTTTTGAACTGTGCCGAAATTTTGAATCTGTATTGCAAATTGTTATCGGACAAATTGATTACAATGAGATTCAAACGACTTCCGCCAGTTAAAATCAAATGTATTTCAGTTGAGCGACATCATAAGTATCATCCGTAGGACCGTCCAATTTGATTACGCAACATTTCACCTAAAAAGAGTTTATTTTCATGCAAAAAAGCGCAATCTCACTTGCATATTTAATTTCAGATGCAGCCGTACGTAGTTGTAATTTCATGCCAGAGAGGCGCAAGCTCGGAATAAACATTTCAGCCTCGTTACGTATTTGTATTTAATATGCTTTTAATTATTCGTCTCTTTTATTTTCTTTTTTTTTGTCCTGGATGAATACATCAATCATTTATTGCAGCTTTTTTAGCTCAACAATTGTCCGAATGGAGGAAAGAAATGCACTTGCATGAATGGCGAATGAATGTTGAAGAATAACGAGAACGATGCATCGCGAGAAATTTCGACAGTTATGGATTTGCAAGCACTGATGTGCAGCATGAACGGTATCTGTAGAGTTTGCCTGACACCAGTACGTCTCTACTGACGGTTGATTTGAGCAATGCGTTATGCCATTTATTGAATCATATTCTTCACTCTGTTTTGCATATGTTTGTTCATATAAAGTTGAAATTATTCACAAGTAAATTATTTCTCTCGCATTCACTTTTAACTTCGTTTACATGTCGAATCCTATAAAATTATGATTCCAAAAGAAAATGGTTTTTAATAAATAATAAACGTTTAGAAATTCAGGATTTACATTTTTTTTGTATCTCATGAAATATTTTATCGGTACGGAATATCCAAAAAGCATTTTGAAATCCTTCTACTGTCAACCATTTTGAACAAAATGTTCTCATGTTTTTGCAACTTCCGATTGTTTTGAAATTTCAATATCAAACATTTTTCAATTTCGTATAAAAATATACTTTGCTGTAAAACTAAACTTGCATAGAATTCTTTTCGAAGTAGGTAGTATTTTTCTTCCAAATTTTTTTTTCTCCTCTTTTTGATAAATGCATTTTAAAGGTTCCTGACGTTGAATCCAAATTCTTCTGTTTAATTGAATTTTCGTAGAACCCCTCAACCTCAACCACTCACAGAATTAATTCAGCTTGCGTGATTGCAGTTCGATTATTTTATGCAAAGCATTATTGGACTTCCAAGCAACAGCGTGTTCCTCATTAAGATAACGTAAAAAGATCCGATCAGCCGTGCGTCTGAGTTCAATTAGAGAATCTAAGATGAAATTTCGAACATGAAATTTCATTGCCATATTAAAACTCGTATTCTATGGCACTGTGTGCACTTAACTCTCTTATTTGTAATATGAACTCCTTGAGATTGGATATTTCAATGAATCGATTTTCAATCTGATATAGTATATGCCACTGCACACGAATAATTTTCATTGAAAAATAATTATCAAGATATAATAACTAAATCATCTCTGTATAATATAAAATTAGTAAATTTTTTTTTAAGTTTACTCAATTTAAATAAACGCTTTTTTTTCTAAAATGTGAAATAATTTCCAAAAACATTTGCGTAATTATCTCAAAAATGTTGTGAAGACATGCATCAGTTGCCTTTGCCACTGTTCCTTGTAAAAAAATTCTTTGTGGTAAAGAACCACTAAAGCGCATTTTATTTGACGAATTTTCAAGTGAAACGTAACTGACCACAAAGGAAAATCATACACAAATGTGTATCGTAGTTACCAAACGGAGAAATTCCAAAGAAATCACATTTTAATGTCTCGACTTCTGTCCAAGAAACACAACTTTAGAATAACTTGACATCGTAAAAATTGGATTTGTAACAAAGCGTCGTTAACTGACAGGACATTTAGACAAGCGAAAAATTTGAAACAATAGAAATTGAATTGGCGATTCTCTCGAATATTAATAGCGAACGAAAACTCGACTCATCTTTCTGTTCTCAATTTTATATCAATCTTTCTTGAAGTTCTATCAGAAGAGGAAAAAAAACGAATTATCTTTTATTTCATGAATTTTACAAGATTATTAATGAAAAGAAGCAACTTTCCAGAACGATAAAAAATTTGTCTCTTCAATATTAATTTATGGCTTGCGTTAGTTCTCTTGTCACCATCGTTTTTATGAGAACATTTCAAGGATATTTCAAGGGTCGGATCATAAGACGGCCCGGCGCCAGAGAGACGCGTCGTGGATCAAACGACAGAGTGGCGCGTGTTTAGCCCCAAGTCTACTATCGTTGACCGCCCCATCGTTTCGTTTTTATAGAAGAGTCGATATTTGGAAACCGTTTCGACTGCGGAATCTCCCCAACCAAATGGGCAAATAATTTCACTCAAAACATATTCATCCCTGGGAAAATGATATCTCTGCGAGAATGTTTTTGCATACGTAAACAAATACGGCTGCAGCAATGGAGTAAGAAAATAACAATCGAATTAGATTTCAAAATAAAATAACAAATAAATTAAAATGTTCATACTAATCGGGAGATGTCTTGTGTCATCAAATTGAAAGCTGTCCAACTCAATGACGCAACAAAATCTTCAAAGACATTCCTGCACTTTTTTTCGTTTGATGAGTAAGACGCGCGTGCAATACAAAAAGGAGAAACAGGAAGGAAAAACGAGAGGGCCCAAGAAAACGAGGCAATTGAAAAGAAAGTCAAAGCGGACCGAAAGCTCGGGATATACGAGTCGGCGGGCAGTAAATCCAAGATTTGTATAATACCAGTGGTGTGTGACTAACGCGATAGTTTCGCGGAGAAACATGCCCGGCGACGACCAAACGCCACGCCTCGGTCAATAAAACTTTCTCGCTATCGAATTTCTGCACCGAGGAAAAATAAAAGGCTGCAGCAGCACAGCGCCGAGTGAGAGGGAGTGAGACAGGCACAGAGCGCAGTTCCAAATAATTGGGCGGCGTAAATAAAATATCCGCATTTTTTTCGCGAATTCGTACACGGAACATATTCTCGCCGGGCAATTTCTACGCGAAACGGCTGCGCAGCTGGAAAATATTGTTGGATTACAGAATTGTGCATGTGGATTTTTGCCGAGGTTGGAGATAAATCAACGAATGATTCAATTGCGGTTACTTTTGTGTAGCTGCGGGTCAAATGACGTTCGCAGATGAGCGGCCGAGAGGGCTCGTAAACTGCAACGAAAACGCCAGTAACTTTTTGTCGCTCGTATTGTTTTTCTTTTCTTTTTCCTTAACATGTTTGGGCGTTTCTGTTTTTTGTTATGAACAACAAGTGAAAGGAGAGAAGACATAAAAAAAGCGCAGCCCCCACGTGATCGGCGGAAAGCGAGAGACGACGAGTTACGATTGTAAAACGCGCGGGAGAAAAATATATCGGGGAAACAATAAAGGCTCGCCGATCACTTCTGTGGTTCTTTGTAAGCTCCGCGCGTGCTGAGCTGCTCGACTCTTCGACCACTTCTATTATTCAGCTATTATTACGGCCAAGACAACCGGGACCAAATACGTCTTGCGTTCCCGTTGCGAGCTCATTGTGCGTGAAACCATTGTTCCATTGCACGTGCCGCACCTTTGTTGAGGTTAAGGTGCTTTGGACCAAGCCAGGAAATCTGCGCCCGACTCTGCGCACAATATAATTCCCCAGTTTTTGTAGCGCATTTTTACCGAGACTGCCAACTTTCTTATTTCTATTACTGCGGTACCTTTTTCTCTGTCTCTCTCACACACACATTTCAAATTTTTTTGCCCTTGTTTCTGCAATGAAACGTAAGAGTAGAAGAGGTCTTTTAACATTTAACAAAATGTAACTGAGCTTACGCAAACGTTCGCTCTGCGAACAATGATATTAAAAATTCCTTTTGTGAGACTCTTAATTCGCAAAGTAGCGTCGGCGGAGAAGAAAGCCCTTCGATGCTAACCAATGAAACTTTTCATGCAACATTTATTGCGGACGATGCGGTGTTTGATTATGTTTGTTGAGGGACCAAAGCGGGGAATTAATATCAGATTCAGACCGGTACGGATAAAAATGAAGATTCTCAATCTGATGAATGGGCGTTTAATTTAAACAGTGATTATCGATGGGCAAGGATGGCCTCGTGGGTATTGAAATTGATTGACAAGCGCTTCATCAAATTGTTTTCAATGAACGCGATTTAAGAGATGGATTTAAACTGTTTGATTCGAATAAAAATTGACTTTAAATATTAAAGTCAATTTTAAAATAAAGTCAACGTTATTTTAACGTTTGTCGTAACGATTTCAACGTTTGCAAATTTACGAAAAAAAATTTGGTTTTACAATTACCATCAATCAAGTCGGGAACTAATTTTTCAACCACAGAAATTGTATTTTGCATTCAAAAGTGTTCGCAAGTACGCGTGAAAGATTGATTAAGCAAAAGCGCTGATGAAGTCGTCGACAAAACCGAAAGAGAATTAAACATTTTTGTTTTAAATATCGCAGCTCTGGTTTTGACGCTGATGCGATAAACGTAAATCATTAGCACCGATGCAGCTAATTATGAAATAACAAGCATTTTGTCGCATCTAGAATTGCGTGCGAAACGAACGCACGGCTGTTTATCGAGTAAGTGCTCCGCGTATTCTCTCCTAGCACATTCGAATGCTGTGTCGTGAGCCTGCAAAGAGCTTTTAAATAAGGATTAATGTAATAACTACTCGGAACGTGAGAAACACAGCGACATTAAATCACGATAACAGCCTTTTGCTCATTTTTTCTAATTAAATTTTCTTTGTGGATTCATTTCACTTTGTCATTTCCTTGAGCAATATTCCATTTAGCAATTATCAAAACCGTCAGTCGGTTTGGAAACTGGGTTGTGATTTTTCAAATAAATAAAAATTCATGTACGTCTCTACAAATGGAATTTACGGCACGTACATGATCCCAATATATGAACCACATTTTTCGTTGTTTCTAATGGAAGGTAATTGTAATTTTTTTCTTTATGAGCACACAAACACCAAATGTTTTCGAAATAAACGCGTCCTTGAGGGGGAGGAAACAACAAAATAAAGTGCCAATGTCTTTGATGTTGCTGATTCAGTTTGCCGGAAAGTTTTCTCGGACACAAAGTCTGGCTGTTTTCACGTGAGTTGCCGTGTTTGCGTTGCAGTATACAACTGGCGTATGAGCGCGCGTCGTAATCAGCTTTCGCGTCGCAACTTTTTCGTTGGGTTTTTATGAAAAATTAAAAATCTGCCGGGAGAGAGTTTCGGCAAGAACGAGGCATCCTTGACGATGGCACGGAACATTGCACGCAACTCGAGTTACACAAAGGGTCATAGTGAATCGAGCAGCTCTCAATCCTTAATTCATCGCTCGTCGAGAAAGTTTCGAGCAGCCGCGTGTCTCATGGCAATAGGTATTATATACCCGGGGTTCCGTAAGATTAGAACTTTGTGAGTCAAATTTATCGAGCTGTACAGTATCTTTGTGCCGCGCGAACGCAGCCGCGGGGGGGCGGACGGTTGGCAAATCCCTAAAATAATGCCGCGAAACGCTTTAATTCATTATATCGGCCGCTGGAGTAATACCGACACCGACGGATTTAATCGCTTAAAATACATTTGAAATTACTTCATTAAGGAGATAATAAATTTAACGCAGGAGACGCGAGATTGAGCCACTGTTTTATTGCAATTAACCGCCGCGCACTTTTGGCCGTCTCTTTATTGCTTATTCCCAGCGTGCTCTCCTCCAGACCCAAAGACGCCATCGGTTCTATTCTCGCGATCATTCATAAGCTTTTGTGGCGCACTTTCAATTCGTCCAGCTGAATCAATGATTTTTATGCAATTTGCAAATCAATGCTTTCAATGATTTTCATTCAATATTTTTGCATCTTTTATCTTGGTCGCTTATTTTCTACTCTACTTTTATTTTTACCACTTGACCTCAAGCTTCAATGAAATCATTCGGGAAAATTAAACAAAAAATTAAACAAAAAGATAATCAATAATAAATACTCTTTATTGCAAACTTTTTAAATGAATCAAAATACGATGCAAAATAGCAAGATAATTAACCTCAAAACTTCATTAATTTTATTATTATTTTTGACGCAGAGTTGCCTTCGAGGTGGATGATGAAAAATTAACAGACACATTTTTGAATGGGAACTCTCGACTTTGCATCGGATAATGCTTGGAAGTGCGGAACAATAGAAACATTTATTTTTAAAGTGAAATTGGTGTCGCAGCGTAAAGACGAAATTTCGGGCAACAAGGTCGCCAGAAATAGAGTAGAGGATGTGGGAACTAGATGGAGCCGCGCGAGTAAAATGATAAACACCCGGGTGGCATAGCCCTAACAAGCCCACACGAGAGGCGAGTTCCAGTTTTTAATTGCTTTGCGAAATTCCGACGGTTCTCATCTCTGCGTACATTCTTTTCCCTGTTCGCCATTCTTTCTCGGTGCCGCCGCGAACGCAAGATCTACAACACGAGGAGCCCGCTCGTCTCCCTGCTATTTCTTCCCAACCCTGTTTGTTTAACTGGCCCTCTTGGCTCTTCGCTCTTCCATTCTGTCTACTTTCTCACATACTTTCTTCCCCGTTCCTGCGACCGCCCTCGCCTTCGACTTCTGCGCCAAGATTTATCGTATCATTGTTTAGTCCCGTAAGTCGTAAGCTCTGTCTCCGAACGATTGTTACCTGTTCGGGGGATGTACAGAGTGTTCAATAATTTTACCCTTTCAAGCTTCCGAATTTACTGCCTACGTAACGTATGCCAAGTTTAATGGGACTAATCAAGCACTTTCTCCTGAGAAAAAAAAAAAAGTTCACACGACGTACACTGTAAACAAGAAAATTCAAAATTAAAGCACATGTGCATTAATTCAGCAAGTAAATGTGCTTTAATTTTTAAAGCAAATTAGCTTAGCTTTTAAAGTTTCACTTCAAAATTACAACATAAACTAGAATGTTCGTGTTAATATTTAATTTCCAAGTTCGACTTTAATGTTCTAACAGGTATACTTTAAAAATGTTCTTTTTTACAGAGAGGTCGTTGAGAACATTTTTTTTTCTTGCTGCTGTCTTGGACAAAAAATTCCTGCTATAAACAAAAGAGCAATTCATAAACGCTGTATCTGGGCTCCTTGTATCGACCATTTTCGGATAAAGAAAAGTTCATCTGCAAAACTCGGGCTTAAAAAAGCAGTCCGAATGAAGTTTTGTTAGTTAATAGTTTGAACGACTTGCGAATTATCTTCATCATGCAGACATGGCTGGTTCTCTGAAATTAATAAGTAATTGAATTTAAGAAGAGGCTTCGACGAATTGAAAAAGTTCTATTCACGGGCATCACCTACTGCTCCGGCGGATCCGCTAATGGAATCTAATTATTCGGGCGAAAGAAAACTTGAAAATATTTCGTTTAGACACAGAGATGTGAAGCATGCTTTTTTTTATTTACTTGCACTTAAATTTTCTCAAATTGATGAAAAGT
Source organism: Trissolcus japonicus (assembly GCA_030522925.1). Taxonomy (NCBI): domain Eukaryota; kingdom Metazoa; phylum Arthropoda; class Insecta; order Hymenoptera; family Scelionidae; genus Trissolcus; species Trissolcus japonicus. The sequence goes on from JAPYZS010000012.1 coordinate 236,948, forward strand.
TGTTGTGAAGTGCCCCCGTTACTTGCCGATGAGATTGATAAAAAACGACGAATTAAAAAGATCTAATTAAAACAATTTAATTATTTAGTTCTGCTGATGTACATTCTCTTAAATTTTGAAACAAAATTAAATGCCTTACTTTCAATAATATCTGAAACACCTTACACAGAACAATTTTAAGTTTTAAATGTTTTTAAAATTTTGAACGTTATGAAAATCAATACAAAAACTGATGACAAATGAATTGTTAATTTTCTTAAAACGGTTTCAAAATGGATTACATTCAGAATTCAGAGTCGCGTTGTAATAAGCAAACTTTAAGTTTCATGATTATGCAACACATCTTCTTGTGACCCTCGTGCCCCCCCCCCCCTCCACTCAACCCAAAACCGACGATTTCGATGCATAAATTTGACAGTCTAGTTATATCTGCTCGTCATGAACAATCGCAACTCGTGGAGCGACAAGAGAAGATGCAGCCATAGAAAGAGAACCAGACAATATGGAGCGACGATATTCGGCGTCTATACGGCGACGTTAATTCCATGTGCGAAAGCAGTGCACTCGGGGCGCGACGCAAGTGTTATGCAACAACGTTGCTTTGAAGCTGTATAATATGGAATATGCAAATAACACTTGTCATTGTGTTATATATTATGCGCGACCGATTCGTGTCTTTAGAACGATTATTATGCAAGACACCTGACGAATATCAGATGAAACGACAATTCTGAACGATTATACCAGACGAGGGAGGAAAAAAAATGTGACCTGAAAATTAGGTTTGTGACTTTGATCAATTTGTAACAACGTAGTAATTATGAAAGTCGCGGGAGAAAGTTTATTTGCAGAACGCAAAACTAAATACGGGATTCAATTGGGAAACATGCGAGCACTAGCTAACATACCATGTAAAATGGAGTCATAATCATACCTCGATCGCAATTCATCATTAGGTGAAAATTTTATGAAAAATATTCGGACCCGTAGCTGCTGCGCGATATGATTTATTCGATTAGTTATCGCGTTGTTGCGAATATATGTATTTATGCAAAGTCTATTCATCATTCACCATATTCCCATTCAAAAGTTCTCCGTCCTTTGTTTTCTTGGAGACGTGATTAAACATTTTTTTTTCTTAAATTAAAAATAGTTAACTATTTAATTTACTTCCAAACTGTTACAATTTTTTATAATTGAAGTATAATCTTGGAACATTATTGGAGCGAGGAACTTTTAGCCATTAAAGAAATTCCATTAAAAAATGCCATTAGAATGAGAAGATTCCATTAATAAAATTGAAAAAGAAGTTCGATGTAAAAATAACATGAGATTATGATAATTTCCGGCTATTATCAAGACAAATGTTTCGAAAACCACAGAGGGTGGTTTGAAATCGAAGGTGCACTTAGGATGGAACACAGTAAATACAAGGCAGGCGTAACGATAAGTTCGTACATTAATGGTACGTTAGATGCGACACGTATGGTGAATTCCGAAACAGGATCACCCCAGGACTAAGCTAATGTTTGCGTTACATCTTACATAGAGCTGCGATGTCCATCCTGCAATGTATCAGAGGTATTAAGTGCAAAGCATATGTGTTTATTATAGAGACAATCGTGGAGTGGAATTGTACCCCTAAGCAGCTTTGTAGGTTAATGATAAATTTCAGCACGTTTACATTTTACTTGGGCGATGTTTCATCCCGTAATGCCGCTGTTACAATTGCGCCCGCCCAGAAAATTATTTGGCAATAACATAAGTTTGCCCCTAAATTACGTTGCAAAAAGAGTTTTAACGCTTAAGCCGATAAAATTATTGTAGTTATTCGTGTTAGGCAGCGCGTTGAATAACTGCCCGAGATTGTTTTAATTTTACTTTTAATCGCGCTTTTAAATTGTACTTTATCGTTCGAGCGTTTTACACGATTTAGCCGGACAAGTCATGGAAAAGAGATTACACAAACGTATAGAGGCTTGTAATGAAATAACAAAAAAAAATGAATTTGTAATTGACTAATCGAATACGCAAAAGTGCATAATTCGCGTCATTAAAACGCATTATTTGCGATACCGTGTGCTATAATTAAAGCGAATTACAAAGTACAGCGCGAGTGAACTTGAATAGCGGTGATAATGAATTTAGGTAATATCTGGAACGAGGTTGATGCATTGCGAAAGTCGACAATGTAACAGCCATAAAATAGGCGCTCTTTATGTGTAATATGCGTTGTATAAATGCAAGTACGTGTGCAACGATGCTCATTGCTTTGTATGCATGGGAACGATAACAAACAGGAATGTCGTGTGTATAGGTATGCGACAGTTTAATGCGCGTGGACAGAGTTGCAGGTCGTACATGCACCTACGGTTACACGCACGTCACTGTCCAGCTGCGTCTACAACCTTACGCCCGAACCTGACATCGTCAACATAGCCACTGCTACCGGACACTGTGGGGATATTGGTTCTAATAGCTGGAAAATACAACCAGCTGGATACGTGCTCTTCAATTATCGGCCCGACTGTATCATATAAGAAAACTACAATATTGAAAAAAAGTAAAAAAGAAAAGGTTAAAAATATTCAACTTGAAAAGTAAAGTTCGAACTGCAAATTTAATTTGCAGGTAAATACGTGATGCGTACAATACAGCGCGTTTTTCTTGTTTCTGATTAGTTGTGAAATATCATCAATTTTATTTTTCATTAGAATTTCAAACAAATCTTGTTCAACTTTAAACAATCTGTAATCTGAAAAGTTAGTTCTTTCGATGTAATCATTAATTCATTAAAAATCAATTCTTTTATTTAATTGGTATTTTATTCTGAAAACAGTAAACGAATATTCATCTGAATCTGAAACACAGGAAATGTATTTCTCGGTTCATATAATTATAATTATATAATAATATTCACATTTATTGAGATTCATTTCTCTTCCAATGCTTTTTGATCGCTTTGTGATAAAGATCTGTTATGGATCTCTCTGTTTCAGATGGCCCGAATTTGTTAATGAAATTTTAATCAAATTTGCACAGTAGATTAGTATTTAGGATGAAAAAGCTCTCAGACTCATACATGTTTCATCAACGGTATTTCATCACATTGATTTTGAAATCGATTTGGTAATTATACTGTAACAGTGTAAGCTTATTAAGTTAATTTTATTTATTCATGATTCCGAATGGCATTAACTGTAGATTGCTTTTCTACTTGCGTTATTAGGCAGTGAACCCACTATGGATGTTAAGTATGTCGTAATTCTGGTAGTTTAATGTTTAATCATGATAATGATGACGGGATGAAAATAGTAGTGATCAAACATTAGTTTTTGATATCAAAAAAATGCTGTAATTAAAAATGTCTGATTTGTATAATGTTCCAGAAATGATCCAAGACAAACAAAAACAAACAATTTGAAAAGCAAAATAGACTGACGAAACCTTAGAATTCAACGTGTAATAAAATTACAAACTTTTAAACTCAAGCCTTAAAACAAAAAGTGCATGTCAATTGAATTTACTAACTAATATCCAACTTTCTCAATACCACTGCGAAACGAGATACGTCGATCGTTCCTCGATCGATTCTCGATGTGAGAATAAAAAAATCTTTGCATCAAAGAGCGTGCATTTATTTTCGCTTCTCATGATGCTTTCGTGGCTTGTTTTACCTCCGGCAAACTGGTCTTGTAGATTTCTTTTTATCGGGGGAAAAAAAACTCAATTAGAATTTGTTTCTAAAATTGAATCGGTTAGAAGGATTGAACTGACAATCGAGCGAAAACATGAGTGAAAAAATTTTCAATTTGCACAGTTGGTTACAACCTTTCTTTTTTCTTTGTTTGTGCAGAAAAATAAATATATCGACAAATGCCAATTGCGACCGAACGTAGGAGGGATCTCGCTGTGCAAGCTCCTCTAAAGCGTCTTAAGCCGACAGTCAACGATCCACCAGGCGATACGGTCGAACGTTTGTCCGGCGGCGAAATTTATTCGCGCAAGATAAGCGACCGGGAGGACTTATCTGCAAGAAGGAATTACTCGCTACAAATGACATTTAAATGGCTGCAGCGTCACACGTGTTCCACGTGCCTCAAAGATCAATCCTGCCTCCCGGCTGGGAATTTGCTGATCGAATACGTATTCTCGCACTTGCAAAAAATTGATTTCCTACTTTCATTTATTCCACTTTTATCGTCCACTTTTATTTTATTAGAAACATTGACACTTTCCTTATCGAATTCCATCTGACCAAGAGCAAGATGAATTTTTCAAAAGATCCGCAAATTCCTCAGGTGTTAGTCAATTTGTTTTGGTATGGAAAAATAAATAAAAAATTGTTTTAACAAATATCACTTTGTTTTTAATTGTGAGATCAGAATGTGTTAAATTATTAGTTTTCGATATTTGTAATATCGTGTGATGATTTTCATTGAAAGATTTGACATAAAATGTTCCCGGCGTCAATCGCATTAAATTAGCACGATTTGTCAGGACGGTTATGCTATATTCTTTCAAATTCAGGTTTACATCATCATTTGGCCATTTTATCTTGCAGTTGCGAGTTACGGTCAATTGACATGACATCTGGTTAATTTAGTATCATGATCGCACAGAGCTGAAAGGATATCGATGATGAAAAAATTAGGTTTTCAATTTGTTGAACAAATTGCGTGAAAACTGATGAACCGAATATGATATATTAAAGCGTTAATCCATGAAAAATTGTTATCATGGGCAACGAGCGTGGGGTCCAGCCGCACAATCGCACAGTCGAACAACGATTGGCTAACGTGATTGATGAAAACAATTACTCAAATATTACACAAAGTCAGCTTTAATGACGAAAATCATGATGTTTTGTTAACGCTTAAAATAACAACCCTGGCACTCGTAATACAGACTGACGTATAATCAATATAATTCTAGCGAACATCGAGTGTACCTCGTTTGTGATTTGTAACTGTTTTTAAAAATTTTTCCTGTTACGTCATAATAATTGTTTTATAATTCAGTATTGATATAAATAAATAAATTTGATGAACTTTGAAGGCCAATTTATTGTTGAAAAAAGACAGACTAATTTTTAGTTGATTGAGAAAATTGAACAAATGAAATTATTGTATTCATTGATTTGATAGAGTGTAAATATTTACTTTATTATCTGCTATCGAACATTCAAAAATAACAAACAAACAAAATTAGGTAAATATATTCTTGTTATAAACCCTCGCTGTTAAATTTGATTGAATTTCATCATAAATCTCATGATGAAAAATTGTGGGTCAAAATTATTCGAATTCCAGCTTGATTTTATTTTGGCGCAGAAAAAAAATTAAAAACATGTGCAATCTCGCGTATCTCTTTTTACAGTGCAAAAACAGAAATAACTGCATAAACTGAATGCGGCCTTTGACACGAGGCGTTTGAATGAGTCGTAATTTGTCAAAGACCATTGCACGCGACATTGCATTTGTACGATCGCGTTTTGAAGATAACAAAACGTGGCAATTGTACGACACGGACTGTGTTTCTGATTTGTCTTTAATGTGACGGCAAAATCTTTTCATGGGCCGCGCTCGGGTATCTGCGAGAGCGCGTGTTACGCAACGCCATAGAAATGTTTGCGCGACGCAAAATGACTACGGCGTCGCGAATAAAAAACCCGACGCTTCTGCTTTTTCGTGGCTCTGCTTTTGTGATGGTACAGGAAAAGGGCGGTCTGAGTCCCATCAAAGCCATGAAAGGCGCTTGAATAGGGCGTCTAGCGCGTTATCCAGGCTATGGGTGTTGCGGCGTCTGTTGCGTTCGTTACTTTATGACGGGTCCTAAGAAAGTTGGGTGAAATCCTAGGTGACACGCCGATGCTGAAACTATCTGCCGAAGCCCGCACAATCTTGACCAATAGTGGCCTAGCGTTGCCGCACAAAGTTTACATTCCAACTTCGACTTTTCGAACTGAAAATATAAAATCACTTGAGGATGCTGTTTTTGGTTTTCCGAGTGTTATTTTTCTCTCTTTTAAAAATTCTTGTGACATTTATGAAACGTGTGATGTAATACAAAATTTATTAGGTTTAAAATTCGTTCATTGAGTTTCATCAATGTATTTATTTTCACGTAATTAAATCGAAATTCGTATTGCAATATTGTTGATATAAATGTTTTTTCGCAATTCTGCCGGTCGAATTAAAATTAATCCGTTAATTTAAAACTCGATATAAAAGCAAGTACGATTCAATTGTTTGAATTTAAATAAAATAAATTGATTAAAACTCTCATCGAGGAATAATCGTGAATTATTAAATATCTTTAAATTCAATATTGAAACAGTTCACTGAAATAAATCATGTTCCATGGTTTTGTATTGTTTAGTTGAATTATTAAATTTGTGGATTTCCAATGACTCTGTATTCAACGTTGGCAAATCGTTGGGACTAATGGAGATTTTCCTGCAATATTGACGTTGTTACCTGTCGCTAAGATGATTAAACAGAAGTTGTGTATAAGTACACGGTCGACGAATTTGTGGAATATTTGATTTACGCGGTGGATAAAGCATAATAAGAACGCTCGCGTGCATGACTTATAAACGATCCCGGTCGGTGGATTAACATCGCCGTATGAAAGTAACCAATCACCTTGATGATAATTTACGGTACGAGGTATAAATGCGTCGCCGATGGGATTGATTTGTTTACCCCTGAAAGATCATCACGCAAATTCGTGCTGTACACCGCGTAAAAAGTTGCCCTGCTCGTCGTAACACCCATGAGTTATATTTTGCTTTCGTTCGAACTATCCTTTAAAAATTATATTCTGAAACCTTTATTACAATTTTACGACCTAGCTTCTTCGTGCGCTTTGATTCATATGTCTTATACAACCATAAGCTACTGTGGAATAACTCAACAAATAAAACAAAAAACAAAAAATCGAAAAGATAAAGAAAATTGACAATCATTTTGAACTTGAATAAGTATTACATTTTATTTATTTATTTTTTTGATATTTTGCTTTGATCTGTCAAAATACTTGTCAAATTTGTTTCTCGTTTTAATTTCGCATGAAAACATGACAAAAAGCTTTTCATTCAAACAGATTCAAGAGTCTCAAAGTGATTTATGAATCTAAAGTGAAAAATGTATCAATTTACTTTTCCACTGATGAATATAAAGTAGCAAACGACATTTTTTTCCATACGAAAGCACTGATTCCCAATTAATGAATCAGCGCTGCAACTAATGTTTCGTTATCTAGGTTGAAAAGTCAACTAACTGCTTCCGAGAATGTGAATTAATCAAACAGCTGATAATAGCAGAGACTTTATTCTGAAATCAAGAACATCTTGATTAACGCCGAGCAAAATATCGGCACTGGCAGCCAGATATGGTCATAATCCTTCGCAGGATGTTCAAGCCAGCGAGCTTTTCAGCTTAATACCATGTCTTTCCAGAAGCGTCGTTCTCTGTGCGAAAGGGTGTGAACTCTGAAAAATCCTATTTCCTTTTACGCTGAAAAACGATTTTGACATCCCGACGTCATTTCTCACCGAAGTAGCCCGAGACGAAACATCAAGAATCTAGAGTCATCTATTACTTTTATAACAACGTCATAGATTTTTATCACAGTTATTATTTTTGTTAAAAATAAGCTCTGTGAAATGTGCTTTTGAAATAATTATTAGACAACAAAAAATCCAATTTTAGTTCTGTGATTCTCTGGAACGAAATTTGTTGTTGTTTAATTGAGTTGTAAATAACGTAAAAAGTATCCTCAAAATCAGTGACGTCTGGAAAGCATATCATTTTTTGATGGTGGTTTTGTGTTTGAATCTTGCGACAAAGTATTTTTCAAGCTGGTCACACATAAATTAAAGCACTGCTTCGATCGAAAACGCGGGCAACGTTGAACCATTGAAAAGCCAATTATTCTGTATCGAGATTGCGATAAAAAAACAACTTTAATTAATGTACTCGGTGTATCGTGACTCCGCCGATTTTCATATGGCGTATTTACTAAGGCCACGATCGTATGATATTAATTATTGTGTACACAAACGAGACCTCTTGAAATTATTGCCACTTTTTAAAGTAATTGTTGCGCTGCGGCTAGAGCTACGCAGATTATGCTGTACCGCGCCGTTTTATAATGGCGTATTGATTTCTCAGTTGCACGCACATCACGCTGATTGATATTAGAAGATCGTAAATATGGTATCTATGACGACAACTGACCGATAAATGTTTGTTCGCAATTACCGATGTATGATTTAAACAAACACCTGGATAACGAGATTGTTTAACTATCTAATGCAATCCGATATGACATACATACCAAAACCCTGTAATTAAACTGAATATAAGAATTCGTGTCATTCACTCTGAGTAGCATTATAGTTATAGAACTAATTGATTCATGCAAAATTCCCTGATTCAACTTGATTCACATTCAAATCAAACATCATTTCAATAATAATTATTTCCATTTTTTCTGTTTGCTTTAAATTAAATATATGAAAAATAAAATGAAAACATGTGAAATGTAACAAAATAATTGATCAAAAAATGTATTATCAATTTTTTCATAAGTCATAGATGAAAAGCACCGAGTATTATTCTGTGTAAATTTCAAAGAGATAAAATCGTTGTTGACTAATTAAACTCGTAACTCTTGAAAACATGAAATTAAAAAAAAAATATAACTTAAAATTAAAATGCTGAACATGTCATGCGTAACAAAAGAATGTTGATGTCGTGGTAAGCATACGTGTGGAATAAGGTACTTTCTTTTCCGGCATTCATAAGAATCTCTTGTGTGTGCGTTATGACATCTCCTTATTATGTGCACACGTTGCGCTGCAATTCGCGCGAGCCCGTCAGCCATTTTTATTTGCAACTGAGGAGTTATAAATTACATAAACCAGAATTAATGTAACGGGCTCGAAATTTTAATGAAAAATTTTAATTCGCGCAACGCGAACAACAACAAAAATAGAAGGGCCCATGAATCTAAAAGCACGACAGCAATGCGACAAAAATTGCACAATGAATTGGTTCATTTTAATAACTTATACAATTTTTTCACGTTGAAAGTTTTTCCTCACTTTTCGTGTTTTTTTTTCTTTTTCGCCCCTCCCACCTTGTGTTGTTATGTGCATACATAAAACGCACGAATGAAATTTCATCACTGATAGCTCGTACATTTTGAACATTTCTCGAACAATTTTTATCCTTCAATATCGTCGAGGAGCATGATTTATCAGAAAAAAAATATCCGATTATTGGTTGTCAAGTTGGATTGTATTCCGAACGGGAACGCCGAAGAAAGGCAGTTTTCGCATCAGGACTTGTCGCGCGTCGTAAAGTGAAAAGTTGAGCAAAGTCATCACGTTGATGCACTGCGGCTTCATGGCATTGTTGGTTAACGAGGTAACTCGACACGTTTGAAGATAACAGGGTTCGTGCAAAGCACGAACAAGTCCTCGGCAAAAAGTTTCGGTTATCCGGCGCATTCGTCACGGAGTGATGCCACTCCAGCCATTTTGAAATCGCAAAATGTAAGTGCTACTGATCTGTATGCGCTGGCTTTTGCAAAATCAAATTCACGAGCCCGAGCTTGCAAATTTCAATACCGTAGTGCTCATATTGTGAAAAACGTAATTAACAAATTAAATTTTTTATGATCTATGAAAAGTTTTGATTTTAAAATCTCAATAAATGTGGCCAAAATAGGTTGGACTTTTAAGTCTTTTAATTTTTACTTTTATTTTGTACATTTTTACTTTACAAGAAAAAGTTTCTGAGTTTTATAAAAGTTGTAGAAACAAAGTTTTATAGAACAAATAGAGATTTGGGATTGAAGTTATTAAGATAAAGGATTTTATTATTACATATATTTTCAAACTTTGGTAATGATTCTGTGAAATGAATCGTGTAATTTTTGAGTTAGTTCGTTCGATGTTTGGATGAGGTATAGGTAATACAGCATTTCGGTATGAATTGAAGACGAATTGGAAGATAGTTGATGGCGTGCGTCGCATACGTAAACACTCGTCTCGGACGGATTACAGTTAGCGACGTTCATCCCTTACTTTTTTCATCCTTTATTTTTTTTCATCCTTCACTTTTTTATCCCTCAGTTCGTTTTTTTCACCAACTGGTTTCTACTCCACTAGGAAAGCTAGTGCTCGAGTTTCGAATCGTAAATCGTATCTGGTCGCGCATGGGAAAATTACTTTTCGTAGCTCGTGCTTTATGTATACGCCACTTAAGGAGCAACAAACTAATGTTTTTCCCCCGACGATGGTTCACGAAGTGAACGGGAGATGATTCTATCCAGGCGTCACAATGACAAGGCAGAGTTCCACTGAAAAGCTCGATCGTTCTCATGATGGAAAAACGCGCTGCAACTCAGTCTGTAAATTGATTTTACGGTAAAAAGGTAAGACTTTTATGAGAAGACGATTCACTCAAACTCGTAACAGCAAAATTATGCGCCAAAGTTCGGTGTAATCGTTGTTCAAACGTTTAAAAATTGATTTTTACGACGAACAATTTTTGGGTAACGTGAAATTTTCTAAATTGTCTTTTCTCTTCGTTAAAATTCTGAAAAAAATTAAACAAAGTTTAAATCGCTTACGACGACTCTTGACGTTACTCAGAAGTTCAATTAGGCAAATTTAATTTGGTCTTTTCAACGCATAAAATGTTGCATGAAAATATTTATAAATGTCTGCAAAGTTAAATTCTAAGTAAACACTTTTTAAAAAAAATGTTCAAGTCAAATTTTGTAAGACTTGATTAACCTTCAGTTTTATCATGGAACTTTATTCTGTCGAGGAGTTTAAAATCTTATATGAATCGTATATCTTAGCATAAAGATGGACTTTGAATTTTCCTACTAAACGAAAGAACAATCAAATAAATTTATTTTCCAATTTCCTGTTCCGTTTAAGTTTAATTGAGAATTTGAATTTGTTGCATCGTTGTGAGCGTCATCGAACATTAATTAATTTGACTATGCAAACAATCATAAGATCAGTGACAAATCGATTGTAGTCTTCTGCTCGCGGATAAGTGATTGCTCGAAAGTGGTTGGATTGTCATGCTTTGAATTGTAACACGTTCTGCTGTTCTTCGAAGGCTGTGCAATCGGAACATTAGAGAAGAGAGCTAAAGCTCGCGACCCGACAATTTACGCTAAATTTGCATAGACCGTATAAACGTAATACACCAGTCGCTCTGCAGGTTCATAGTACCACTAACCACCTCGTCTCGAGGGTGCCCTCGGCACTTCATTCCGCGGAGTGGATCTTTCTGAATGTTGGTGTATATCCTGTACGTGTGCTGCCACTTTCGAGCGGACGAAATTTTTCTTAACCAAATTAAATAACGTGGATACATATTGCTTCTTCCATGTTTAATTACGGTGCCTGAAAAAAAATTTATTCGATTCCTGATGTTTTCTCAGAAAATGTTGGTCAGAGCAGTCGTATGAATAAAATTATTCATTTCGAAATAAAAATTATACAACCGGAAACAAAAGTGATGTTTTTGAAGTTTTAATGTGTCAGTCCTGATTTTTTGTTCGCAAGCAGCTTGAAAATTAGAGCATAAGTTGTTCACCGCGATAAAAACGTTTGAAAATAAAAAATTCAATTATCGACGGTGACAAACGATTAAAGTTTTTATCCGCTTCGATAGTATTATCCTTTTACAAGTTGAAGCGAAACGGAAACAAGGACAGGGTATAAAGTTGAAAACGAGGACAAATATTTTCTTGAACCCTGTTCTTCTTCTTTGTCACGTCGTAATTTGTAATTAAAGACAAGAATTACGAAATAATTGCAACGATAAAAGCATCGTTTTGTCTCGATGCTGAGTGTGGTTTAATTGCAGGATAAAAGTGTTTACGTGCAAACACGTGTCGCAGCGAGTAAATGCGAAAAGCCACAAAGCGTAATGAAAAAGGTTTACGCGTGAAAATTAAATTATCTTCAAGGAGCTTAGAGTCGGCAGTCACAAAAAGTTTATGCATGAAGAATTTATGACTGCGACTTAATTTTAATAAATGCAAGGAAAGAAATTTCAAGGATCAAAACGATGCAAACTACTAGATTTTACCGAATCGCACTATTAAATTATGAGCTTGCAATGTTTTTTTTTTCAGATCATTTTTTGGGTCGTCAAATTTTGAAACCACTTTACATTAAATTTACAAAGATCATGTAATTTAAATGTCGAAAAGTTGCCTGGTTGCAAAATAGGAAACAAAAGCTCCGGGATGGTGAAAATGAATGAAATCTTAATACAAACAGAGAGCGCTGAAAATCAGCGGTTTATTGAGGCTCAAAGTTAAAACAATAAACGTACCGCGAACGCAGATATCTATAGGCCATTTATTTGCCGGGCGTTTCTGCGATTTATTTTTAGTCACCATTCGTACGGGCATACGGGGATATAGTCCGTTAAATCGCACTATCGCGATATCTGGCGAAGGCCTTTCACGGAAATCGAGATGGAAGATTTAAGAGACGACGAGCAAGCAAAACAAAAACGGCCAATATACGGATATTTTGTGAACGAGAGCACGCGGTCGAAGAGAAAAAAAATCAATGTTGCTAAAGCGCTCAGGCGAATTTATGATAATCGGCCATCCGTACACCTCTGCATTTTATTTTGTTGCATATGCCCTGTTATTTAGACACACCTGTACGTTACCGTATTACGCGCGCTAAATCTCTGCTTGACTTAACTCCGGCTTGTTTCAAGCAAAAAATAATAATAATTAAACGGTTCGGATTATTTAGTCTCGCAGATTTTAAAGCTTCTTAATTTCCAACAGTGTTTATGAATTTATTATTTGGTAATTCAACTGAATTAGGCACACAGGGATAAAAACACATTTAGCTCGATTATCCTCGGCTCGATTCATCTTGTACAATTTTTCGCACCACTTCAAGCGGTCCTCAAGGGTCATGAGTTTTGGATATCAAAGCTCTTTTCAGCCTTGAAACGAACACTTGTATATTTTGAATGAATTTCACAAAGCTATTCGCCACAGGCCATCAATCAGTACGCGAAATGAGATTTATGGTTTCGTTGTAGTATTCAAAAGCTCTAATATTCTATGTGTTCGCGCGGTGGGATGGAAAATGTTTTTTTGATACGTATAAAGTTCCGCGAAGGTGTCAAGTTTATGATAGATACTTTGATCATGAGTGCCTCCCTTCGACACGCTCGCGCTGATGAATCGAACGCTTTGAAAGTTGGCGCAACTTTTGCCAACGAGTGTACAAATATTACAGCGAAACTTTGCCCCGGCATTCGTGATTCCGCGAAATCACGTCACTTTTCCAAATGATTGTTCCGAAATTCCGTGGCGGAACAACTAACTTCATTGTACAACGTGAAAAACGATCGAAAATATGGCCGATCGGAGGGCATTTAATCGGTCCAAAAGTTCGAGTGGTTGTTTCTCCTCTCCGGCACTTTCTTAGAAAATAAAACCTCGGCACTTAAATCGAAGCGAATCAAGTTGGAACTGCGCGATTCACGAAAATTGCCTAATAAGTGACGCGAGAGAATCGCACAGTAAAGCCTCCGAGACTAGAATATCCGACGATTCTCGAATCGTTAAACATTTTCTGTTCAGCGGAATTGAAAGTTTTTTTCTTTTTCGGTAAAAAAATGTTGACTTGATTTTATGTTTTATTTTGTAATCAATAGTGTTCATTAATAAAATGCATTACTTTTTATTTTATACTGGCTTGAAAATTGTCGTTATTATTAACAAAATATTAGTTGTCATCGGTTACGAGAAATGAATTCAAATTTGTTTCAGAATATGTCATCGACACAAAAACAAAATTATTCATGCTGGCGTTTTTAATTATCATAATTATTGGCCTCCATTAACTTCTACATGAGTAATTGGATGTTCTGCGGAAAATTTTATTTCAACCCGGAAACAAATTTTATCTTTTTGCAAAGTATATACGTGTCATATTCAATATTTCATTTCTGATTACGGTAATTACTGTTCTAATCAGAGCTTTTAGTACAAATAAATTTTTACGCAAACATAGATGGATGTTCAAAGTTTTGCATGGTTACGCGTGTTGAACTGCATGATATGGCCCGCTGCAGTTTACATTGCAATGCATATTGCGTCAGTATAAATGTATCAACAAAAAAAAACATACCGCTGTAATTACATCATCGTATTTCATCTCCTCTCTCCAAATAGATGTTCAGTTTGAATAGCGGCTTGTACCATAAACTGTTTTTTTATTTATTTATTTTTGTTAAATACTCTTGAAAGTTTTTAAACAATTTTCACTGAATTTCCACAAAGTTAGTTTCGTGGCGCTTATGACCAAACACTTTTACCCCAAACTTCTATTTGTTTCCAACCAGTATATTGTTTTGGAAAATAAATGTTCGAATGCTTCGTTAACTTTCGGTTTAAAGGTTAGAGTGTGTTTACAAATTTTTTTTGCAAATTGTTACAGAAGTTTACAATGAAGATTTTACTGAAAAAAAATCTTTTCAAATTTCTCGTAAGAAAACATTGCTTTTCTGTGGTTCACATAGTATGTTGAATATTCGCATTTGGGGTAAATTTAAAAAGATACGTTGACATAAGAAAACGCGGTTTTTTTAAAACAAATCACAGGTTCCTGTAATTTAGTTTGAACGCAATTCGAAGTTTTTGAACTTAGGTCCCAGGGCTCGGTTGGTTGGCTCGTATAGGAAAGACTAAGGCCAAGGTTGGAAAGAAGAGACCTGGGAAAGGGGACGAAATCGCAAAAGCCAAAGTCTGCGGGCGGCGCAAGATGGCACGTTGGTTCTTGGGTGTGTACGTGACGCCGCTGTTTGTCGAACTCTCGTGCATTCGCATTTTCACGGGTCACCGAGCATTTCTCGACGGAGAATGCTCCAAGCTTCACTAGCTGTACGTGTGCTTTGGTTAACACTTGGCCCACGTACATTTTCAAAATCAATTGAAATTGAAAATCAATCCAAGAAATGGTACGCCGCGCGTCAAAGGCCAGCCGTACGTAAAGGCGTTTACCTTTTCGCAAATTACACGCTTGCAGCTTGTCTGACATTATTGTACTACCCGTTTGATTTATCCAAACAATTTATCCGACCCGTCGTCGGATGTAAGGGCCAAGAATTTTGTTCTAATCGATAAACCGACTCGGGTAGAAATGGCAATGCATTTCAATAGCCATTAAACCATCAGCCAGTAAGACCGAAAAATTTGCCATTCGACTTGGAATGATCGCGAGGTCGAATTGGGGCGCCTTGCACGTCAAATCCCGTAACTCATTCTGTCTATACTTCTACCAAGTGTTTACTGAAAAATGCACGTTTTTACCGGTTGATCAATAACAACCAACCGCTGCACGCTGAAGATATTTTCACAAACATCTACAAATTTTTTATACGTATGGAAAATATATTGAAAAAATATGTAAAGACCATTGGTCTTTGAATTTAACGCACTTTCATTCTGTATAACGGTATTATATATTTTTGTTTATTTTTGCTTGGGTATGTACAATCAATATTGGCACGCACAAATTAATTATGTTGTATTTTAGATTGCACTTTTATATGCAACAAGAAAACTTATTGTTCCCATAATATTCATTTTTATTGGAAAAACGCTGATGACATGCGTCGGAAGAACGCCGCAAATAATTTACGCGCACTTTGCATCGCGGGAAACGTCGAGATGTAACGCGGGGGAGGCGTAAAGGTGAGATGTACGATTCATAGGGATTAAAAAGTGAATGACGTATTCGCGGCGAACGCGTCGAATGATAAGCGCAGGATGAGGCATGCCGACTAGACCGTCGTAGGTCAGATTCCACCTGAATCAAAGATTCAGGTCCGTCTCGTGGGAAATCGAATAAAAAAAATCAATGCCGGCACGCCCCAAAGCCCAACTTATTCGCCGGCGTTAGCGGCTCTCATCTGCTTTTCTCTTTGCTCCGCGATTTTATTCCTTTTCGGTCTCGCGATGCGAAAGTGTCTACCCCGTGACGTGCGTGTCTCCGGAGATCCTCGCGACGCAATCTCGGATTAAGCTGTGTGCGCTGTTTGCCTGCACTTCCTTTTGCGCGGTGCATATAAATCATAGGCGCCAAGCGCCGCCCCAAAAGCTTCCAGCCGCGAGAGCATATCGTCGTAAGAATGTGCAAGAAGCGTGAACATTCTTGTACGCTCCTTGTTCGTTTCCTTGGATCCGAGGCATGGGCTTCCCCTCCGGGGAATCAATTCCACTTCGTGGCAGATCCGATGATGGGATAAGACCGGGGATCGGTGAAACAGACTTGCAGATTAACTGGTCGGCACACAACAATTGTCGCATCAGGAAAAAACAACTGCAGCGTTATGAATGTATTTTCTCAGTTTACTTGCAATGAATGCAAATCTTTCAAAATTTTATATCTCAATTTATTTGAATTATAGTGACATAACAAATATGATTTTTTTGTTATGAAAGAAACATTAAAAGAGTTTGCACCCATCTAGTCTAATTTGGTAAAGAGCATTTTGGAATTGTCAGAAAGTGGAGCTTTTTTTTCTAAAACAAAATGTTTTGCCGTGACGTTTGCATCTTTCATCTAAGGGTGTAGCGATTGTAGCATTCGGTACCGTTCGATTATGTAATTGAATTTCCAACTTGTTCAAAGGAAGGAATCCAATATTAATGCCTCATAATA
Organism: Trissolcus japonicus; assembly: GCA_030522925.1. Classification (NCBI taxonomy): domain Eukaryota; kingdom Metazoa; phylum Arthropoda; class Insecta; order Hymenoptera; family Scelionidae; genus Trissolcus; species Trissolcus japonicus. Next base: position 253,695 of record JAPYZS010000012.1, read on the forward strand.
AAATTCGCGAATAAACCAGCGAAATCTCGCTTTCCGTAGATTTTCAGGATAATATTTTATGGCTTTCTACCCCTGCGAGGTTTCTCGTTAATGATGCAGCTCTTCTTTTACTCTTCCAATTCACTATATTCTTCCGTCCTGTCACGCTTCTCCCTCGCTCCTTTATCGGGAGGTACCCTGCGACCTTGTCTTACCATTGTTTACAATCCATTTGTTAACTTTATTTAGATTAAGACAAGATGGTATCGGAGAAATGTTTCTTCACATAAAAAGCACTTGTTTCTTTGAGCACCGTCTGGATTTTGAATTGATGAGCCGGATGCAATAATAAAATTGGCAATACAATTTTCCTTGTGTTTGCATGACTGAATAACTCAACGTTCAAGTCTTACACTCATTTGTGTCACAATAACCACAATTTTCATCTCGTTGCGTTTGTTTATTGTTAATTAATTAGACTTCTGAATAACTAAATAGAAATTTTGGTGTTCAGTCAGGAGTTTCTGTCAATAATTCGTTAACGTAAGTTAGGGAAACCGTCACTGTTGATCAACATTCTATTCCCAGTAACGATTTTCACTTCAAAATTCAATATTACGTGTCTCATGAATATACCAATATCCTTTGTAGGTACACCAACTATGTCAAGTGCCGACACAATTAGTCTAATTTTATGCATTGCTTCACAAGTATCGCTCCCTGACAAACTGTAGATTCAAAAAATTTAATGCCAATAATACATAGTTATCTGTAGAAGACAAAAACTTATAATCACTGAAACGTGTTTTTTCTGAAGTTCTTTTTTTTAAGTAGAAATTTTAAGACTAGTTGAGGCAATTAAATAAAAGAAAAAGGCAAACATTACGATTTATGATTATCAGAAATGTTAAAATTGGGGTTGGATTTTGTTTCAAATAAACAACAATCTCATGACTAAATTATAATTCAACTATATGGGAAGGATAATTGGAGCAAGAGAGATAAACAAAATTCTGTTTGGTCGAAACTGTGGGAATGGGATGAACCACTAACCTTGCTTAAGTAACGAACAAGTAAACTGTAACTTTAGCAACAGCAGAATAACTAAGACCGAATTCAACGTAGCGAAGTATTGCGTGATGCTGGTAGGGACACGACCGAATTATACATCACAAGGAGTAGTACATGCATCTAGAGTGGTAAATATATTTTATTAAGAATGTTACCTTTGTGATGATAACATTAATTCTTGGCATTTCGTGGCAACATTTTTTTATACTTGATGTAAAGAGAACTCCAATGCGAAGAAATAATTTTACCGTAAAAAAGACGAAAGAAAGAGAGGGACAAAAGAGATTTTGCGTCACGTATGAGAAACGTGTCGCATTGTCAAAATCTGCTGTGCAGAGAACTAAAAAGATTTGTTAGACACCGTAATTGATGAAATATATAAATAAACAACATTGTCTCTACGGCACACACAAACATTGTTAACTACAAATTCCCTTGAGATTCCGAGGATATTTCTCGAGGTTCAAACAGAACGCTAAATTAGTCAAACAATAATTCTATCAGTATTCATAGAATAATAATAAACTGTGAATAAATTACATGACTTTTATCACTTTTCGTTTTGTTATTTGATCCAATTTATCGCTCATTGATCTTATTATAAAATATTTTAATAATTCAGTGCATTTATTTATTCGAATTCTTAATTCACAGAATTGAATTGTAATAAAAGAAATGTTCTCAAACCCTGCATTTATTATTTAGGTTATTTTAAAGATGCATAAGGCAAATTTATTTGAAGTATTTTTATTTACAAAAAGGCTGTTATGCTAGGACATATCACTGCAAAGAATCTTCTCTGACAAACGTCTAAAACTGAGAAACTTTATATCTGATTATATCTGAACGTGTCTATCAAGTGTTTTCTTTTTAATTTAAAATGTTTTTGCATATTTTAAATTGCTTCTGTACATGTCAATTTGCCATTAACATCAGACTTGCGATATAAGATATTGAAATGTTCTTACATACTGAAACAAAAATTATGTTTTAATTTCATATTTTGTTTAAGAAATCATATACTGTTTATCGCATGACTAATTTAGTAGAAAGATAATGAGATAGAAACATTTTACATTAAAACAAACACACACAGTGAACGGATTACTAATTCTTGTTTATTTTTGTCCCGTTGAGAGAACAAATTGAATTATGCGCCAAACCAAAACACGTTCATCCGACGAAAATAGTTTTGAACGCTCAATCGAACTGTTATTATCAATTAACGGAGATTCAAATTAGCAGTGATTGGAGCAAACAAAATTACAACAAAGCCGCGCGCGACAAAAAAAGAACGGTCCGAGGAGCCGCGTTCATTTTGGTGTTCCAGTTCGTTCGATAGGCAGTAATCAAATCGCCCGGCATGTCAATGCGTAATTTGACTCACAAGCAACTTCCTTCCGCTGACTCCGACCGATATATCATGTGTACCAATATTGCGGGATCGATTGTGTTGCGGAAGCAAGTGGTGTGGGCGAAGCATGCATATAGCGATCCTCTCCCGAAGGGCGAAGTGCCTCGGCACAGGAGCACGAACGGACACCAGAAGATTGGAATCCCAACTCGAGAAAACGAGAGTTTAATTTGCCCTCGAGAGATTTGGACGGGAAAATATCTGATTTCCCGAACTGTTCTCTACAGGCGGTGGAAAAATACGGCTATTCTTATCCCACGAACAGGAGATAACAAACAAGAAATTTGCGAGACGCTCGTTACATCTCGTCACAACCGAGATATGATAAACTATATTCTCTAAGAAAAAAAAAAAGTTCCTTCCAATTTCGTAATCCAACTTCAGATCTGAGTTTTTAGTTCAATATCGTACAACTGACAAGCTCCGTCAAATCCATTGAAGGCTCTCAGATAATTTGACAGATCAATGAGGTTACGATGAAACGATGAACTTTTTTTTAATTAAATCTATTTCTAATTTCGATCAATACTTATATTCATTTTAGGAAATTTCAAAAAATAATCTGAATTTAATTCGGTCGATTATTTTTTTAGTTGGGACAACTGAAAGTTGCAGTTATGGCAGCTGTTTGATCGAAAACAACAATTGTTTGAACATCGTTGATTTTTCTCAGTGAAAATATGGAAGCTAAATTGTTTCAATTTCAGCAGTCATAATCTCATCGAACATGGGTATTAATTTTGGATTTAAGAGCTCAAAATTAATGATGGCTTTACTCACGTTAATATGATTTCCTATCTTCGCTAAAGATAATTGATCGCTTACCTGCAACATAAAATTAAATCGTATATTAGCATAGTTTCATTGAATTTGCATATTCGATGGATGATAAAACTAACCATCCAAAGGACACTCCGGTTTCATGGGTCTGATATTGTTCAAACAAATTGACAGATTGAAAAATCAGAAATAGGAAATATAATGATTAGCCTAAACGTGATGGAATCAGTGATGGTTCGAAGCTTGTAGATTCATCTGGAGCATTATCTTGACGCTGACCTACTAACGCTCGCCAATTAAGAATAACGTCCCGCGAATTAACCTTTCGTAATTGCCTCTAATTCTAGTAATTGTCGTTACAGCAATTAGTCCAAGTTTTACGCGTTCTCTGTATCCGCATAGTAGCATAGGGATACACGTGAATGAACGTGCATAGGGAAAATACAGTCTCGGGACCTTAATGCAAGCCAACAAGACGGGAGGCGCACGACGAATGACAATTCTGCCAACGAAATTTGCGCGCATCGCAATTGACAAAAAGCTTCACTGGAGGCGTCTCGTCGCTCGGCGCGACATGTTACGTAAATGTGTTTAAGTGCTACTACTAATACAGAAATAAGCTTTCACAAGCGTTGAGAAAGACGGTTTGCTTATCCCGCGCGTCTGTGACTGCAATTCCAATTTCACCCTCTCTTTAAAATGGATGTGGCTTCAAACAAGTGGAAATAATAAAACTAGTTTGTTAGACAAGTCGAAAGGGTGTCAAATCCAATTGCAATTTTGACTTTGATTTATCGTAAATGTTGCAAACAGATGAAAAAAAAAATGTTAAACGTATTCGGGTCTATCAGTTTATGGATTCTGCGGATTTTCAACTGTTCTTTCAGCAACTAGAAAATTAATCACACCGTTTCGGAGGATACATTTCTATTTTATCGATGAGCCATGGTAACAAATAAACCAGCATATCCAAAATGACTGGACGGTAAGTGCACATAAATGTGAACCTCCACCTCAATTTCGGCTTAGTCGCCCGCGAACCAGGCCAGATGCGAGTCAACATGATCCATGTTATTAGTGATCGATAATCGGTGCCCGCACTTTCGTGTTTCGACAGGAACCGCTGAACTTTGGCTGCAAACTCTAAATCCACATCGACGTATGAATTCAATTTTCAAAAGGATAGGAAAAATTATGGTTATTGGAAGAAAAAAAATTTTTTTGTTTGTTTCGGTTGAAAATTTTAAGGCAATTGCGATTCAGTTGAGCATGCCCTAAAATCCTTGTTAAAATGAAAAGAATTGCGAAGACTTCTTTTTTCTCACTGCCGCACAAACTGCTCGAGATCTTCTCGAGCTTTTCATTTTCACGCGAGAACTAACTGTGAAAAAGTATTTTAAACTTACAAAATGAGATTTGGAAAATCAATAAAACAATCACCGCTTCAATATTTTCGGGAAAACGTGATTGTCAGGGTTGTATTTGTTTTCGTCGTTTTCTCTCGATCTAAACGAGTAACTTGATTTCAAAATTACACGAATTCCACCAGTTTTGCGAATTCTGTAACTGTTGGTTGTACGTGAAAACAGTGCTTAAGTAAAATCCGCCAAACATACTTCCAAATATTTGGTCATTTTAATTTGCTACCAACCAGAAATTCTTTCACATCTTTTTTCATTGAAGCTTCAGAAAAATGATTAATTGAGCAATTTTTTTTTCTCGGAAACAATTTATCAAAACACAAATGAGAAAATGTAAGTCATAATTACACCACTAATCATGGCCATCCATAATGTAAACAGTTCCAAACACGAATCAAAAATGTAATTATAATCATTCCATCAGGGCTCGTGTTTCCTCGAATGCAGATTCGTTCTACTTAAAATATAAATGGAAACGTATGAATAAAGCATAATAATTTGCACTCAGTAAATTTTACACGATTAGTTTAATTCGAGTTTCGAATTGTGATTAATTGTTGTTTATTTAGAAAGTTCCAGACATTTTTCATCAGATTAAAACATTAATATTTGACCGCCGCATGTTCCAAAGTTATAATAATTAACTATAAATTTACGCCGCTCTTGAATTGCATGTTGCCCCGGGTAATAGACTCCTGCATCAAATAGTGATAGGAGACACTTCGTAAATATATAATTAGGGCCAAAATGTATCATCCGTACTAAGAAAGTGTAATGGCCATAATGGTCGGTACGATGAGTTATCTATTTTGCGTTGCTGTGCTACGGTTAAATGCACATTACGCAAGACAAGCACGTAGTAACGACTACAACCAGCTGCCGTGGTATTTTTGTGCCGAAGACTCTCGGTCGCGCGAAGTAAGTAAATAAATAATAGATCGTCCACCTGTGAGTGTACACTTACATATATAAAACTCTCTGCAGCGTCCTTCATAATATGTGCCCTGAAAAACACTCATTGAACTATGTACCACCTCGTCTCTAAATTATCCTAACGCTTGAAGGAGGAAAAAAAATCAAGGTCCCTGAGTGCAAAACGCTTCGTTAATTTAATGAATGGTTGCAAAATATTGTTAAGCTCCCAAAGAACAAGGTTTCAGTTTGATTGAAGAAGTTCGGGAAGATTAATGTAAACATTTTTTGACTAATTAAAAAGGCAGGTTTGTTGTCAAAGTTGAGAACTTAAAATTCTTGTCAAAGAGAAGGGATCGTTTTTATACTCAGATAATACTTTTCCTAGGTGTTTTCCTGACTTAAATTTCAACATTACGGAAGGACGAGCTTGTGTTTTACAGGATAAATATACTTGTACATCAGGCTGTCCTGGATCAAGACCAAAGTGAAATAATGATTTACTACAAGGCTTTGAAGATGTATATTATACTATTTTATTATTCGAGATTGAGATTCATCGATGGAATATCTTTGTACTGGAGCCATACGAAATGGTTATCCGACTTGCGAGAGGGTTTATTGAGTTGACAAATAACATCAGTAGAGATTGAATAGTGAGAGAGACGCGAAGGAATTTCTCATAGCGCGAAGGAGCTCCGTCGAACGTAAAATAAATGCGAAGATAAAAAGAGTCGCGTGTATTTCTCTTTTAGTTAATATATGTGATGTAATGCGACGAACACGCACGATCAAGGACGAAAAGTAGCGTCAGCCAATAAGGCACCTTTGTCAGATCTTACACTCGGCTGAATCCCATCTTCCAGTTGGTCAAGCGCGCAAAATATGGAATATGCGAGGACCTTTGTACGGCCGATACGTCGTCACCTATTCACTCGTCTTCGGCTTGACATTCGGGCCACGGAGTTCCGTCGTGGAAATTGTACGCCGCATTCAGCCGTCGAGTATGTATTGTGAGCGATGTTCTTTCGTTGAAAAACTTTTCAGAATCATCCCGCGGATTATACATCCGGCGAAACTTCCGCGAGTCAACTCTCGCATTTTACAGTTTAACTTGCCGTTTTGCCTTGGTTCGCTCCCTCGCAAGTCAGATTCTTGGTAGTTCCAAATTAAGCTAATTATTGGCAGATAATCCAAATCCGAACGAACGAAAACTTTGCTTCTGTTCACAAAACTTGGTGTAATAAAGTTTTGATTCAAATGTTGGGTTTTCGTGCCGCTGGATAGAATAATCTTCGACTCCGCTATCTATGACTTGTTTGAATTTTTTTAACTAGCGGATTTATTCATTTGGCAAATGACAAAATGACAAATACACTCTACAATTGCTCTCACCGTGTTCAAACGGTATAAGAAGACAGCCGGGCCCTAATACATATACAGGTTGTAACATAAGAATGTATCGGGATTGAAATGAGATATACATTAAAGAATTCTGAACAAAGTTACAATAATAGTTGCGCTGTTGGCAAAAGTGCCACATAAAAATGAAACTTTCGTCCGAATACGTTGGCGTTGCTGAAAATTGGTGGAAATAATCTTTTCAGTATCCAAAACCTTCATGCAAAATCCCAGCTCGATTCTCAATGCGCGTCAGAAGAAATTAATTTTTCAAGTTGCTCTGCTGCCAGAGGTGCCAGGTTGAAAATCAAACTTTAGTCCCAACGAGTCGGCGTTGCTGAAAATCATTCCCTTTCATTTAATCTTTTCTTCATTTTTGACAGAATGTCAAACTTTCTTGAACTCTTCACATTGAAAGTGAAGACTTTTTTAACTTAAACACAAAAATCGAGGATAGAGTTTAAATGAAATTTATTATTGTAACTTTGTTCAGAGATATGATAATATTTTTACATAGACGATTTTTTCCGGAACACATTACATGACGTCAGTTTAGCTAAAACACTTTTGTCAAGTGGTCGGCCAAAAGGGGTTCGAACTCCCGACCTCGCCAATTCGAAACTGGGAACGTTACCGCCATTCCAACTCGTTCAATTAATCCTGGTTTGGATTAATTCATTTGCACCGTGTGAACATAATTTTTGTTACAGCTTCTCAGAGAAAAAGACTTACCGAACCCGCGCAATTCATGTGAAACTTGAAACATCTGCATGAGATAAAAATTGTAATGACACGGAAGTACAAAATCGAGATGACTTCCGAGCGCGAGCGAGTCAAGAATTCGCTATCCGGAATCTCCGAATAATCCGGAGAGGAAGACGGGAAAAATCCCAAGATCGTGCTTCCGAGTCTGATTAAGTTTCGCATTTTAATTTCACGGGGCGTATATTGCATTTGTTCTAATCAAGTTCAATTTTATTGCCCGGTTCTCGCTGGTTGGTCCGGTGTTTTACGGGCTTTGCCTTTATTTAAATTGGATTGGGCTTGTTATTTTCAGTGTCGAGATATTAAGTGCGGATTTATGCCCGCGAAATCCGCGCGGAACTTAACGTCGCTTCGACGGTGACATTACGATGCAATCGTTGCGACGCATAAATCAGTCGGCGTTTACACGCGAGTATCAAAATTCTATCGCCAAGACGACAATTATGCGTTGCGTTCGCAAATTTCTGGCGTTCGACAGCAATTTGCATCTCAACGATCTTTTTTCGTCGTATAAGACAGTCTTAAAAGCGGCGTATCCCATGCGACATTTTCATAATACCAAACAGACGTCGCGATTCTTTCCCAGGGAAACTTGAAAACGCTCGGTGGTCCTTTTTTTCTCTTTTCTCTTCGTGTTTCACTGCACCGTGCTTTTTGCATTTAAATTCATGGAATAACAATGCGCGACGTCCAATCGCAACTTGACGCACGAGCACTGTGCATCCGTGGAAACCATACACTCTCATTTCCTGGTAGATTTCCGTTCAAGCGACTGCGTAACTGCTTGACACGTGTTTCTTTCGCGAGCGACACGAGTGTACACGGTACACTTTCTCATTAGTCCGACGAAACGTAGCACCAAGAAAAAGTGATTTAAATGACTTGGAACACTGGAGATTCGCGTTTCCGAAACAAAAGACGGCGACACAAAGGAGCTCAGCAGGTGACGTTATTTTGCTGCTGCGCTTGTTTTTTTTTCGTCCCATTGCATTATCATTAAATAAATAAATGCAACAAGTTTTTCAAGTATGTCCCAGGCAAAATCGCAAAAGTTTTTTCGCCGGACGAAAAATTGCTTGTTAATTTTTCCTGTTTCAACTTGTTTGCCCGGGTGAATTTATTTAGAAAACCAGGAGTAAAAAGTCAAGAAAAATGGAGGGAGCTCGACGCGCGCGCGGTTGTATTGAAATATGGCTGTTCGGGAAATCATAAACTGAAATTGCTCAAGTTGGCGTGCGTTTGAATTTCGTCATAAGATAAAGCGCCGCTTGGCTTATTCAAATCACAAAATATTTTCCGGATCTGGGGGTCTTATTCAATCTCCATTTTAACGCCGGAATCATCAATTCAGGTTTGACTGATATTTGTGAAGCATAATATATGAGATATCGTCTTATCGGTTGATACACATCCATTATTCTACCTTAAGAGAATCGCGTTCAATTCAAGTGCATCAAGTACGAATGTGGTTTGAGGTAACGCGAAGTGGTTTTTTATCCATTGAGTGATCCCAGATCGATCCGGCAAAACGTTGCCTTTGAGAAATATAATTTTTACCCAAACCATCATCTATCGTGAAATTCGAACGCGAAAGTAAATTTAGTAAACTGGCTTCAAAGAGAAAGAAAAGTACATAATTTGGGGAAGAAATGTTTGAAGGAAATTGCATGACTTCTAACCAGCTATTTTCATCGAGCAATATCACGTAACGAATATAAAGGAAATACGACTTTTAGTAAAGATATATTTTCATAATCAAAAAAAAAATCATTATTGCAATCTTCCGTGAATCGAAAAATCATCCACTTATAAAACAATATTGCAATACAACATTTTGATGATTAAAAACAATTTTTGTGATAGGAAATTCTTTGAATTTTCTGTTCCTCCGATGCAAGGCAAAACAAATTTGAGAATATTTTGTCTGGAAGATTTCAATCATTAATTTGAATAAAAGCAATAAAAGTTGGCTGCCGCACGGAATTTATATCGGAATCTGCGACGATGAATTGTATAGGCGGAAGTTGTGGCGCAGTATTGGTAATTACAGTGCACGTACAATCAGAGTTCTCTTTATACTTCGTTCGCGTATCTTATCCGAGCTTTCGAAAGCGCAAAGGCAGAGCTTTCACCAAACGTCACTCTTCGACTCGTAAATCTTTGGCTCCGTCGTGTTGCACCCAGCCATGCCATATCGGTGAAGGGCTAATGGCGTTTCTCCAACCCACTGCTTTCTCAGCTTCACTCCTTCTATTTTCTCCGCAGATTTTTCAATAGCTTTACCTCCCGAGTTCGACTAGCAAATAAATAACGCTGCGAGAGTTTTCTTTTTTGTCTTTATTTTTGTCCCACTTGCCAAGGATGTAGATGCACGATTGCCTGTAAATGTTTTAGAATAATTTTCAAAATGGGCCAACGTCTGATGCTCTCACGAATTTTAATTTTGTTTGTGCGATGTGATCAAACGTTGCGAAGAAGTTTAACGGATATGTGGACTTTAAATAAATCAATCTTTTTTTAATTTAAGAAAACCCATTACTTTTTTCAAATTATTATTTTTACATCAATGAAAATATTTGACGAATAATTTAGTTTCAAATATAATTTCAGTCGTTCAAGTGTAAGAAGCTTGACTGACAGGAAGTGCCAATCATTTAGAATTTGATGTTTAAATGAAATAAAAGTAAATAAAAATGGCAGGAGAAAAATAAATGTGAATTTCACAAATTTTTCATATAATGAATTTTTTTTTGTTCTAGTCCTTCTCGTGATAAACAGCGAAGACACCATAGAGCTTCAAACCTGAGACGACCAGAACATTATGAAAAGCCGGAAACTTTTTAATCTGCGTAAAATTGCCTTCGGAAAGTTTACAAGATTTCAAAAAGTTTCGCTCCGTTTCATCGCACAAATGAGATAATTGCTGGAATGGACTTACAATTGATGAATGGCTGTCTGCGATACAGTGCCGGCTTTCTGCTGAAATAACTGATAGGTAACGTTCGAAACTCAAACCTTCTATATTTTAACATAAAAAAATTTATTTTTTCTAAAATAAAACTGTCAACTTTTTTGATATCACGCCATCTGGAATCAAACGACAGAACTACTTTTCAATAAGAACAATGAAAGTAAAACGAATTTGAATGTAAAAATCTGAAAGAAAAATAATGAAAAGAAAAATAGAAAAAAATCTTAAATCAAAGAAAATTTTGTGCAATTTTATGATTCAAAGTGAACTTTTGTGATTGCTGTTCGTTTCAGTCTGGTCAACTTTATGGAGTCGAAGTTAAATTACAATTGGCTGAAATCGGATATGCCAATAACTCAAAAGTTCTGCTTAGGTCGACGGTGTTTGAAGATTTTTCTCCCAACTAGATAAAACGCAAAAGTAAGTAACAGGGTCACGTTGATTCGGAAATTCACTGCAAACCGGTTATAAATTGAAACGTAACAGCCGTGGCGGCCGATAATTTAAAGTATAAATTGAACCAAGTTATTGTCAAGAACGCCAGAAGAGTCTGAGGGGGGCAGAGCGCCGAGATGTTCCGATGGCTTGGGAGACAGAGCGAGTTTCTCTGAGCGCTCTGGGAGTTGTAACGACTTTTTGGTAGCGCCAAGCGCTCGACTTTCTAAAAGCCATTAAACGCTCTAAAACTTTTCGAATAATAGACGCGCGAAACGCGTGCTCGTGGTAATTTTACGTTTATTCGCTTTATTATAACCGAAGCTCCGGCCATTATTGAAAAGTCTCGCGGCTAACTATGGCGGTTCGCGTTTTTTCTTTTCGTACGCCAACGAGCCCTGAATGCCTTCGCCCCTGATTTTCTTAATCGCCCGAGCGGTTATCACTTCGCTATTCACAATTAAACGAGCGTCGCACATCTCGAATACTTTTACTTCTGCCCGTTTTCGGTGCTCAATTTATGCAAACAACTTCAGCATTTAATGGGGTAATTGCTCTTTTGTAGTTGAATCAAATTTGTTGACACAAATCATTCATCAAGCTGAAGTGCAAAATTATCTATTAAAAAAAGTTCCATTCCTTTTAATCAAGCACAAAAAATCATCTCAAAAATAATTGTTACCATTGCGCACTGCATTACAACTTGGTAAAACTTTTCTCTTAAGTTTCCCTTAACTTTTTCTTTCATATATTTCAGTTCGAGCGAACAACAGGATATGATGAATACCTAAGATCCGTCAATTTGAGTCTTCAATGGGGCTTTGGAAAAGTTGAATTGACTTCTTGAAACGTAAATATGTTAAAAAATATTTCATCTTGATGCGTTGACTTGTATAAGGTTCAGGCCACACGTTATTTCTTCGGTAGAGAAAAAGTTGTGATTTCTTTTTGCTGCCAATCAAACTTTTACCTGATCAGGGTCGTTAGTTTGTAAATAAACTACGCGGATTATTCAAACCACAGGGGAAAAAAGCTCGGTGAAATTAACTGTGGCAGACAAATTTGCGATGACACGAGAGATTTTCTGGTGAAAAGGTGTGTCGGTGAACGCGCATGATAGATATTTTTGCGCCATCGTTTTCGGGTTGAGACTCGCGAGTCGAAACCACATTTATACCGCATCATTAACATCGTACGTTTGTACGCGCGTGTATGCAACGAGCATGCAACGTGTCCACCGCAGATTGTACCTATTTTGATGCACACCACCTCGCTACGAATGCGCTGAAAACTGGGTTAAATAATCCGTGAGAGTTGCACGCGATGTTAATCTATTGAACTACAAATAATTTGCTCAAAAAATAACATTTTTTTCCACCAGTTATACAGAGCCTATCGTAACTGACAGAAACATAATTGTCTGAAAACAACGCGGGTGCATGAATCGTGTGGCGCTCGGACAAAAAAAAAATTTATCGTTTCAGTTAAATTATAACTCCCCCCACAAATTCTGTTACAAATTTCGACGAAATGATTATACCTGTGAAAATAGAAAAAACAAGTTATCAATTTTAAATTGAGTGTCGAAAATGTAATTTTCACTCGAGGAGATTGATTTAAAAAATTTTTGAGTTAAATTCAGAGAAATTTTTTATTAAATAATATTCCTCAAAACAAAAAAAAACATGAGAGTTATTAACTGAATATTGTGTTGAAAATATATTTCCACTCAAGTGAATTGATTAGAAAAAATGTTTTTGACTTTAAAGAAACAGCTTCGGAAATTTTATTAGAGTCTGCGGTTTATTTATTTTCCTCTTATTCGCATATAGTAGTTTATCACAATGCCGCCGGCTTACGTCTCACTTTAAATATCCGGCGGATCTTGAGAACTATAATATTTTTCGATTCTTCTACATTTTTAACGTTGCAGAATCGTCATTTTTGTGGATCCTACTTTGGCATTAACTTTTCATATCCTTCTCATCGCCATCATTCATCTTGTTTCGTCCAGACTTTTTTTGTGAGAGATCCCCAACTACGCGTCTCTTGATTCACATTGCCCCAACTAAAAGTAGATTACGAGAATAGATTAGACAAATTTATTTCAATTAGCACGTTCATTATCTAAACGCTAGACTGATGATTAAGTTTCAGGTGGACTCGCCGAGCATTACTTAAGTACAATATAACAACCCTGGTCCATGTATTTTGAATTTTGTAATTACCGTAGTTGCACACACTACTCTGACATTATATTCAAGTATTTATACAAGAAGCGCCACCTAAATCACTACGCCAAGATAAACCATCAAAAATATACACACCGCAGAAACAATATACAAAACTCTCTATTATTTCAATTTGCATCACTAATAAAACACTTTGAGGTGTCGAATAAAAGCGAATTTGCGAAATTTCATGGAAATAAAAATGACCGTAAATTAAAACGTAATTTATCGCGGACGCTTGAAATCACAATCTTCGTGTGACATAAGAGTTATTTCACCCCGTGATAATATAAGACAAATGATCGGATAATTATAATAATTAGCGACCGTGTTTATTACATTCGGATAGAGTTATTTCCTCGGTGAAAGATTTTGTGATTTCGTCAAATAAAGTATTTCGCTTTGGAGAAAATGTCTGGACACATTTTGCAAGTATGTCATTAGAGCAGTCAATGGCTGAATAAATAACATGTATGTCATGTCCCGATAATGATCTGCAAAATAAAAGTTTAATCGTAACCTCGCGTGCGGGTTTGCCTTCTATACGGGTTGCAGGCTTCGGCAACTGCTCAGTTTATTAATCCGTTTACACCGCAGCGCCGTCACGCAAATGTTGATTCCCATTGTGCGGACAATAAAATTGTATAATCCTGGTTTTCTATCGAGAGCTCAAAATGGCCTCACATAAGAGCGCACAAATAAATATATATCTTTGTGGCTTTCTGTTTGTTTTGTTTCTCTCTCTTCTTATTTTTTTTGTTTTGTCAAATGCCAGAGCGCGGATTTGTGTGTTGATCCAACGTCGAAATGACGACAGGATTGTTCATAGAAAACACTTCAAACGCCGCGACGATTGCAACACAAACAACGTGTCTTCTCAAGACCCGACCCATATTTCGTTATTTACTCGACCAGACGGCGCGCGGTGTCAGATTCGCAGATGTTAATATCATTTGACAATTAGAGCGAGACTGCGAATCCACGTTGAGATTCGTGACGTTTGAATGATAAATAATTCGGTGACATTTGGTTCGTCCAAAACAAATGAAACTCGAAAACATAAACGAGACATCAAAATAAAAATAATCCGGGACTAATTAAGTTGAATGACAAGATTTTGAAAAAATAAGAAAATAAAGATTTTGTGACAGTCAGAAATTGGTAGGAAGTGTTCTGTACTTATATAAATGTCAAGGTCGTTGACACAAGCTCAATAAATACAGGAAATAAGTCTAGTAAAGCCAGATTCAAGGAAAGTGAAAAAAAAGTTCTCTTGCAATATCGACAGATATAATTTCCATTTCGCATTTGGACTTTCTTCGATATTGACTGTCTGTCGCTCGTAGTATTTTTACTCCCAACTCTCCCCGTAACCGTCAGGATAGATCCCTCAAGATAGCTCTTCGACCCTTCATTTACATTTATGAAATTGCAATCCTCCCATTTATAAATATACGTTTCCAAATAAAAAATGACGCTAACGCTGCGTTCCAGAATGTCAAGGCAATTTGTTTCCCGCGTTTTCACTTTTTTCCTCGCTACTATTGTGTATAATTGTTATTGTTAGAATTCAATAGCTTCACCTTTTCTCGCACTTTCATTGACGGAGAATAAAGAGGAGGGGAAAAAAGTACTGATCGAATGAGAACGGCGTTTATGCGCAGATATCACTTGCCTCCACTTCTTTCCTCTTTTTCAACAAAAAAGGAAAGCTTGTCTTCGCAGCTCTGCTACACTTTTTCGTCGCAACTGCCTTTCATTTATAAAAAAAAAAACTTTATCCGTTGCAAGTTCGACGACTCTTGCATCGCGAGGCTGGAAGTTTTTACGCCACATGAAAACTTGGCGTAGTCGAAAATCTGGAAATTGGATTCCGTGCAAATTTTGCGTGGCGCCAATCTTTGCGATATTCTCGTGAAAATGAAGCTGTAACATCAGCGTACTGAGACCTACGCGACGGGATGGAAAGTGGAGAAATAACAAGATTTTTTACTTTTTATTTTCGCGTGTTTTAAAAAACAAATTGAATGATTTCAACTAAATTCAAACTTCATCTTTGTTTTAAATGAAGTTTCGCGAGTTCACAAGACGACCGAAATACGTTTTGGATGTCAGTCTTCTGTAAGAAATTTATTCAAAGGGCAGAAACAATTTTCATTGACAACTTTTCATCAAAATATATTTTTGATTTTCAACGAATTTATTACCTACAAATTTTTTATTAAAAAATTTTTATATTCAGTTATTTTATTTTGATAAAATGTTTCTTGGAGTTCCAGAAAAAAAATCTTCTCATAAAGCTGCGAGTAAAAGTTTGGCAACAGCAATTTTATTTTCCGTCCGACGATTCATGATCTGAAAAAGCACTAATATTTATCGGTAAGTATTGGTGTCCGTCGTCGATATTAACTTTGTTCGAGGAGTCATAAAGCTAGCCTTATTAGTCGTTGCACATCGTTTAACGGTCGTATGGGAAAGCAGGCTCCGTCCATATAAGAGCGATGCGACCCAGACTAAGTGAACTACGATGAAACCGACAACCGAACCAACGTTCAAATATCCTAAAACACCACCTGTGTCTTAGAGGTCCGCTGGCTCTTATTGCCTCCGTTAGCCATCTACGTGACCTTTTTTTGACATACAATCCTGTGTGTGTCACTATTTCTATCATAACCAGATACAACAAGAAAAACCGATTTCATCGTGTCCACAAATAAGCTGAAAGATAATACAAATGTCCAGCGTACAGTGACTTGTTTATGAAAAACACAATTCAACGTTGTTTCCAATTTTCGACCGAATAATCGACAACCTTTTTTAAAGCCGGCCCAAATGTTATGCCCGCGGCTCGTAGCGTTTTATTCTGCCGGATAAATTTGATATAATCGCTTTTAAATCTCCTCAAATCCTGAAATCACATTTGAATGAAATAATGGGTTCAAGTATTTTTTTTTCACCCCCCTTTCTTCTTTATTGTTTCAAAATTTTATGTTGAAAACCGGAGCTATTGAATATTCCTGTTGTTCATTTTGTGATTTTACTGTAATTTTATTCGAGTAAATGCGATGCACGATAAAAGAGATTGCATTTACTAGTTGGAATTTATCCGTACGGGCAGAGACAGCAAACTGTAATCTTTATTGATCTTATAATTTAATGCGAAATGCAGTAGTTGTTTTTTTTTTCGTAAAAACGAAAAGTTGTTTTTTTGCTAAAAATCATAACGTCGTGTTTATTTTAGATTCAATTAATATGCGTGCAAATGATTGTGATTTTGAAAACAAATTTAAATTCATTCATTATGCAAAATATTTTTTTTTTAATAACTAGAATAACTTGAATTGAAAAGCGAAAAATTGGTAACAATTTCTGTTCTCTTAGAAAAAAAAAAAAAAAAAAAGTGCCACTGTTATACTTGCAAAAATGTTTCAGGTGTGTTTTATATTGCGACGATGTATATGACATCGCTGTAAGATCACGCCTGCAAAATGCAGCCGTGTAGTCGTCCACGCGTCACTGGTTTCGGAATTGAATCGAAGAGTGAATCTTGTATAAAGTTTAAAGAATTTCATATGGATCAACGTCATTTTTGTACAGATTAAAAATTTTGTTCTTTGTGTAACGCGAATCACAAAAAAAAGAAACTATTATCATACATTAAGCAAATGGTACAATGTAAAATGTTCCAAATAACATTGGAAATTTAATTCAATCTGCATGTTTAAATATATAATTTATAAAATTCGATTGTTCCGATTGTGCCATAGATTTTTAATTAATCAAACTTGACTACGATCGCTCAATTTAATTTGATTATAATTTCAGTTCAATCGAATAATTCGTTACGTTCGTACGCGAACGTTGCATGAATTTCAATAATAGAATAACAATTAACATGATTTCCACATTGATACGGTGTTCCGATAATTAAAAAAAGATCATAATATAGATATTCATAGAGTAGAAACATGTGATTAATTCAAGCCCATTGAATCCTTTTTCAGCCGAACGCGCTAGTTAATTGAGATGAATAAAATAATTTCATCCCATTTCGCTTTTAATGTTGTAAAGTTTAGTACATATTTTATCGAATCAACTACCATACAATCCCGAATATTTTTCATCCGGTGGAATTAATTATCCAGCATGATTAAATGTTATTTAATTTTTGCTTCAATTGTACACATTTTGGAACATGAAATATTGTTCACACACGCGTTACCATGACACCGCGCAATTCACAGTCTTCTTATTACAAAACAGCAAAATTTTCGGAGCTTTCACGTCATTACCAGATCTAATTACTCAACCGAACGAATTATATATAAATCATGATATATTTTCATCAGTGTCAGTATATTAGATAGCAACCGGAGACAGATATTGTGTATTCACAGAACAAAGCAGTCGCGAACGTAAATATAGCATATATACCTTTGTTATTTTCCTGCGAATGACGGTAACTGTTAATCATTAGGGAAATACTACGAGCACCATTACGAACACTTCTGCGGTAAACCATCCCTTAAAGGAAGAATGACAGTGTAACACAGACATTGTTTCCTATGAAGTGAATATAGTCAAGCCTATAGTTCAGTTTCATTCACTGACATTTTCTGGTATTTTTTCCCCGATTTTTTTTTTTTTTTTTCTGAATGAAAACATTTTTTCACTTTTAAAAATAATTCTACAAAATATAAACGAAGTAGATTTAACTTTTCAATTAAACTCTTTCATTCAATTATCAGTACACTATTATTATCAAATTTATAATTTTTGGATAAAATTTAAAAAAATTTTTTTTAATTCAGCTAATTTTAATTAATCAGGACCATTGAAATAGCTCAGAATCACAATTTTTTTCATTGTTAATGTGAACTCTGATGTATCAGAGTTCAAATAAAATAAAATAAGGTGTTTCTAGTTCAAATACGGAAGTTGCATAATATTTGAATGAGTGAGTTCATGTCATAATTAGATGAATGGTTAGCGTGCAATTGCAATGAATACGATGAACCATTACTTTAATTAAATGCAGCATATTCATGAAATTTCAATTTATACGTCGGGTCGCCATTAACCACAGTTAAACTTTAATACACGTTTGATCATTTTTAGAATTTCATTCCGTGATGTTTCGCAGAACCGTGCACAATACGATGTAAAAAAATTCGCACGACATCACATGGAAGGTATATAAATTCGAAATATCAGAAATAAATATTTTGTGTGTAGGCGAGAAGCGTATGTGGGATTGCATTTTGATACCAGTCAAGCGTATCCTGTGCGGAACCGTCATTGTGATCGATACGACGTATTTTTTGTAGTCTTAGCAGCTGACATTTTCGTTACAATTTATATATCGTCAATGGGATTGAACTTTTATCGATGACCTCTTAACCGGGGAAAAATTAATGAATGCACTTTATAAAAATCGAAACACTCGACGAAAAATGAAGCTTTCGCGTACAATTAGAAGCTTTCGTTTTTTCCCCCCTTCAGTAGGAAAATTATTTCTACTTGAATGGCCTGAGAAAAATTATAATGGCCTCTTTATTGTCCGAAATTAATTATTCAAATAATTTTCAATTTATCATGACTGCCTGAGAAAAGACGTGAATTTATAAGTTTTGAGTGCTGCGCTAAAACTTCAACTTCGGTTCTAACTTAGACACATAATCAGTCGTCTTTTATACGGGAAGGCTCGCAAAGGCGCTGTTCTTTACAGGACATTTCATTAAAGTAAAATAGGCGAATATTTCGGTAAAGTACGGCTCAAATGACACAGCAAGAACAATTTCTTCGGATAAATTTTTTCCTCGAGAGAAAAATTTTCAAGAACACTTTGCACAACTTGAAACTAAAAGTCCATAACACAATTGTCGCTACTAAATATCCTTTTTTCAACTTTTCATTTTTCCCCTCCCATTTTCAATCTTCTTAATGTTAACCAAAGACATAACTCCGAGAAAAAGCATCTTAAACTTTAAAAAATACAATGTCAGAGATTACGCTCAAGCTCTTTCGGTCTGAAATTGTGTCATTCTTCATTTTCTGACATTTTAAGAGTTGGAAATTTCTTCTTTTGTATAAATTTCATTATCAGGCGAAAAAAAAATTAAAATAAAAATAAATGAAACGCGCCGTCTGGAGATATCGCGCTACTTTAACGCACGCTAAATATGTGGCGACAGTTTAATTGGTGTGTAATTACAAAACCCAGCATTACGGAATTATTTATCCGCATGATCAACTGATTAATTGATGATAGCCCGCGTGAGCAACACATGGCCTTAATATATCAGCCATAAAGGTCGTAGATTTAAATCGACGACAGGAACACTGAGACGCATTATGTGCCTCGGGTCTGAATGAAAAAATGAGATCAAGCTAGTAACAGCTAATTGAGCGTTGAATCTAACAATTGCACCGCTCCTTGTTTTTATTCGCACGTTACGGCTGGCAATCACATGCGATAGTTGATTCACTCACGCTTTCCTCGGTAACGTAAATTTGAATCGGGTCACGAAATGTCTGCCAGTTCTGTAAGTGCAAAACCATGATCCGAGAAAGAATATACGTTAACTATTCGTACAACGCTTATACATCCAGATTCCATTATTTATTCATCTGATTCGGCCATAGCGAATATCCCAGGAGATACACAATACTAATAGACGTGCCTTAATCGAACCACAGCGAGTCGTGCAGGCACTTTGCACAACCATGCAATTGCGGGTCATAATAGTGTCCCATACGGGTAATTAAAACTTTTGACCATTCGTTTAACTAATATTACTAAGGACAATACAACGATCTTTCAGAAGCTTTCATTTTTTTGTTATTAGTCTGTAAACTGTCATCTGACAAGTTTGAAGAATAAAATGATTGCACAGAGGCGGATCATTATCGAACTAAAAATGATTAGGTTTGGTCTTTTTTTATGCGTGATCTAATAGACAATGGATCGTTATACTAATAATCGGTAAGCAATTCGATAGGCCACCGATGGTAATAGGAGTCCGTACCGGATGAATCGGCCGAGTCAAAACAAACAAAGAGGGACGTCAATGTGTGCGAGAGAATCACGAACAAGTCATAGCGTAACTGCGGCGGCAGTTGTCTGTCATACATTATCGCCGATGCGTGTATTTATTATAGTCTTACCTTTCAAAGGGTGCTTATCGTCGAGGTGTTTCAAGATAGGTAGCACGTACTTGCAAATCACCATTGCGATAAATATGCCACCTTAGCTGGTTTTTGTTCCGATGACACACGCATCTAATTGTGTAACATTCTAAAATAAATTTTTCTTACTTTATTTTATAGACTGTATACACCCTTTTGCTGCAAAATCTATACCTTTATAAAGGGAATAAATAAGTTATTATAAATTATTATAATAATTATAATAATAAATCAGGATGCAAATTGAAAATGATTTAAAATTGAATGAAACTTTTCAATCAATGAGTGGAAAAGTGTAAAAGGCAAAGAAAACATAAGGACGGGAAAAAAGCGAGATGAAAATTGTGATAAATGTTTAAATGCAAAAAGATGAAGTGACTAAAAAGTCTGAATTTATGAAAATCTTGCACTTTTAAGAGTCATTCATTCGTTTATACATATAATAGATTTATCGATTTTCTACCAACTGTTTGAATATTCAAGAGAATATTCATAACAAGTGAAGTGACCTTCTCAGCTTTCAAATGTAACTCTTAAATCTTAAATTTGGTATTCTATTGAAAATAATGTAATGACGTTTCAGTTTTACCCTTAATTAAACGATGTTCAAGCTCTGGAAATTGCAGAAAATTTTATCGCTATATAAAGAGTACAAGAATCTTCATTTATCGTCATGAAGTATCTTATTGATTGAAAAATTTTATTCTTATCCTTTCATTACCGCAAGAACAAAAATTATATTTCCGTCCGTAGACGGAGTTTGATCGTTAAATTAGTTTCGGCCGGGATGACACGAATGTTTCAAACTATATAGAAAAGAGTGTAAAACTTTGACCTGTTGTCTCTGAGTTGGCATCATATTGCCCAGATAGTCTGCGGGATTGTGTCACGTCTCATAAATACAAACTGCGGCGGTAACTTTGAACCATCGCGCTTTGTTGTTTCAGTGTTATCACAAACTTACGTGTTCTTGAGCGACGGTCATTACGTAGTATTAGACAGTGCTTAACGTGTGACATCTTTGATTCGACCAATAAAATTTGAGTTGAAATTGAAGATCGCGCGAACGTTTACGTGCTCCTCGGGCATCGCCGATGACTATTATTTCTAGCCACTCGGTACGTGGCGCTTGGCGGTTCTTCTTTAGCTCGCGACTCATATGCATGCCCGTCATGCTTTAGTAAATCGAGTTTATTCTAAGCCGAGTACAGTGCCCTAGAGTACTCCTCTCGCAGTGGCGACTTATTCGCAACGACGAATTTCTGCGTGTAACATTTTATCTGCAACGCCATAATCTTTTCTTGAATTTCCGTCCATCTACCGTGAAAAAAAAAATTACCATTTTTAAAATCTTACTATATTATACACATTTTTTCATATACCATTTTTTTATTAATAAATATATTTTTACTTTATACATTTATACTTTTTTTAAGTTTAGTATATATAAATTTTATTTTCTATAAATATCTTAACGCTAATAAAAACGATTATAAGTGTAGTAATAGCATCACGTTTTTTAAGACATTTATAAGGATCTTACAAATTATATATATTAATAGGTTACATTATTTCAGAGCAGCGTTCAGTCGATGAACAAGAGTTGTCTTTTGCAATAAAAAACTACTGCGCTGCAAGACTGCAGAAGAGACCAACGAAAAAAAAAATGTTAGTCTATTATAAGATCATTATTATGACACGATACATTAATTAACGCGACGGTTTCCCTTGAGGCTGATAAAAGCGTTTACTTTTGAGAAAAAGCGCAAGAGAGAATAGAAATGAGGAGTTCTCGTTTGGACTAATAAAAAGCTTAAACATTATGTGCTAAGTACATTCAACTATGTACGTATCATCAGAACAATATTTGCCTGTCCAACAGAGCGTCTTATGACATGAAACAAGATTACGTTTGTCGGCTACTTTATAATCAAATGTGAAGAAAATGAAAAATGGATATAGAAAAATAATGTTTTTTATTTTAAAAACTTGTACTATATTTTTTTGGTGTTTCTATTAGTTTTATTTTTCATTTAATTTTTCGACAGTTAAAATTAATAACTTTAGTTAGTAAATTTATTTACAGCGTTTCAATATTTGGCTAGAATTAGAAATCAATTTGCATAATAAATTTGGTATTATCAGTTAAACAATTTTTAATGAATTATGTTTCAAATTCTACAAGGTTAATAACAAGAGGAAATAAAAAATGTATACAATCACCTTAAAATTTCAATTATATATTTCAATAAAAAATAACTGTACTATTTTATTATATCTCATTATAAATGATTATGATTTATTTTTGTAATTAGCCATCGAGTTGATATGAAAATGGTACAAATTTTTTATGACGAGTTTCAGATTACCTACAACTACATAAATAACTATATACATATAGTATGTATGCCCTCACGTTTGAATATAAACAGCCATTCTATTCGCCTTATTAAGAACCAAATTTTGTTTGTCATCAATTAAAAACAAATAATTAACATCTATTCATAATGACAACATAAAATTGAAAATATATTTCGTGTTACGTACCGACATTTACGATGCATTCCAACAATATTGAACGTTCGCTTTTCGTTTATTCCACGGGAAAATGTTTTATTAAATTCATTCTTGACAACAAAAAAAAAAGAAAAAAAAACATACATTTACACATAAATTTTGAATGAATATATCGAACAATTTACTGGGAACAATTTCATGGAATCGAATAAAAAACGTGAATTTATCTAAATAGGTAAATGAAATGGAATCGGAAAGAAATGTGTACACATAATGTATGTTAAACTATGTAGAAAAGTAAAATAATGTATAGGTAGAATGCGAGATATTTGAAGTAAAAGGCGAGTAGTGAGCACACGCTACTACCTTGCACGCGGGCGCAGCAGAACAGGTACGTCGGCCGGCTGGCCGACCAGGCTGTCAAGACCGGCGCTCTGATAAAAGGTTATGCAAGGAATGCCGTTTCACGAGAGCGTTACGCGGCCCGAAATTAATTATTTCGCTTGCAAATTAGGCGGGCGCGTCTTCGATCGGCGATACGCGTCGTTAGGCAGGACACTGTAGCTCCCTCGATGGGAACGAATTCTCCCCCCCCCCCCCTCTCCCGCCGGCTCGGTTCATTTGTTTTTTCCGACAGAGAATTGAAGCATTAATGGACTCTGTAACGCAATATCTGAAATCAATAAAGTCCCCTTTTAACAATCCGCACAAACAATCTAAAATTCTGTCGGCGATAATGCGCGCGGGTGCATCATTTACTTTGTTTGCAAATAATAATTACGATGCTGATTCCAAATCATGTCGTATATTGCGACGAAAAATGCGAAACGAGAGACAGGCTCCGGCGCTGATAACAATTTTCAAATGTTCGTGATTCAGCGCGAGCTAATTAAAATCCCGAAATGAAAAAGAAATTGTAACAGTCGCGCACTTTTGAAATTTATTATCGTTTTTGTATATAACATGGTTTGTATTAAAATTTTATGATAAATTTTGTTCTTTATGATCTTTGATTTCGTTACAGTCTCGCCAGTTGGTTATCTAAATTTTTCACTCAGTTGATATACTTACACGTGTTGCTAATGACAAATGTCGATAAGTCGCCGTCGTAAAAATTCACACGACACGATAAATACATTTTTATATATTAAACAGACAAGCGGCCACAATAAGTTTGGACAACTTTTTGCTCGCTCGTTTTCATCGCCAACTGACTAATTGGTAACCTGAAAAATTCTCCGCTGAAATTAATGCGCTGTATATGTCAGTCGTCGAAATGCTCCGTCTCTTGGATCGCATTTTGTCATTTGTGTATTTCTCATTTGACGTATTTTTTTTTTTTCATTTCATTTACTTTTTTTTAATTTTGTCACGTGGTAGCGCCTTTGTTAGAAATAAATAGAACGACAGAGAGCACTTTGGGTTGAAAACGTTTGTGACTGCACGGAACGCTGTTTTGTCTCTCTCGTTCGCGAGCTGGAAATTCTCACGCGCTGCCAGATCATTAGATCGTTAGAGACGATAAATTGCGTAATATTATCCGTTCCTCGCGGAATGTGTCTATGTACGGGGGCTCACCAATGACCCAATAAGAAGTATTACAGGAAAAGGGTACGGCCGGGCCGCTCGATGGTACACACACGTGAGCTGATTTGTGCTCTCAGATAATAAGTGCAATATAAGTAAACGAGTTGTTGCCACAATAATGAGACGCCGGGGCACAAAACTGTTCTTTGCGAACGCATACATAATAATCGTAATTTCGAGTTGCAGGCTATGCTTCAACAGATCGAACGTTCGTTTCTGTCTGTTAATTATTGTTGTTCACGTAATAAATTAGTACGTTTTAATTTTTGTCCGCGCGCGAGCACACGTTACAAGACAAATTGAATGACACGGCTCAGATACGTAAAATTTCACGCTAATCAAACTCGCGTACTTTTATTTTCATTTTTCCAACCAGCGCCGCCATACCGTACGAAACTTTACGGTTATTATATATTTCTTTCGTCATAAAATAATAATGGTTTTGAGTATATACACAGAAATGATGTATAAAAGTTGGCGTGGAAGGCGAAATAAAATGCTGAGAATGATGAATTGACAGCTAATTGCGCCTGGGACCCGATCACAATGGGTCGTATGCAAAGCGATTGATGTTATTTTTTGAAATTGCTCTCTCACAATTTCGTAAATATACGTGGACGGATGGGCGCGTGAATAATGAATTGTGTAAATGACGTGCTGGGCTTGAATGGCGGCGCGATTGGATTACCGAAGACACACTTCGACCGAAAGGAGCGAGCGAGTGAGGCCGCGCGATTACTTTGGCGAAGGCGCCGGTGTGATATATAATAAGAAACGAAATGATTCCGCGTGTGGCTCGGTCCGTGGACAAGCCCGGCGATCTTCATTCCGAGCACACTCCTGTGGAATTTGAATAGCTCGGGGGACTCCACGGTGACTAAGTTACATGTGAAAAGAATACAGAAAAGTCCTTAATATCTTCGGCGTTTTGGTGGGCTCATTAATATTCATCAGGATTATAAACAACAATACCGCCCACCGCCACCCGAGTGACCTGTTGAGTCTCGTTCGTCAAACGCGGATTATATCGGATTACAAGTCCGTAATTGAATTTTTATGCCGTCCGACGTACGATTCTCCGAATCAGTCCGCTTTCACGTTCGAGTGATTTCCGCGGTGACCATAGGGGAATTTCAATTCCGAATATACACACATGCGCCGCCGAAATAATGTCTCAAACAGTGTCGCTGCCACGGATTCGAAGAATTCCCATTTTTCTCTCGGTCGTTTTTATCGTCCCTGTTTGCGATTCGAATTCTTCTCCAGCCAAATGACGCGCCTGGATGTAATCCCGAAGCGATGAATCCGATGATTACGCTTATCACGTTTGATATGCCGGACCGAAATCACCGGAGTAATTAATTTTTAGAGAAGGTATTTGACAAATAAAGTTTCAATTAAGATTATTAACGTTGCGATATTCGTCAAAAAATGGCTATTTAATTTCATTTCCTTCTGAGCGTCTCTGGTCTCCCATCCACCTGCAAAATTATCTGAAACATTTCGATAACACTGAAATTAATTCAGTTAACTTTTATTTCGAACCTTTAATCCGAACTTTGTTCAATAAAAATAATGTATAATTTCATTTAGTTTCTTTTTTGGTTCAAATAAAAATGGTTTTATGGGCCACTGATTTATATTTATTATATTTAGTATATCTAATATAGTGTGGTCACGGTATCAAATTCTTATTTCTGAATTGATAATTGAAATTTCATATACCGATCCCTTAGTTTTGAGATGAGAAAACGAACAATTTTATGGAAACAAAAAGGTTGATTAACTAATGAATCTAAAGGTAAAAACTGTGACGTCGAGTTGGTTTCGCGCGCGTACAAAATCTAATCGAATGAAATAACATTTGTTAGAATTTCAAATCGGACCGTGCAGCGCCTCTTATCAAATTAACTGATATTTCAGATACGAGCTCCTTAACGAGAAACATGTTTGCGTGGAGCATATTAAATTGATCAGACGCGTTTTACGACCTCATCACGTACAATATATTTAATTACCCGGCGTAACGCCGGGATGATTTGTGTCTGGCGGAGAGAGGCGAACTTGATCAAAACTGCAGGCGAAACAAAATCAATGGAACCCGCCAAGCCGGAATTCTTCGCCAACCCAATTATCCGCAATTGCAAACTGCTTTCACACGTCTCGGTCCTCAGAGATCGTTATTCGCGCGACAATATGCTCTGGAAACAAAACCGCGCGTTTCAGTTCGTCGGTCTCATCTTCAGCGTCACTCAAGTCGAAATTTTAAGCCTCAAATTAGAAGGTTGAAAGAGTATTAAAACTGCTTTAAATATGACTACTTAAAGACTGAAATAAGTTCACAATTAGTTTGAAAAAAAGGCTACAACGAGATTGTGTAGTCTGAAACGTATAGCTGAAAAGAGCTGGAAGGAGGTTCAGTTTCAAATTCATTCATTTTTTGCGACTATTCATGTATACATGATTATTAGTTGTATATACATAAACACAAGTAGTCGTACATCTATTTATATATGTTGCATATTAAACACATTCATACATATTCAGAGGTTCAAAAAGTATTCAAGAGGTTGAATAGATATCTAAATGACGAAAAACGGTTTTCTAGGCCAAAAAGAGAGGTGGAAAATTTTGACTCTGGTAGAGAGACGAGCCGGATGTAAACGTAACGTGTCAATTTGCATGACAAGGTGGCTTGGGGTCTGATCAACGTCGGCATGTTTGCGTCAACCATCCAGCCTCATTACCCGGCTAGTCAATTGTCACGAGGCAACGCCCGATAGTTGGCACGAAGATTACCCATCCGGCGCGTTTAGTGCTCGTCGCAGAGACGCGCAGAAAATACCTCGTGCACATACCTCACTCTGCGACAGATATTAATCAGCTCTCAGTGTGATTATATCGGCAACGCAGCCGTGTTCCCATAGCCCCCACGTCTGAATCAGCGGGCTTCTCTGCGGCCACGCGTGCAATCACCTACGGGTGCCTGTGTGTGCGTCTCTCTGTCCCGGCGCTCACACAGCATCCGAATGTTTATGCATAAGTGGACCCGCGTTTGTTTACGTCCATCCGTAAATCTCGTACATATGTTTGCCTGGCCGAGCAAACGCACACAAACGGCGCCGTCTACGTGACACGCCTTATTAGGGACAAATCGATACCCCTCCCGGCGCTTCCTCCCGTATACTTTTCGACCAGCTTTTAATTAACCCTCCCCCACCACCCGCGCTCACGATATTCTTTCAATAGCCCAATCGGATTTTGCATTTAATTAGTAGCTTCGTGCTCTGCAGGCGCGATCGTTCAAACATTTTCTGCCTGTTCAGTGAGTTTGACAAATTTGGTACAATGAGAGGTTCTATCATTGAGTTATTCGGGGATCGAGGGAGGCTCGATCCTCATCCGCGAGAGGAGATTGGAAGTAGGATAACTGTGGTACGTTGTAACTAAACGTAATTTTATTTGTCCGATGTTTATTACAACGAAGCGAGCGTTGTTTATGGTAAACACCAGCGGCGATGTGCGTTTGTTTGGAGCTGCCCGGCCTTAGGATGACCCGGTTGAATTGAATCAATTAGGTTTGATCAAATTTAGTTAATTTCAGAGTGCACGCCGGCCAAACTCTCCGACTTCAATATCTGGTGCGGTTTACGACGTTTCAAATCATGCACGACGATATAACAACGCTGCCCGACGAGAATCCCACTTGGATGCCTTGTAAACCATCTGCGAACCACGATGTGGAACAAAATATAATGTTAATATTTGGATTTGGATTCATTTGCATGTATAAGGTACCTCTGATAGTACATTCGCTGGTGATGCTCGCGTTGTAATTTAGATTTATATGTTGGTGCGTGCACTGAAATGTTCGAATTATTTATATCCAGTGTTCATACAATGTTAGAATTCCTTCCAACTTGAAATAAAAAAGAAAAAAAGTTAATTTTTAATTTCGAATTAAAATTTCTGTTCATGACAACAATTCTCTCGAAAAATCGTTTTTTCATTTTCTCTGTAAATGAGATTTCATTTATTTTTCTTTACCAGATATCGAAGAATTGCATTTTAGTTGAATTTTGAAGATACTTTTTTTTATGTGTGCAACATACATTTTGACCTATAATATCGTAATGTAACAATATCGATTTTGTGGGGTACGAAAAGTTCATAAGTTGGCGATCGTCGTCAGGTTTATGCGATGGAGCGTCACTTCGATAGATTCTCCGGATGTGAGCACGCAAGCATATGAGACCGGACTTTCGGGGCGAACGATAATGATAACGCAGCCGACGGATGTTACCATCGATTCGTAATATCGCGATGTGTGGCGAGAGTGCGCAGCATCGGCGATCGCTTGACGTGAAAGATTCGACGTTACCGATATCTCGTGGCAGCGTCCGTTCAGTGAACGAAATGACACGCTCATGGTAATCTTGTCGAGTTGAATTTTCGCGCCGATAAAGAGCCGTAACCTGCAGGGACGAAGTTACGTCGCATATTATTCAATTTTGCGACCCACAAAACGCGAACCGATTTTCTATAAGTCATAAAAACCGTCGATCTAATCGAAATTAAATGATGTTTGAGAAGACATCGAGATACATTGGATTAAAATTACAAAATATCGGACAATTGAAATTTTGCTTCAGTATAGTGTGTGTATAAAAAAATAATAACCGGAGTCAAGATAGTTTTTGACGATAATGCAGGAACATCATTTTCCGTGTCTTAGCTGCGAGACACTGCAGTTCAGAAAAATATGAAGTAGATATTACCGAATGGAAAATATTACACGGCGTCTATACCGTGAAATTTATGGCCATAATACTTCTTCGAGTAACGGGCGACTATCTGATAGCGGAATGTTACAGTCACTGTCTTCATTTGGCGTCCAAAATTCGATGCTAAAATGTTCCTTATCTTGTTTTGAATTTTAATTTAGAAACAAGAAAACAAAGTTTTTCAAAAAAATAATTTAGAATATTAATAAATGTCGAAATTTAAAAAAATTAGCTTTATCAATAATGAAATCATTTTGTGACATTATTTAGGGTTTATCAAAACAAAAAGATCTCGGAGAAGCTTCAATTAAGATCAGTTGCATTGCCTACTGTATAGACACTGTTGAAAGCTAAACCATTTTTGTCTGCTCTAAAACTGCTATGCTATAGAAATCGATGGATATATCCTCGTAATCGCAATATTTACTGCAACTCCTTGTCCGTATGCACGTCGAATTCTCGCGCCCTGCCTTATCTCGTAGTCAAAAAAGTGCTACTTTATTGGTGCTCCATTTGATACTCAATGGCGATTGGACATTTCTTATCATATTAAGTGACTATTCATGTATGTTCGCGTGAAAAAGTGCGCTTTAAATCCAATTTCTTGTCTTCTGTACATAAATTTGAGTACTCTTGAATTGAAGGATCTTAAAAAGTAAACTAAGAACAAACATGAATTTCAGAGATGAATTTCAAAGGTTTCTCAGAGATTTAGGTGCTTGGAAATTGTACACCGTTTTGGACTACATCTTGAATCACGTTCGAGAGCTACTTTAACAAAAGCTAATCAAATTGAATGATAACGATCCCAATTATTCGAATATAATTATAGGGTAAAAATTATTTGATTACATAATGAATATTGCATTTTGTTTTTTTAGTTTTTAAAATTATTTTATTGTAGTTTATGATTTGTTGTGTAAAATTTAAGAACTAAAATTATAAGACTTTAATCAGTCAGATAACAAGTATATCCCAAAAAGATTATTTTTAGATTTTGTTGACAGGATTTCAAAAATGTTCTCTAAATATATATTTAATTCAATTGGATCCACGAATATTTTTAAACCAAAACGGTGGTATTAATCGAAACGTCTAGACTACGAAATACAAATTGCTAACAAACTTTCTGAATGATTGAATATTGTAGCAACGAATTGGGTGTTGTCACCACCTTATGGCAAACAGTAACGACCGACCCGGTTGATTAGTGTATAGAGAAATATCAAAACCTGCATTTAATTGAAATGACTATTACAAATACCAATCAAATTTCAATCACATTAACTGAAAGCCCAAAAAGCTCTCCACATCAAAACATAATTGTTAATTAATAATTTCGATCCGTTCAACTGATGAAATTAATTACCTCAATTTTCATTAATTCAAATTGAACGAAAAATTGGAAGTCCCTTGAAAGAGAATGCCGAGGTTTTAAAAAAAGGTCTCATAAAGCTTTAATGAAAAATGACGACGAGAAAAGCATCTGCTTTTAATTTAACATTTTGAAATTTGACACCACGAAAAGTCGTACACAATTTGGTTCAACTATTTTTGGTAGCCGTGCAGCTTATTAGAGCTCTTGTTTCGAAATTGATATCGCTAGTTGAAAATTGGTGATTCTGAATTTTTGAAAGCGTGATAGAGAAAGTAGGTGCAGCGTAGAGTGAAGTTGCACGGAGCGCGTAATGATCTCGTGGATCCGAGGAGGCGCGTAGCATGTTTAACTCTCGGACGACGAACCAAAATAGAATTTCGAAATAGACCCAATATTTTCGTCGTCTCGCGTTTGCGCCACCTCGCTCACCGCCACCATCACACCACCGACGCCGCAGACGTCGTTGTTGTCGTCGTCTCCTCCGACTCTGCCCGTCTTCGTTGCCATTAGCGAGTCCAACGACAGCCGACTGAGACAGAGAAAACGAGAAAAGATTCATCCGTCGAAATTTCGCTTCTGTCGTCCAGGCGTCTGCAGACAAACGTCTTTCATAGTCCTTTGATTCGTTTTGCCGCATTTTGATATGTTCTTTGAATAATCCCCGGCAATTTCCTCAAGAATCCGATGATTTATTTTAAGAATTATACAAGATTTCTTATTTTGTCTGCGTAACGTTACTTCTCCTTGCTGCAAATCTTTTTCAACTTTTCCTGTTACCAATTTTAAACGACAAATGAAATCCGCTTTCGCAAAGTCCGATACACCATTTTTACCTTCGATAAAAAACAAATAATAGCAATGTTAATTGTGAAATACAAAAAAATTGTCTTGTGAAATATCTTTTCATACATTTAGCAGTTCAAAATCTTTAAGGTCTTAGATCTTAAAGTCGCCTTCATGAAAAAGTTACAAATGAAATTAACAAAAAAAAATAAAGGGAAAAAAACGATATCGTATGACATTTATATAGGAAACAAAAAGGGACGAGAAAAAAAGTACAGTGCAGAAGGTAAGGGGAAATCAAACGAGTTTGTTTTCTACAATTTTCCCACAACTAACATGGTTATACGCAATAGATACAGCTTGTGCAGACGTACGCGCAGTAACAGAAGACACCATATAAACACCGCGATCAGTTCCGCGAGTTATAAGCGACAAAGGCAAAGTCCCGGTCGTTGCCGGATCCTGCTGATTCTGCCCTTATACGATTGTCCCTCGTAAGCCGCACATGCCACGACGTAAGGAAAAGTAAATACAACGGCTTCTGGCGCTATTGTCGCATCTGACTTTTGTCAGGATGATCAGAGGATGAAAGGAATTCTTCACTTCGGAATAATTGGGCTCGCGAAACTACCAACTTTTTCGATCCAAAAGTCAGGGACATTTTTTCATTTCAGCCGAATTGTCGAGCAATCGAACTCTTTTTTTTTTTTTCATCGAAACTCATCAATGTGGATGAACTTTCGGAACGAGGCATGGATTTTGAGTGTCAGTTATTCCGTAACTCGATAAACAAAATGGCCAAGTTTTATGAAACAAGGCGCTCCTTCCAATTTTACAGACGCTAATTACGTTTGCGTTTCGGAAAATCAAGTGCCAAACTATTTTGATACAGTTTTCGCGATTTGTGTCGCTTTTTTGAACAAACATTTTTGCCGTTGGCTTCGTTCGGAGGGTCTTCAGTTAACGAGCACTTTGGGACTGCACGCGGCGCAGTTTTAATAAAGCTTGAAAAGTATGCAAACACCCCGACGCTATTTTTCAATTTTGATGAAAAAAAAATCAAACGCACCGTTTTGTGCGCAGCAAAATATCGAACCGTGTTACATCTTCCGTCAACTTTTCCTCCTCTTACGAGCAAGTTGAAGTTTCCATTATCCTCGAACAGATTATGAAAATTTCAAAAATAAATAAATTCATAATTGAAAACAATCATTTTATTGCTCAATCAACAAAATGAAAATGAATTTTGATAATTTTCCAAGAAAAGAAGAGAGAATCCGAGGAGTAAATCAGTTCAAAGTAAATTGAATAAGTTGAAGAAATATACCGAAGCAATTTTTTTTCACCCCAAAAAGACAGATAGTCGCGAGAAATAGTTTGACTATGGTCATTCAACTTTATGAAAATATAATTTTCGCGTAAATCGAGTGACGTACGTGATCTCGAGGACTTTCTCAATAAAAGTACGAAGGGCATGCAGATACATGACATGTATCACGTACAAGGACATGAATGCAATGTTGAATTTGCCCATCTGTTACCCCGGCGTTGTAATGGTAGCGTCGTGGAGTTTTATCTCTGGATGATGTAAGGCCAAAACTTTTTATCGCGATAACTCTCTCTCGCTCTGATCTCTTTTTCTTGGATTTCTGGTGACATCGATGGTAAAACCGTGCATACTGTGTTATTTTCCGACATAAATCTTTACAAAGCGAAGTTATCGCATGATTTATCGTCGGCCCATAATCATGCTCCTATTGCACTTTATTCGACTGGCATTAATTTTCGATGGAAACGCGAAAAAGTCGCAATCTACAAGGCGAATAAATCAGCCACGCGACTCGATGATTTCGGACGTTCAATTTGGCGCCGATTTTGAACAATTAGTTTCAAAGACGTCAGACCGAGGCGCGATCGCGAGAAGGCGAAAAATAAACAGGATCGGAAAATTGAGAATGTTATTTTTATTTTTCGAGATTGAGCGAGTATCGCGATAGATGGAATATATTTGCAGTTGCGTCAACGGATAGGCTCGATCCGTCAACCGCGAGTCGCATACAAATTGTCAGCTGAATCTGCATCGCATTTCAGGCTGCTATCAACGCTCGTGATATTCGATCTACGAATCTCCAATGTTGTGTAGCCTTAAGGGTTTTGCCACGGCCTCTCTTAGATGACGAAATGAACAAGTTTTTTTTTCGACCAAATAAATTTTTATTTCGAATTTTATGACCTTCAAATAAATTTTAGTGCCGAAAAATGATTGATGGAATTTCAATTTAACGCCCGAATGAAATAGCGAGCTTGAAAAAAAAACGAACCCAAAAAGTGCTGTCGTTGGGACGAACGCCGAACAATTATTTTTGATTTCACATAAAACATTGACTTGACTGGCGCTCACGCGCACGTTGAGAAATACTTGATAAAAAATTATTTTTCAACCGTAAATGGTAACGAGAAAAACCAGTTGTCGCAAAATGTACTCGGCAAAACGGTAGAACCGCTTTTCGTGTCGCGGAAAACCAAGGAGTACCCTGAGAAAAAGAAGACGCGACGAAGAAGGAGATCACCTAGTCGAGTAGGAGCGCCAACCGATCGATAGATCGGTAAGAGGGCCGCCTAGAGATCGGAGCCCAGCAGTCTACCTGTTTACTTTGTACGCACAGCTACGTGGAAGAGTGCACGCCATGTACACGTGCTTTTCCTCCCAACTGCCCGCGTATCACTTTTCTCTCTTATATACCCGACGCATTACGATGCCGCATGAGATATCGGCGTGCACGATGCATAAAAAATATTTCCACGTTTTGAATTGCACGAATTCGCAGTATTCAAATGAATTTCACGCGAAAAAAGTACCGAAATAAGAAATGAACAAGTTCAAGTTGAAAATTCAATGTAAAACAAAAATCGTTTCTATAAAAAAAAATTTCATTGCGAATTTCCAATTTGCAAAATTTAATTTCAATTCAAATTCAAATTCAATGAAAAATACACTTAAAAAATCACACGATTTGCAGATATCATATTGTAAATAATTGATAAATCATTAACAAATGTTTATTTATTTATTCATAATTCGTTAGATGTAATGAGTAACATCGTTTGATCTCGTTTATTTGTATAAATTTTATATTAATCGATATATAAAAACGCACTTACACGGAGCACTCAACCGTTCAAGTTTACACGCGAGCGTTCGTTATGTAACGGTGCGTATTTTTTCGAAGCTTTTTTTCCGTTGCATTTGCGCATGCAGATTACGCGAATAAGCCCCTCATTGCTATTCCCCCAATCTTTTCGAATCGTAAATTCTGCTAGAGTGAGTGTCGAACTTGCGCTCGAGAATCAAAGCGGAAGAGCGAGACGCGGGACTTTAGTGTTTTTCTATTTTTGTAACACGATGCGAGGAGCGGTTTGAAAAAGGGGTCGTAGGTGATAATAAACTCGGAAACGAGTCGCCTACGTAAAAATAATCGGCCATTCTATATATGTGCGCTCTATATCGAAAAATGCTCGAAAGTTATATGCCGCTTATTTTCCGCATTTTTATACTTAGAATAAAAAAATGGAAGAGCAAAATCTGATCAAAAAATCATCGTTCGTCAGACGTAAAATTGTTCGTACATATTTTTCATCCAATTTTATACAGGGTGAATATAAAGTCCCGTAATGGTCTATTATTTCGAGAAATACTAGACCGTTCCGGGACATTTCATTAATCCTGTATGAATTTCAGAATTGTTTGCATCAATTTTTTCCACTTGCGAAAAGTTTTTTTTTTTTTTCAGAAAATATTTGATTGGAAAGTTTAAGTATAATGAATGAAGATAATTTTTGAGTAAATAAACTTTTTTGATCGTGTAGAAAAAACCCTCATAATTGTATACAAAAGACATGACAAACGATGCATTTACGCGGCGCGTATAATTGCGCGTGCTCGCACAGCTCAAACAAAGAACGCATATTTTCCTTTTTACTTAGGTGGCGCATTTCGATCAGGGCGGTTCGTTGATCCGCAGTGTGCGGCCCGCCAGCCGTTATTACAGTTGCTGCACGGGAAAAAAAATTAAACATTCTTATAACAACAAAAAATATTCAAATCAATTATGAAAAATTTTAGTAAAAATAAATTTTATGTTCAATAAATTCGTACATTCTATTTTAATTTTTTTGTATTAATATTTATGTACTCGCAATTAAAATGTTTTATTTAATTTAATTTTGCATTTTATTTAAATGTTTTTTAAATTTGATTAATGTAATATAATTCAAGTAAAACCACTTTTTTAAACAAACATATGAACTATATGATAGTTGATGTATCAAAATTTTGACGAAAGAAGTGTCACCGCAGATTAGTTTTTTGAGAAGAAAGTAACAAATTATTTTCCTCTGTGTGGTGCGTCTAAACTAAACGAAAAGAAGGGGGCCGAGAGACGTCAATTATAAAGCCTTAATCGGAAACCCGTCCTTACTTCTGTTGTCTTATATGCAACCGTGAGCAATGAGAAATGAAGAAAGAAGAGGAGAGCGCAACTTCAAAACAAGGACAGAGATAACACGAATAGAAAAATCGGCACACGTTAATAGAGCTTGAATCCAATAGAATTTTTCTATAAACACAACTTTCCATCTCTCGACGTTATCAGTAAAAATTTACATCGAAAATTATTTTTGCACCAGTTGAAACGTGAGCACAAAAATTCTCCGATAAAAAAAAAGAAAGAATATAAAAAGGAGAAAAAAAAGTAAATTTGCTGACTCGTTGGAATTGGTTGATAAATAATCATCCGCAAAAAACAATGGAAGTCATTAAAAAGGCGCATGTCCGAACGTAATTTGAAATTAAAATTAAAACGCTCCGCCTGGCGTTTGAAAAAAGCCCGCATATTTGCCCGCTTCGGCGAAAGACGTCGAAGTAATAAAATTACGCTTTCGAAACCCGGCGTGTGTTTATACTTGTGTGAACTTCTCTCTCGGCCAGACGCGAGCGACGTTGCCCGCAGTTTCTTTTTCGCGCGTAACAACTGTCTTTTAGGGCGACGTCCGATACTCGTCGGACTTGTGGATGGGTTTTCCGTCTGACTCTCCGACGCGCGTGTTTTCCATTTTGGCTAAGTAGGTTGTCTTCTCGCGATTGCTCGGCAAAACAACGACCGACGCAATTTTAGCGCGCTCTGTTGTTTCCTTATATTGCGCTATTTATCGTGGCCACGTGTGTGCCCGGCCCTGTAAGTGCGAACAGAGTTCAGCACACGCAATATCGCAAGCAATTTACTTTTATTTCAATATAAATAATATATTTCACTTTTAAATTTAATTATCAACTTAACTATTCATCCGTTACAATATAAAGACTGTGCAGAAAATCCTCTGATTCATTTTGAAAAAAAATTTATAGGTTCATTGACATCTGTCAGTTAACTGTAAAAAATAAAAGTATATACACTTGAATATTATTGGTTGGACATTGTGACCGCCTACCCATTTTCTTCATCACTTTATTCAACGACAGAACGTCATGTCACATAACTTTCTGGACGGGGAAAAAAATTTTTTTTTCATAAGAGAGCTTACTAACAAGCGACGAAACTTGAATTGACTGATTCCATTAGTTAGCTTAGTTTAGACAAGTAATCACGGCTTCATGATGAAGTTTGACAAGCCTAACTATCTTGTGATTATCTTCTGTAAGTAGGAGAAGAAAGGGATAATTTGAAATTTCATAATGAAGTATTATAGGGACCGTGCCTACAGAGTGAGCAGATGAGCATTGATCAAATTACATCACTTTTCAGTCTGCACTATTTTCTGTCCCGCAGTAGCGAAGTGCTATCAGAACTAATTGATCTCAATTATTGTCTGCGATGCGCGCTCTTGACGTGTACTTTTAATATGATGAGAATAAGTGCGAGCATAAGTCTCGGCGTATTTACTCATTTTTGTTGTCGTTGCATGTAATTAAGCCGAATAATGAGACTGGATTTATCAGCGCGTCAATTAGAATGATTTTTAAAATTTTTCATTTTAAGAAATTATTATAAAATGTCAAATCAACTTTAAGTGTATACTTATTTGTATTTGCTTGTCATGTTTATTT
The DNA here is from genome assembly GCA_030522925.1 of Trissolcus japonicus. Classification (NCBI taxonomy): domain Eukaryota; kingdom Metazoa; phylum Arthropoda; class Insecta; order Hymenoptera; family Scelionidae; genus Trissolcus; species Trissolcus japonicus. The sequence goes on from JAPYZS010000012.1 coordinate 291,415, forward strand.
GTTTATTCGCATTTTTATATTTCATAAAAGGAAAACTAGATTCTCTTTGAAAATTGAAAGTTTTTGTTATTTTATATTTTATTTTCTTATTATAGATCGGAAACAATCAAAACCAAAGCACGAACAATTTCTTATATTATCTGCGCTCGTAGCGTACGTCTATTTACAAAAATTATACCTTGAATGTGTTTTTCGAATAAAAAATTCTGTTTGTTGTCACTTCGGGTTTAAACCATATGTTTGTGTTTGTCGGCGGCTGATACACGCGTGTTTTGAGTGTTTGTGTTTAAACTACCAAGATGTATGAAGGGTAATTTTCGGGGCGAGGTACTACAAAGAGACGAAGAGTAAAGGCAAACTGTGCTATGCTTGTACGTAAGTACGCAAGGCACGTACCAAGCTGTGTCCATACCTAAAATACATTTAAATGCTTAGAGAGGACTTGCATCATATTTTTACCGCGCATCACTTTTTATTGTTTCTTTTCTTCAGTTATTACTAAAGGCGAATTCATATTGAAATTTGTTTCAACATTTTTACGTTCCAATTTATTTTTTATTTTTCTGGGGATTATTCTTATTCCTATAAATTCAAAGCAAGTAGTTTTCAATGAAAGTTTAATTAAAAATTGAATGAAATCATTACAAGTCACATGACCATTTCAACCAATCACAGAGCAGGATAATCCAAGACGTCTTTTACAAGCTGAGATAATAAACATTATTTGAAGCAATAATTTGAAGCGTGCACACTTAAGTATCCTTAAAATTGCAAAGAATGTCGGAGCAGAATTTACGCTGCGAGCCCCCGCGCTCAAGTAATTAGTCAGTTTACCAAAAATACTCGAACGCGAGGCTAATTCCTCAATTTCGCTTGCAATTTTTTTTTCACAGTCGGGCGTCCATTCAGGCCGCAGACACTGTGCGGATTAATTCGCTCAATTGAATCAACCACCGAAGCCTTGTTTCTCGTCGGATAACGAGTCATTTAACTCGGCCGAGTTGGTCTCGCGAGGCGCGCGCGAAAATAGCATAAACATCAGCGAGAGGCAACGGTCGGCGCACCAAGATAAGGCGAGAACGACTTTTGCGATCTCGCATTGGCGGCCGCGCACGCCCGCAGTTTTGAAACGTTCGGCTGTGCCCGAGGTGCTCGACATATCAAAGTTCAACCCGAAAGCTTTCTCGCCACTTTCGGGCGCCATAAATCACGCTGAAAGCGAGCCTGTCTTCTTGCCCCCCCCCCCCCCTAGAGATGTCGTCACGGAATCCGGCGCTCAATCCGAGCGTCGCGCTCGTGAATCGCAGGTGTCGGCTGCCATTAGAGCGCGCCGTTCCAAGACACCCTACGCAACACATCACCTCGTTGCCGAGTCCTTTGACTTTCATCGATTCATTAACAGCGCTTCATGCAACCGATTTGATGAGATTATATCCTCAGTTGACGCTCGTTTGTCGACTCGAGAGATATTCAACGGGATTGAGTTACGACCTCTTGCGTGCATGATCAGGTTTTTTTTATTACGAAGAGGATCGTTCAAAACGAACGTTCTAAAACGTTTTTGAGAGTTTTTTTTCTTTTGTTGAAAAAGATAATCAAACAAAATTGGAACGAAGTATAATATAGGAGCAGTTGGGGTAATTGTGACAAGTTGGGGTAATCATGAAACTTGTGAAAATTTGCCATTTTTATACAAATCAAAATTGTTTTATAAAATGGAGGATTGAAATAATTTGGTTTCAACGAACCTGTCAACACAATTTCAGTAGTGTCACACATTACCCCATGTGTCACAACTAACCCAACTGCCCCTAATATTTGGACGATGACAAATAATTCATTAAAATTTATTTCATACAATTTAAAAGTCAAAGTTAAATTAAAGTCTCTAAAAATAATGTCAGTCAACCATTTGTTATAACAAATAGAAGAGGATGAACCAAAATGTCATTTCTGTCGTTTCTGTACAATAATTGTCATCTGGACGATTTATCTGACTGATATTGTAAAAATTATTCGTTATTTATCGCCCGCATTGTTTTTCGAGTACTTTTTGACTTGTCTATAGCTATATCATAAATAAGTTTAAATACATAAAAAAACGTTAAATCTCGTTATTTTTCAGGTGAATAGAAGCGTATTCCACGGATAAAATATTGAAAAGCAAAAAACGTTACATGAAATCGATTTTATTTATTGCATGTTCGGCACGAACTGAATTTTTTTTACGCCACGGCTAAATAAAATATATTATTGGATAAAAAAATTGTATATTAAAATGTTGTGTTTTTAATAGTTTTTACACACGAGAATCCAGCGGGTATTTAAAAAAAATTAAACTAATCAGTGCCGAAGTAGATGGAAATTATAATTCAATAAACGAACAAAAAAACTTGTTCTTGTTTGTTATAAACTTTCTACATTTAATTAGTTTAATGATCACGGTCAAAGTTGATATTTACTCACGATAAAAAGTTTATTTTTATAAACTTTGGAGAATGTCTATATTCTCTTAACTTCCGGAGTTACGCTCTGAGACAACAAAGTGAAATGAAATATTCTGTCGAATAAATTATAAAATCAGGGCTTATAGTTTTTGGTCTACGTGGATTATGTATTTAATTTAAACATCATGTAACTGATATTTTACATAAACGTAACGCGGTTAAGACAAATTAATTTTTCACACATAAATGATTTGCTCAACGACAAAGTGCACGGTTCCGGAGATATTCTTGCAAACAATCTCATAAATATGATAAGTCGGTGCCAAAAGTTGCGACGCTCCAAATCTGCGAATCGTGTTTTGTGTGGGTTGAGAACTTTTCTTTTTCTTTCACACGGTACAAAGATAATTGATAGCAAAAGATTATTCTCTGATGTCGCGACCATTTGTCACGTGACTTTCTAAAACAAAAATTTTGGTTTTCGCCCGCAAGTTTCAACACTCCGGGTAAACTGTGTAATTCGTAACGCAAGTATAATTAGAGTTAACGCTTCTTATATTTAGGCCGAGTCCGGTGTAAGTATATAACTTGAAATTTCACTGAACGCAAGAGATACGAAACCAGAGTGTAAGCACATAAATTGTCTTATGTGGAACGAATAATTTTACATATTAAATTCAGTCCAGACTATACAAATCTAAATTTCTTACTACTTTTAATCATACGAAGGTCAATCATGAAAAATTACATCTTGCGAATAAACGGTCCCGCCATCTTCATTTCGTGGAAGCACATTTTCGTATTGATGTCCACGATTTATAACTGAATACACTTTATAAAATAAAAACCCACGGTCTTTTAATACAAGTCTCGTTATTTTTTTGTTCATTTCCCGATTTATTTTTATATACTTCTCACATAATATATCGTGTTTGTCACGTTGTAACCTATTTATTTCAAACTTTACTAGATCGTCAGTTTTTTTTTATTTTAAAAACGTCGCCCCTGAAAAGTAGTATGATTTTAAACGTATAAACTGAATCTTAGCAAAACAAATTTATTATCAATCTTGCGATACGCTTTTTTTTATTTTTGATCATCTGTCTTATTTATCAAACAACATTTTATGTTTTTTATAATTAAAATTAACGCCCTTTGAACGTTACAATAACGAAACGATGAGAATACTTGTTGTAAATCGCTGATTTTCATTCGGTCATTTGTCACTCCGTGTTCAATGATAAATTTTAATGGATGTTAATTTAAGTGATAAGTACGTCTGTCACTTCTTGCTCGAATCAATTTCAACTGTCTACGAAAGTAAATCGGCGCTGGTGAAAATATAATGTTAAATTATATCATTAAATCCGGGGAGGAAAAAATTAATCAACTTTTGGAATTCATAAGGCAATAAATTAATTGATCAAGATTTTTCATTGATGATTTATTTGCCGTACAAATCCTTGTTCATGATGGTGCAGCGACAATGTGTACATGTGCACTCACTTAATGATTTGTTCTTAGTCACGATGCTCGCCGAGACAAGTATAACAGACAACTGCGCATGGCGCCATAAATATACAAACTCCGAATCATTATCGAGAGGAATGAACTACGAGTTTCCATCTAATCCAACATTTCTCCTTTCAAACAAATGTTTTGCTTTGTGTGCGCATTTGCACAACCTTCCAATGAAAATGATGAAGTCAAACTTTCTGTGGTTTTGAGTCGGGAATCATGAAAATGAAGAAATGAAAAATACTAAAATGAACATTTCTATATATTTTTTTTTAATTTGAAAAACAATATTGTGTCTCTAAATATTATAAGATATGTAAGGTAATTTTACAAATTTTGTGTGAATTTACAGCGACCCAAGTGAAAATGTAGTTATGACTTTTGCATACTTTTCAACCATATCTGCAACATATAAACATATTTTTTTTTTTTATAATGAAATGACCCATTTGTTATCATGTTTGTATGTGAATCATACGTATCCCATCCATGTTTCAATACTGAACAAATGGATGGACCATATTTGATATCAGAGCCATATAAAAACCATATATGTGTTATTAATGTACCACATATATATTTTTAAATTTGTTGTTTACAAGTTTCTAGTAGATTCGGTACTCTAGACATAGTATATACAAAGGCAACACATGAATAATATATTGGTCATGTAATTTATGAAAATTATGATTGATATAATATATATAATATACTATTGATAATACATTAAACATGTAATTTTACATATAAACTTGAAATCATCTTACAAATTGTGCAATTTGATGTATAGTGTAACATCATAGATTTTGCAATTTACAGATGTTGAAATTCAAATGTTTTGATTTCAAACCACCAAGTCTAAAGGCATCCGATGAAAAAAAGAAGAATGCATAAACTTTACGACTGGTCGCATCAACAGGCATCGTCGAGTTTGACTGAAAAATTGTGCAGTAATGAAACAAGATCCAGTTTCATTTCAGGACACCCATTTATGCAACATAATCTGTCTTTAAGCGACGACAAATTGATGAAATGTCAGCGGCAAGGTGCACCTGTCCGTATAATCGGGAAAACGCGCTGTCCAGGGCAGTGTGCGTGTCGTCCGTTTCACGCACACGTGCCACCACAAAGTGCCACCCAGGCACACATTGCCACACGCGTAGCTCGATCGCAGAAAGAGAGAGAGAGAGAGAGCGCGAGAGAGAGAGAGAAAGAGAGAGGAGAGATAGAGAAAGAGGAACGCGCGTGAGAATCGACCTACTCACCGTAATCCGGTCGAACAACGGCCTGAACCGCTTGTTCGTTCTTCTTGCTGCGAATCACCGGCTCGCCGAGGATCGTAAAGTTCCTGGGTCCCACGCGGTTCACAAACACTAGATACACCTTGCCCCGTTTGATATTCGCGCGCACCACTCCACTATCCTGCTGCTGCCGGTGGGTCGCGTCGTTGCTGTAATTGTCACTGCAGACGGTGGACTTGCCCGGGGCACCCTTGTCGCGGAACTGCAAACGCACGCTGTCGTTCTTCTGCAGCGGCTGGAAGCCCGGCTGGCTCTTGTAGACGTGCTTGACCTCAAAGGTCACCGCGTAGTTGGAGCCGGCCTTGCGCTCGGAGGACATGCTCCGGGCCTTGCCCTCGAACACCGTGGGCGCGAGGTACGCCCGGTTGCCCACGTCCATGTCCGGGCACCAGTTGCGGCCCCGGCAATTGTTTTTCGCGCGGCACCGGCGGCGCTGCTCGCGCGGCGACTCGACCTTCGTGCGGGCCTTGCGCCTCTTCGCTCCCTGGCCGCTCCTGCGCTCCCGCGGCCCGCCCAACTCGGTCACGGCGTACTCCAGAGGGTGCCTCGGCGCCGGCGGACCCAACGCCACCGCGCCACTCGGCTCGACGCGACGCGACCGCCACTGGGCCTCGCTGGCGGCTGCGACGAGCTCGTCCGAGGGCGCCAGGGCACCGCAGCCGCTCAACAACCCAGCCACCAGCAGACACAGCCACATCGTCAGGGGTCAACGGGTCAACCGAGCTCTCGCCCTTCTCGCATCCACGTGTCTCCAGCCGCTGATGCTCAGATGTACCACTCGACTCCTCGAGGCTTGCCCATCTTCGGTTTGGATTGCTCGGTGCCCCCGGAGATCGCTGTCATGTCGCTGTCGACCCGCTGGAGCACTCGCCAAGGTGCCCGCTCAGTCTCGCTTCTCCCTCATGGTCCCGAGGATTTGCCAGCCAATTTGCTACCACCGAGTTTGGGACCGGCCTGCTCTTCACGATTATCTATTTCCGGCTCCCGAGAACCCGGGGAACCGACATTTCGACACCGCGAGATTCTCGCTACGCGCGTTTACGCAAACCTTTCTCCGCTCCGCTAACCGGTGTCTGGTTACACTCACGACACACGCAGGGTTCGCTGTACGAATATAGTGTCGCAGCGGACACCAACCTTCGTGTCACTCGAATCACGCGACTTGCCACCCAAATTCCCCGTCGTCGCTACCAAGATCCAGCGATTATCCTCGCACGGGGTCAGTGACGTAACTTGTCATCTTCGGAGATGACTTGTCATCTCCGAAGCCACAGACAACTTGTTGCGCGCAATCAATTTTTTTAACGACACTTTTTCAACAATCCCGTTCGACCTTCTTTTTTTATTTTCATTCCGCCTCGCGGGGGGGAGGGGGCGAAGTTGCAAAAAGAAAATTTTTTCTCGCTTTTTCCACGCGAATTGTGAGCGCCTTTCGATGCGCCGATCACACCAGCACGTCCTCGCGCGACGCGATTTGTTCGGCTCGAATGTGAAAAGTCGCGGGACTGCCGTGCCGAGAAGATAATCGTACCTATAAACTCGGACACACGCGGCGGTTCAAATTAGACTGAGCGGCCCGCTCGCGTACTCGAGGCCGGCCATAGAGCCAGCGCTCCTGGCGGACGCCGGTTAAGGCTCTGCGCGCGCAGCAAATGTCGCGCTTTCGGCGTTGCGACGCCGACGTCGCAGCGGCGCTGCCTGGCGGAAGTGCCACCCGAAATGGCATTCATGATTTCGTGTGTGCACCAGCGAGCGACCCGACTAAACAGCTCGCGAGAAAACTCACCTTTTTAGCCGGATTATTTATTCGATAAATATTAAACACACTTTCAAGGTTCGAGTCGTGAATGGAGTTTCGGGCGGAAGATTTAATTCCAAATAATAATCGGGAACTCAGGTGTACACGTTATGGCAAGATAAATAGGAACTTGCGAGCGAATTTTCGTTCGAGTGTCTCGATCTCTTTTCCTTTTTGCAACTTGAAACGCGACCGACAAAATTGCAATCGAAATTAGATCAAAATCCTGTTTCCACAGTCTATATAACGTGTTCTTAAATAAAAATATGATGTAGGTTTAAAGATAAAAGGGATTGGATCGTACTTCATGTGGCATAAATTTTTTACATATCAGCGCTTGAAATTTTATGAGCATGGATATATTTGAAATTATGTGAATACATATATACGATGGGTGCCACAAATTTAAACAATTTTCAATCTACTATTTTATGCGGTGGGATAAATTTTTTGGAGTTACCTGTACAACCGTTATAGTTCCATGCTATACTGTTTTATCAATTTCTAATATCACTGTAAAATTTCATATTTAATTTATTACTATTGTAAAATTCGTACATAACCAGACAAAATTTGTTTGAACGTTTTTATTACAAGTAAAAAAAGCATAAAAATGTATCTCAGTATAAAAAATTGCATTTATAAAAAGTTTTGATTTAACAAAACGTGGTTTCAAAGTATAAATTTTAATATGTCGTCGTTTCAGTTTGTCTGACTGGTCGTCTGCTCAGGAGTCGGATTAATCAATGGAAACCAAATGATTCAATTACAGCATGTCACAACGGGTATTTCGAAAACGCGCTTCGGAAACAATCGCAGCGAAGCACCGGCGGCTTTTGATATACTTCGACACGTGCTGAGTGTTTTGAAATTTCATTCTGACATGATTCCATCGACATTTCACGGTTACCACAATTTTCTCATCAATATGTATCTTTGATACGCTAGTTTGTTTCCACATGTGGCCACACACACGCACGGGCATGTGCCCACCGAATATATAATGGCAGATATGTCATTAATAACAACGATTAGTGTGTATGTTCGCGGTATCTTGGGTGTAGTAAATATTTTGTTCATCTTCGGTATAAATTATTCAATAATACATGTATTGCATTTATGGCCGATTTCACTATCGTAAACGTGACTGCTCCCAATTTTCGAATAATGATTAAAAGTAATTGTCTTTTGTAATTTAAAACTCTTAGTACCAATATAATATACGGTTCGATGTAAAAATTACGAGTTTTTTTCATAATTAACGTTTAGCTTGGATGTTCGATGATATTAAATTTGCCGTCGAGGCAAACAGCTCATGCTTTTATTTTATTCGGAGCGACGGGTCCACTTTGTGAATTCGACCGGTCATTGCACTGAAATTAATGGCTACCCTATCCCGAAATTTTAATTTGCATCCGTTGTTCACCTTGTTTGAACAAGATGGTATGTGTCGACTTTTCACACTATATAACATTTTGTAATTAAACAAAAAACGGTTCTATCCTATCATTCACTCCTAGTCGAACTTTTATTTGAAAACAAGATTTACAACCGGTAATCAAATTTGTACCGAAATTACGTTTTGTTAAATCTGAATAAATAAATTGCGTTCCGAAATACTGTTTAAATTATTAACAAAAATTCTTTCAATAAAAAAACTTAATACATTGAGACATTATTGGCTTAATTTAAGATGTTCGAGCGATTTAAATTCCGAATTTTTGAGGCAACTTTTGAGACATTTTTAAGATACTTTAGCGTGTTTTAATGAGAATCACTTGCAATGTATAATAAATAAAGTATGTAACTCGCCCAATTAGAATCGTACTAAAATCTCCATTAAAGATAGATAAGATAATTCTATAAGACTTCAGTCTGACATTCAATTAGGTCCGGCTTTTGAACCGCATAAGTTGTTACCGCAGTTACTGCTCAAGTTACAACTGCATGTGGTCGCAATCAAAATTCGGCATCAAATTTCGATTAGTATTCGCTCTTTTTTCCATTCGCGTGAATTACAATTCCTCGCTACATCTGTAACGCGCGTGTTCCTCAGAAGCGTTAGGTGCACATAAGTATAAGATGAAGTGTAAATTAAACGAACGAGTATATGAAAGTTCCAATTTCAATCTGAAAATGGGAACGTGAAATGTGCAACAAAAAGCGTCGTTGAATAATTCAAATCAATGAAAAAGGAAAGCATGCGTGGAGAATGGCGTCGAGCAATGTTATGAAACACTAATTGTATCGCACGCTGGCACTTTTGATACTAGTAAAATTGCTTCCAGTTGTACTTTTCAGTTTGCAGTTTTTTTTTTATTTTTTTTTTTCGTTTTCCTCGCGCAGAGTCCACTTTGGTCTCGTACGCCGTATTCTTTTCCCTGCTGGGCACTCCTCTTTGCCTCATTCTCTTTTGCTCTATGGCGCCGCACACCAGCAAAAGTTTAAATCGAATCCCGAAACAACGGAATGCAGTTGAAGAACAAACGTACAGGTTACTACGAGACAAGAACTTGCACGTATTTTAGGCCGTAACAAATCAATGGCCATTTGATGGACCCCACATTAAATTACTCGCAGTACTTATAAGCCCTCGGGAATCTTAATAAATATGGAGCTTATGGAGAAAAACCCTCGGTGATTTCGTGGAAAGGTTTTTGCGGAATGCCAGTTTTTATGGCTTACGAAAGTTTAATCACTCGATTGTGAAAATTAAGTGCACGAATAATAGATTGTGACAAGCACTTGGAATAATTTTTACCTCCGTTCATACGACATTTCAAAGTTCAAAAAAGGAAAGCTCATACAGAAATTGAATTTTGAAAATTTAAAATTTGGTTTCAAGATAGAGGTTTCGTTACGATTGCACGAATCGTGTTTTGGTGGAGAAACAAAAATTGATGACCCTGACGATGACTTTTTCTTTGTATGAGAAATATTTTTAACGCTCCTGGTACTCTTTTTTGATTTGTATGAATGAAAAGTGATTTCAAGGGTGAACGGTTGGGACGTTCTCTCATTTTATCGGGGAGTTAAAAGCAATTTAGCAGAAGGCGAGGAGTTACAGACTCATTCATGGCGTCGGTTTAAAAACGGTGGCTAGAGTTTAGTCCCATTAGGATATTTATGGATTGGCTGCTAGGCGCACGAGGGGGGTTGATGGTCTTGGCAGGGCGAGAAGGATCAAGGGCGAGACGCGTACCAAAGAGGAGGGATAGTCTATTCATGGCCACTGGCACGCGACTCAGGTTAGAGGCCCTTCTTAGCTTTCTTCCTTCTTTCCTCTTACTAACCTAAGCTTTCAAAAAAAAACACCTTTCGGTCTCTGAATGCTGTATGAAAAAGTGACTCTCATAAAGGTGCTAATTAAATGGCCCGGAAAATTGACGCTGTGATAGAAAAATCACTGGATGAGGTCATAAATAAATGATGAGATAGTTAGTGACTTTATGCAAATCTGTCTTACAAATCCAATATAATTTTATTGTTAGAAACATTATTTTATCACCAAAAAAATGTCAAAAAAACGTTTTTTTTTTAGTTTTTCAAATTTGTTTTTCTATTTCTCTATGTCATTAATTCAAAAATAATGTTAAACAATTGACAACTTATTTTTTTTTTCATAAGACATTTATATAGGAAAAATGTTAAAAAAATTGTAACTACAAAATTAATAGTTGGAAAATTTATTTTTGGCAAAATTTTGTTATGAATGTAGAAGACTCAATAACATTGAGAGAGATTGTTGATTAATATTTTTTGAATGTTTGTTGCAAACTATGCAAGACTATGTTGTAACTGTTGGAACGTTGAGTATGCTGTTATGCAGAGTATTCCGGCACGAACACGAATAAGAATCTAGAAAAAATAACTATTTCAATAATAATAACCCGTTGAAATGAATTTTTCAACGTGAATCATTTGGTATTGATTACAAACATGGACGTCAATCTTATGTACAATGAAAATGTTGGGAATATTAACAGTTGGATTTTATCGGTTGGAAATTCTAGATCTATTATTTTCTCATAGATTCTTCGAACGGCAAGTTGCACAGTGTTATTGATTGCCACTTAATTGAAAAGTGTAATAAAAGCACGAACAATCCGTTATTTGTATCATAAATATTCTCAATCGGAAAAATTCTTTGTGAATACAATAATGAAATTACGTAATGTATTTTTCAAAATACTTTACACTGAATCTAATAAAAAATGTATAATTCCGAAATCATTTAAAAAATCTGCTTTTTGAGAAGGTGTGTTTTTTTTTGTTTGATCCGTGAACAATATTTTTATCAATAAATCAACATCAGGTTCGTGTGGACAGGCGTTGCTGATTATTTCTGAAGGCACACGTCTCTTTGTGTTTTTTATAAGAGCTCCCCTACGCCAATTTGCTGACTTCCGGCTGAAAAGGCCGCGAGGTCCGAGGTGGAACAGGGATGGTTTTGTTGCAGGCAGTACACCTGGCACGCGCCAATCCGTTGCATCTCTCTTCCCTCGTCTTCGTTTTCTGTTCGCACAGAAGCCTACTTTAACACCTACACGTATTTCCCTGACAAGCTCTCTCTCTGCCTAACAGCGTATTACATTTACATTCGAGTTCATTTGCGCGAGCGCCAATCTCCGTCGCCTTATCCGAGAGTCAATATTGGTTTTTAATCTTTGAGAAACGAAGGCACCTTCTTTCGGGGCTCCCTCGGATGGTGTTTAGTCAGTTCGTCGGTGAATTATCGCGGATGAAAGGACAAACGTGAGTCAGGAAAAATCGAGAAACTCCGCGTACGGGACGAGTCACTTGTTACACGAACAAATATTGGCACGAGTCGGATGGCGAGCATTATAACAACTGCGAGTCAAAGCCAGGTTGATAGAAAATCGGTCGAGATGTATCTTCGAGCTCGCGCAACCCTTTTATTGTTCCTCCAAAGCACGAATATAACTATAATAAAAATTGACAGAGGGTATAATAAATAAAACGAGACAGACAGAGAGAGAGAGAGAGAGAAAGAGACGTGAATTCAAATTACACACGCCATCAAACTTTGACAAATTTGCGAGGGGCACTCTTCCGGAAGACTTGGCGCGAGGAGCAACATTATTCGACTGGGAAATTGATATTTCGTACGTTTCTCGCAATGGCGCAATTCCGAAGATAAAAAGAGTGCCAAGCTACGATAACGCAAACAAAATATTCTGAGAAAGTCTACGGACATTCTGGGCAAAAAGGAGAGAAACGAAAATATGACGTGATGAAAAGACTTGGCTCTCGCGATATTTGATAAACTGGTGTGCGGCGCGATCACGGATGCCATACTCCTTAGGAAGCCTCTCAAAATATTTTCTTCCGTACGTTCTCATATTCTAGGACTCTGTGTTACTTACCTAAATCGTTGTCGTATATCGAGAACACGAAAACGTGGCACTTGACGGTTCCGTGGAGTCTAGTTTTCATCAAACCAAAATAACTAGCATGCTATACCTTTTGTGATTTCAGCTGAGAGAAAATCCACTTTGAATATTAAATTATACGAATTACTTTTTTGAATTATTTTCAGAACAGCTCATATACCTCGTAATAAAAGGAAACATGATAGGCAACTCGGAAACCCAGACAGTAAAAAACAAATAAAAAACGTCGCAATCAAAACAAAAACATTGCAAATGTCATTCAAGTGAATTCCAATTTTTGTTATTTTAAGCGGATATTTCAATAAACAATTTGAATTTTCGAATTAATTTTTAATAAAACAAAAAGACATTCACAAATATAGTTGAAAAAGTTTATAACGACTGTCAAACTTGAGACAAAAAAGTTGAAAAGAAAAAGTTATGGAAAGTGATTTTTTTGGATTGGTGGGAACGATACAAGTTTTCGCAAACGATCTTGAAGTGTATCGAAGAAAGTCTCTGTCCACCGGGGAACTTGAGCGGGGATCCCCAAAAGAAATGGCGTGGCGCGGCTCGACGAAACTGTTTCGCGTTTTTTCATTAGACGGCATGATTTGCCACATGGTGGGTGGCGAGACTATTACGATGCATTTACGATTTCACGCGGAGTCGCATGATTTATTGAGGGTCGCGGTTCTCATCGGCTGAGAAAAATACAGCGTATATCTTTGTCTACCAGACTTCGATAAGAAAAAAGCTGGATGAAATATCCTTTCTTATTTCTAACTTAAATTAAGACATTATTTCCATCCTTTCAAAACTTGGACCGATTTCTCCAACAACTTTTTCAGTGCACATTTTTTGTTATAGAAATTATTTACAGTGCAATTTTTTTCTAGTCTAATAGAAATTTTTTGTAAGTGGAGATTTTTTTATGTTGCAGAAAAACTAAATATCAAACAGGGTATATTAACGGTTGACCATTTGAGAAGCAAGGGAATTCTCGTCAAATCAGTGCCTCTCTTACGAAATTATTAATTGTTCTTGTTCGTGTATTTACCTGTCGAGGGGAGATTGGTGAATAGAGCTTGACTCGTGTTATTCGAATGTATGTCGAGTGGCAGCGCGTCACAACATAGTGATACCGAAGCACAGTGCCACATATGGTGGCACGTGCATTCGATGCCACAGCGGATCGTTGTTCCCAGGAGAATGCATTTAGGTTCGGGTGATAATTGTCAAGCCGTTACTGTTCCCTCGGCTCCCTTGGATGCGCATACATGGCACATCGCGTACCATTCTCTAGTGACTGTGATATACGTGTTCGATTCACCCAACGAGCTGTTTCGATTGTTATTAAAAAACATCATTAATCATTATTCAGCGCCAATCGACGGTCCTTATGGTCTCTCGCTTTTGGTCTCAATTAATTCTGCCCTCTGATCATCTCTTTGACCTGTATTCACCTTTTTCAGTCAATTTCAAAAATTTGCTATCAAACAAAATATTTTTTTTTAATTTCAACTTTGGACTTTGATTTCTCGGTGAAACAAATCTACAGTCGAAGATTATGAATTCTTTAAAAAGAAAAGTTAAGGGAAAATCGAACCGTCAGATTCTTATTGACAGGATGTGAGATGGTTAGGATTAAATTAATCGGGTAATAATATTTTGTGGAAGACAAATGAATATCAGATAATGCAAACTGACAAATGACGAGAATCAATCAGCTGTCGTAAGTTGTGAGCATTTTCAGGATGATTTTCATTGCTCCTCGGGACTTGGACTAATGGTGCGATCAATCTCCCGGAGGACTGGTGGCTGTTTCGTGATTTCGGAAAGATTCGCGGATAGGTTAGAGAACGTGGAACGGCGCGGAAAGCATAAAAAAGAGCAGAAGGATAGCGACTGAGACTATTCTGCTCTCTGGCGGCTTACGGCGCGTGCTTGTTCGCAAAGAGGTCGTCGCCCGGCGACGAAACACGCGACGCGATTGCAGCAGCTGCCCTCGTGAAGCTCTCTCGTGCGTTGCGAAATGAAAATCGAGACACCACATATCATTCTAAAGTACGAACAGTCGAGTCTTATTTTCGCGCTCCACTGGATGAGACATTTTTATTCAAGAGATGCGTTAAAACGTTAATTTTTTTATTCATCAACATTCAAACCATAAAACTTGGTCTAATTGCAGACGTTATATTTTCAGTCTCATTACTTTTTCTTTTTCAATTTTTTTGTTTTCAATTTTTTTTTATATAAGATGAAAATTGTAATTTTTTATATTTTTAATTTTTAATTAAAAAAAAAAAAACAAATTGGACTTTTGAAGTTTTTCAATTCATAAAACCTAACTTTATCTAATTGCATATTTCAGTATTATTATTTTTGTTCTATTTTTGAGTTTTAATTTAAGATAATTTTTAATTTGATAAAACCTTTTTCCGTGTGAATCGATAACTAATAAATCGTGAACTGTTTTATTTTTCAGAGCTACTATTCAATTATGAATCGCGGAGACTAATGAACATGAAAAGACAATTCGAAATGAAAACAGTATTATGTGAAAGAGGGAGTAGCTTCACACAGTCCAGGTGCGAACTAATGTGTGTAGTAGATTATGTGAAGATGAGAGCATAGCGATACCAGACGGACGGAATAGAGACATCGGCGACACGGGGATCAGAGCCGGAGGTGGGAGAAGCAACGAAGGCGCGTATGCGTGAAGGTAAGAAGCGGGAAGGTATACTATATGAAAAGGTGGGTTGGTAGGTTGGTAGGTAGGTAGGTAGGGATATGGAAGAGTAGTCGATGGTAAGGAGATCGCGGGGCTGAGGTAATGGTGTTAGCCTTATGCATTCGAGCACGGTGGCTACTCGCACCTGTCGCAAACACGGTGGTCTCCGTTCAAGCGAGGAAGAGCCGCCCCCGCGCCAGACCAGTCCTAAACTTGTTCGACTCGCACTTTAAACTCCTTTGCAACGCTCACTTTTGTATGCCATTCTTCCCCAGTCCAAGTATCGTCCAAAATTCAGCCTTGATTGAGTGGACACAGTTACCTGTCATTTTCCACTTGACCACCAATCGAATTAGAATGCTCCAATGATCCTACGCTCAGCTACAAAAATAAACACAAGTCGCCGACTTGTTTCTACCTTGAGCTGACTGTATCATTAATTAATAATTAATTTTAATTGATTTTTTTTAATTATATGTCATTGTTTTTACCATGAACTGAATTCTTAATCAAGTTTTTTTAATTTTAGAATATGGCCATGGTAGGGACTCTTATGAAGAAATTCTTACATTTCAATTTTTAACTAAAAAACAAAAAATTATCTTTTGTTTTAAACATTACGAGTGATTCTGTTATGTCAAGAAAGAGAATGTTTCAATAGTTACATTACAGAAACGTGAAATCAAAATATGATAACATTTTGTTCTTGACTGTAACACTCTAGTCTTAATCTTGTTACAATGCTATTTCTTCTACAATATTCAGTTCCCCAAAAATTAATAAAAAGTGTGAATAAATAAATAAATTTTTTTTATAAAATAAATTAACAAAAATATTATCAAATTATAAACAAAATTATATTGCTATATTATTATTTCAACTATTAATTTTTGTTATTATTGTTATTAATAAACCTGTATAAACTTTAAATCGCATTACTTTTGTGAGACAATTCGCAACATGATTTAAATTGCTGCTAAATCATATTTGAGTGATTTAATCTCCTTTGAGGAATTAAATTAATATTATCAAATTTTCTGTGGAAGCTGTGAATAGTTGATTGTTGGAATCACGAAAAAAAGAGCTCCAAATTGTGCAAGCACTTTTGCTCGTAAAAGTTGATATTTATCAAATATAACTACTGAGACATCATTTAATCTTTGAAGCACCTTTTTTCTGACAAATTTACTCTACAAACACGAATCTAATCAACAGCTTTATAACTCGTCGTTCAAGAACGTAGTTCTCGTTATGCGCTGTGCAAGGTGGTGTGGTACAACCATGGTACTTTGGCCGCCAAACCACTCAGCAAATACATGTCTTTTCGTAAATCACGGCACTTGCAAACAACTCCGGAGTAGATTAAAAATTCTCTGACTGCCAAGTACGAGGATCCGACTATGATTTTTATTTCCTTTATGCATCACCTTGACATTTATTCGTAACCGTAGTGCCAAAGTACACGTGTGCGTAAAAACGATCAGCGTCGTTGACGAAACAAAAAAATTAATAATAATAATAATAATAATAATAATAATAATAATAAACAAACAATTTTGAGATTTGTTTTCGATGCGTCGCATCAAAAAATTAACTTATCATTATGATGTTTGTTGTGGCACAAAAAATAGCGTACCCTTTTTTGTGCAGAACATTTTCGTGCGATTATCAGTGGAGGAACGAAAAAAAGAAGAAACGAGCATAAATCATAATTATCGTCGTAAAATTCAAGCCTGGATTCATAACCATCATGTTTGACAATTTGGAGTCGATAATATATCAATTATAACTAATTTCGAGCGAGCCTTGTTAAAGTGAAGATTGACCAGTTACAAAGTTAATGACGGGCCTATTTTTTGCAAACGACGATAAAATAATAATCAATTTCTGGATCGGCCGAGATAGGAATTCGAGCGCGCGGCGGCCTCTGCTCGGGCTAATAAAAATATACTATATATCCATATATCTTTCTCAAATTTCTCCTAATCCATTTTCGTGAGCAGCCTGGTGGCTGATTAACACATCAGTTGAGCGTCTACAACTACCTTTTCGCATTGGCTATATGGCTAATAAGGCTCAGGTAGTTAGAGCGAGTGAGTTGGTTGCGTCCGTCGCCACCGCGACGAGAAGGACGGCAAATATTTAGCAATATAGCGCGAAACGAAGAGGCGTGACAGCGAAGAAAAAAGGCAGCCCGAACGAGAGAAAGAGAGAGGCGAGAGAGAAGGAGGGGACGATATAGTCGTTGGATATATTCCCGTTTGCTCGTGTTCGCACACACCATGGGTATAGGTAAGACAGACCACCCGAGTTCCGAGGTGAGTGGTGGGTACCCTGTAATCACGATGCGGAGCCGCGAGCCGACAAACTAAAGCAAAAGAGATAAAGATAAACAGAGAATCGAGCCTACGAGCTGACGGAACGCAGGGCAAGGATGTAAAGGACCCGGCGAGGCTCTTGACTGGCCCTCGTTAAGTATGACGCGCGATTACCTTTCCCAAACTCGCGCACATCGTTCCATTTCTCGAGGCTCCGCTGCAGCCACTTGTCAATCGACCTACTATGCCCGCTGAAACGGTCACGCTCGTCCGACCGTATTTCATGACTTAATGTTTATTACTCTGTATTATCTTATTATTGTCAGAGGTGGTACACTGTAAGATACAATTTTCTCAGGATGATGATGCTCGCGTCGAATAATTGGGTTACATTAATTTTTGCATGCAAAACAAAGAATTCGTATCAGCGATCAAAATTACGTACCATCGGCTAATTGTTATGTAAATAACAAATGTGTGCCAGAAATTTTAATTTTTTGCAAACGCAGAAAAATAAGGAACTAATTGAATTTCGTATCATTCGTTTTGTCTGACGTAACAAAAAATCTTGACGCAGTCGAAATTTCGCAAAAATATTTGCACATCAAAATTGTTCTACTTCAATAAAATTTGTACCCATGAAACGAATCTCGATATTACCAACGATATCACTCTCAGCTAGATTGGTGAATTTAAAATCGACTTTTCATATAACTGATTGGTGCATCTTTAGACGCCAGTCAGAGTGGTATTACGGTAACGAAATTCTGCATTCAGAAACCGTAATCGAATCACTTTACCCCGTTTTTTGTTGTTTCGTGTCGGGGGCATCTAAATTTTTGTTCGCAACACGAATCAAAACTTTTTGCCCGAGAGTTCGTAACTAGAAAAAGCTCAAATTCGTGATCGACGCGCGGGCTGAATACTTTGGAGATCGTGAAGAGGAACTGGTTGGGATTTAAGTTGGATTCGATTTTCTTGTTGAACCATTAACATCAACGTTGTAATAAGCTCGTCTGCGGCCTTTGGAGGATAAAAAGAACGAACGAGGCACGTCAAATCGAGTAGGAATAGCCGGCGCGTAACGAGCTTTCCCTTGTTCTCTAGTTTCTCGCAGTGCCCCTTTCCTCAATCACCCCTTATATAGCTCGGTGCGCCTGCGGTTGGTAACTCGGTCGGACGCTTTTCAGAGCCTCCGTGTTGCGATTCTATTAGGACACGCGGCAATGCTCCTGTTCTAACGACCTAAAGAGAAAACTGCAATGACGCAGAGTAGCCACAGCACTAATCTAAAGTGAATTTTGCAACAGCCATGCAGCGCCCGGAGGGAAGCACTCTGTTACCGACGAATTTATTTTCACGATCCGCAGCGCTGCGACTGGCACCTCGCAGTCGTATTCTGTGTTTAAATGCCGCAGAAACGCCATAACGTTGCCTTTTGTAACGAGAAACCCGACGTCACGAAATAGCACTTGTAAATATTTCTGAACTTACAAAGGCCAACGAACGACTCCGCTCGTAGGCAATCGTAGCGGTTCCATTATTTTTTACGACGCCGCGTAAACATAACATAATTGAAACATTATTCCGATCCAATTAGCGATGGTACCGTAAATCTTAATTCACGTCGCGCCGCCGCTAAGTCTCGAATGAAGAAATTAATCACCAAATTAATTATCGCGAGATATACCGTTCCCCGCGACGATTAGGCCAATTACGCCGCCGCGAGCATCAAAAGCGATTGATAATTTTAACCGAACGCCCGCGATCCCCGAACTCGATCGTAATCGCATTATTTGTCAACACCATTGCAAATTAATTAAGATTATCGTGATCGTTCGGCTCTGCTCCGCGACCGATCTATTCCGCGCCTCTTCCATTATTTAGCTCGCGTGTCGTTTCAGTTGTTCATCAAGTTATCGGTTAATCGCAGTTGCAGAAGACTGGTTCTCTGAGTGAGCAACATTTACGTTGAGTGTCACTTGAGATCGTTTCGCAAATGAGGCACGCGCGTGTAACGAACGACGCTCGGGATACTTTACATTCCTCGATTCATAAGATCGTGTTGGGCTGAATCAGTTACCTACTAATGTGTTCATCTTAGTCACATTCGTTGAATGTTTCGATCATTTTTCTATCGCAACATCTTCTGCCATGCAAAAATTTTCTGCAAAAAAAAATCATGACTAAAAAACATTGAAATTGAAATAAAATGAAAAGTAAAAAAAAATTATTTAATCATACCAAATATTTAAATTAGATAGAAATGGAATGCTGATAAGATTCAATAATAAAAAACAACTTTTTCTGTAACAAAATTTAGATTCGAAGAGGAAAAGAAATAAAATTAGGTAAAAATAATGATAATAATAATAGTGATAATAATAATAATAAAAAATGAGAGATTTTTGAAAAGCCATCGTTCTGGCCAAATGAAAACTTTGCAAAAGTTAACGACGCACTCGAGGACTCCATTATCCTTGTGACTGCTGGCTGATCATTTCTGCGACATTGCTGCTTGTGCATGGCTCGTTTCATTTAACGCTCGATCCAGCGAGGAGTATTCTGGGGCTGAGAAATGAGAAAACCGGACGATCATACAATATCGCGCTGCGTGTGCTAGCGCTCTGAAATGTGGCTTAATTTTGGTCCGACCGCGTCCTTCTTGAAGCGCTTATAATGCAGAATCGATGTGTCGTGAGCCCGCTGGCATTTCTTGTTTGCAGTGATAGCAGTCGCTTGATTAACGCTGCCACTCTCTTGCGGCGGGTTCAAAATAATAAATGAAAATTAAATTCAGAGCTCATCAAATACAAATTCCGTCCTCCAAGGATGCAATTTTTGTCTGGAAAAATTTGTATACGAGAACAAAGAAATTGGATATTTTAAATGTTCGGTCTCACACGTGCAGGGATATATAAATTCGGCCTACATGAACGTTTTGATTATCTTCGCAGCGAGTGACTCAATCTTAATTCATTCACGCTTTGGGAGTGCAACAGAAGAAAAAAAAACGTTCCTCGAAAAGAATCGGCAGCCTCCACAAACGTCTTTTGAGGTCATTAAATTAATTCATTATGAGAATTATTCGCAGGTCCTTATCAACGGGAACGGGAGTTGTGTGCGAGAATTTAAATATCACTATCATATTGTGACAGCCGCCGACTGCTAAGGAAACGAAATTTATGATTCAATCAGGCCAGAGCGTGTTAAAATCAAGATGGGATAGCAACTTTTTTTTCGGCTCCACAAAAATTATACAAGTCACCTGCGAGTTTCTTCAAAAGTGTGCGAGCAAAAACTTGCGCCCGATCCAAGCGTGATATTTCAGATATAAATTTTGCAAATATCTCATGCGGAATATCTGCAAATCTCATCAGGCTTACAAATGCACATTTGTATAATAAATAAGAAAGAAATAGACAGAATTGTAATGGCGGGTGCCGCGAGAGGCACAGAACGTGTAAATTCCTGTGTGGTCGGTCTCTTGTACCGACCCGATTTAAATATCAAAGGCGGCTTAAATCTGACCTATACCACGTTGAATCATGTTACCTGTAGGCTTATAAAGGATTTACCAAACACAATTTCGGAGCACATAGAACTTAACTTGAATCTAACATTGTCTATAGAGCAGAGTGTGAACATCGTCTAGACTCTTTTTAAAAAAAATCATAAAAGTTAATACAATTTCACGCTCCTGTCTGGTCCAGTTCTTTAATCATAATGAAAATTGTGTCAGACCATCTAAAATCTAAGAGCCGCTAATGTATAATAATAAGACTCAGACTCAATTTTGGTTTAAAAACTTAAAAACCATTCAGAAAGATGTGGCAGAATAATTTTTTCTAACGAGAGTGATTGTTTTGCACTTTTCATGAAGATGTTTTTTTCCCTGACAAACTTTTTATTTACAGCTGATGGTAATGATTTGAAGTTTTGTCGAGGACGTAAATTACTTAGCAATTTATAAGTGAATAATTATTGAAACAAAAAAAAAAGTTAGTTATAACAAAACTTTTGGTTACAAAAAAAAGTAGGTATAAACTTTTGTGAATAATGTTTAATGATAATTTGAGTTACGCGTTTAATTATCACGCTTTCCCCAACCTTTTTCATCGCAGTCACGAAATGCTTGGCTTAAAGTCTTCTCGTATTAGTTTTGTATGTATGAATCTACAGAGGTCGGGCGCACGAAAGCTAACGAACATGAGGAACGTCTCTACGGGACGTTAACGAGCCGGTAAATATGTTGACTACCACGTCGCCGGTTATGACCAGTGTGCGCATGTATATATGCCGACGAAATGATTATTATAGTTTGGACCCGAAGAGCTGCCCATTTTAGAGCCTGTGGAAGCCGCCGTATAATTTTCCACCCACTAAAATAGCCATCGCTCTGTCTCTCTGAGATCAATCCCACAACGATTATCGGTAAATAAGGTACAGTTTGGCGAAAAAAAAGGAGAAACAATCTGCCAAAAGAGGTTTCGTCGAATTATAGCGTGTCTAACAGCGAGCATTTTTGCCGGTCCAATATATATATACTGTAGATGTCTCTTTTGTCCACCACTTTTTTTTCAGGCCACCAGAGCTATAACGACCAAAATTTTATTCTTAACTTCGATGATTAGTTTCGATTCAATTTTCGCCATTCAAAACAAACAAAATTAGGATAGTTATCAAATTTAATTTTGTACATTCATATACATCATAAGCTGTCCGATTGAAAACGGAACAAAAAAATTGTCGTTTGAAGGAAATTGAATTACGTTCATTTGACCAGCTGATAATATTAGTGCAATTGGGTTAATATGATTTGCAAAAATACAATCCCGGTGTATTTTCGACCGGAAGGTTATATTCAGAGACTGAAACTATCGAAATTTGTTACACAGCACGGGTAACGTTTAGTTATCATCGGGTTTCGTATTAGGTATAAAAGATAAACACCGGCATAAAAACTGACTATAAAATAAGACATCATTCATGGGGCTTTATATACGTTTTGTTGACTTTAATAAGAATTGATTTAAGTTCGAAATGATCGCTCATCGTGGAAGGGCTATCCTGCGCATGTAAGGCTCTTTTTTTCATACAGCTGGCGAATGTATAGAAACGACGGAGGCTAGTATAACCGAGGCACATAATGCCGAGGCAGACCTGGCTATACTTTTTCAAGAAGCTTTCGATCGCCTATATGCCAGAAGAGACCCTCCACGAGACGCGCACGGTGATTTTTTACGTTTTACTCGCTTTTGATTGGCGGGGGGACCGGGGCACGGAGTTAGTGAGGGCTATAAAGGGCTGTCGAAAAATAAGACTGGCGAGACTGCCTTCTTCTTCGGCAGTCTACTTCTTTCCTCTCCCTCTTGGGCTCTTTCTCGCTTTCTCTTTGGATTTATTTATTCACGTCTTCGTCTCTTTCCTCTGGTCCACTCAACAGAGACAGACTCTGCTTATGTGAGGAAGAGCAGGAAAATAAGAGAAAAAAGAGGTTCGAGAAAGAGAGAGAGAAAGACAGAGGACGAAGAGCGAGATGAACGGAGAGCGATATCTGCGCGCCTTGAACCGGGCAGTGTGTAATTTTGCGCCGGCTTAGGAAAACACGGCGGCCACCCGCGTGTCTCGCGAATGCATTTAAAAATAGATGCGAGATACGGGGGTGGAGAGACAGTGAGACCAACAAAGACAGTGAGCGCATCAAAGAAAAGTGAGAGACGGAAAAAGAAGAAAGCCGCGCTCACTGCCGATCGTTATACCCGAGTCTTCCGTTTCCCACTGAATGCTCTTCGCGTTCTCTTAATAACTTATTTCGTAATTCCTCATCTCCCGGTTTAAGTAAGTACGTCGCGCTTCGATACTTGAGGGTAACGGTCCACTGACAATTTCATCGCGTTCAAATTTTCTTTGTTTGACAGGTTCCAATATATTTTGCTAACTTCTCAGAGGGTCCAACGGTGGTACTGCAAAACAAAAATGAAATGGCATTCAATAACAGATGATTAATTTCAAAATATAAATAAACAACAAATTTGGTCAAGGTAAACATTAATATGACATCAACGATTTTAATCAAAACACCTCACCGACTCAACTTTCTAGCCGTGCGAAAGTTAAATTTCATTTTAACTCAAAATTTGTGACTGTTCTACTTAATCTTCCGGAACGAAAGAAAAAAACTGTGCATCCTGTAGGATCCCTCGTCTACTTGTTCTTATATCCCTATTCTGGCCTGTTTGTTGAAGCCCAAGGCAAAAGAAAAACCTTCTATCGTCCGTGAAAATCTTTGTAAACTTGTATTCCATCACAGCCAAGAAAAAGCACTTCTCACTTCCGTATGGTTATTTTCTGATGTTCTCATAACATAATATCTCGTATCGTAAGCCGCCAACCTTGTTCCACTTTGCAATTTATAGCGCTCCCCAGTCGATAAACTGAAAAAGGTAATTTTTCGAATTAATCCACAGTCTTCGTTCTGAAAATTATGTTAAAAATGACACATCCAATCTTGTGTCATTTTTTTTATCGTATAATGGTTTTTTGGTATGATAATATAATTTTGAATAACTTTTTCCGATAATCTTTTGAAGTTTCGATGCGACGATCAAACGACACACCAATATCGGTTGGAGCAACTACAGTGGTTACGGTGGTTTAAGTGGCTATGGTACTGCTTCAGCTAACGATGCAAAACAACATTATTGAGGCTCCGTCGTTTAATCGCACCGCTAAACCTTTTGAGATTTGATTCGCGGGTTCAATTTACTGATAACAACTTATTGCAGTTTAGTAATTGTAAAACTCTTCGCATGGTTACTCACTAAATTTCTATAGCACGAGATGGTTTAGGTACTATGACAGTTTCATAGTTCTAAGACTTGAACGTAAGATGGAGTTGACCCAAATATTCGAATAATTGAGTGAATCAGAAATGCATCCTCTAAGCCGTTTAAAATTAATTTAAAAAATCTAAAATTAATAAAAGAATCTAAAATAGTCATTTTTATTTTTCTCTAAATTTTCTTATACTTTTAATCTTCAGGAAATTCAACCCTCTGGCACCTGGCTATAAACATGATGTCTTATCATATCTTTTTTTAAGATAAGATTTTCAATTCAGATTCCACCAATACTTTTGGAAATTTAATTAAATTTCTTTTAATAAAACTTTCAATCATTTTCGATTATTTTTTTTTTCAATTAAAATTAAATTAATTTTGTTTGCACATCATTCTCTAATATTTTTGCATTGCTTCGAAAAATGAAAATAACTTTGTTCTCTTATTTATTGTACGTATACTCAAAATCAGAGTCTTTTGTGTTGCATCCAATTATTGATTACTATAAATTCAATATATTATTAAAAATGATATTTGGCGCTCAGGTGTAAGTGGAATTTCTTTGCATGTTCTATTCTCAATTTAATTTTTTCTTTGAAATCTTTCTTTTGGCTGTGACAGTCGCGTAGGGAATGCCAGTATCCAGAAGCCCGACAAGAACGATGGCTTAATAAAGAGTACGGGGACGCGCAGCTTTCGCGGCTCAATGTGCAAGAAGAAGCGAGCATGCGATTGGAGATCGCGTCTTTTAGCAAACGGAGTACATAAGTCACGATTTCTTCGATAATTTCTGGCCGGCTATAAACGAGTGCAACTCGACATGAATATTTCATTGTGTACTTTGAACGGACAAATGCCGCCTCTGCCACTGTGCGACGGCAGTCCGCTCCGCTGCTCTGAAATGCATTGCACTTAATTCTATCATGGTCCTCGATGCTTCGTTTCTTTCCTGATATTTGCATCGATCTACATACGGACCACTCGAATAGATTTTCAACGTGAAGATTCAATAGTCCACTTTTTTTTGTTCGCCACTATCTCGACTGATTTTGACAGGCCTTAGTTTTCAATTAAAAATTGTTTGCTCAACAAAATAATATACAAATTTTTTTTCTCTGACGAATTAACTATACGTTTCGCTCAAAAAAAGTCAAATCTGTTGCCATCAATTTAATGAATATAAAAGTTCTCTACAATATCGTCGGAACTCGTTTCCGAAATAACGTTTTGCCTTGTTTTAATTAAAGTAAATAAAATTCTATCCGTTAGCAGTGCATTTTTTAGTTACTATTAATCAAACAGAATTGATGGAGTGGTCTATGTTATTAAATTTTCACCTGGACCAGTACAGCATTGGCGCCTATGGCGTGACATTGATTTTCAATTTTCTACAAGTTTATGCCACTTCGAATGTAAATTTTACCAGAACAATATTAAAAATGCTCCCGCCACTGCTGGGTCGTTTTATTCAAAATAATTAAACAACCATTTTTATAAAAGCAATGGTCCCATGCTAAAGGTCGTGCACCATTTGGGTAACATGCAAAAGCATTGATTTTGTCGCGATACACTCGCGCAATCTACCGAACAATCTTTAATTTGGCTCCTCGACTGGTTACAACAGCATTTCGCTGACGTCTATATACGCAATATCTTTTCGTGCGCGTCCATGAAAGTTATATGGGAATGAATAAAGATGTTATCGTCTGACTACGCTCTTGAGTCGTTCGTCCTGGTGCTATAAGATTACGGTTTTACGAATTCACCTCCTTCTACAAACTAGTTTATGTCCATCGCGCCCAACTTTTGCTATATAAATAGAGTCGCAGCCACCGACAAAAGTACCATCCCTCGCAATTCTGGGGGTAATTTAATATACATGGCACAAATTTGAAACCAACATGAATAACTTAATACTTTTCCTATTGTCGACCTGCTTGATAAAAAGAAATCCTGATGTCTCCCGTCTTCTGAGCAACACGTTTTTTCACCCCCACAGATTTGTTAACTTTCAATACAAGCTTGAAATTTATTGAATTACTCTGTATGAAATTTAAAGAGAAAAAAAAACATTAAAAAATTTAAAACGTTATTTTAAATGTGGTTGAAAAAAGCAGTCTGGGTCAATTCCGTATGGTAAAATCCTGTTTTGCATTTGTCCTAGTTATGAGGCTTCGGAGAAATTTTCCGTCCAACTCATTTACAAGGCTGTTACAACCATTTCGTTGTTCACTTTGAAACAAAAAGTTGCGTAATTACGCAAAAGGAAAACGAAACGAACTGCGCGCAAGTGAAGTACTGAAACAAAGAATGTCCGGAGAAAAGGGTTGCCGTTTCTTAGGTAAATAAAACATTATACTTTTACGTGGGATCCTGTCTGACTGACTTCTCGTTGACACAGAAGCATACCGGCAACATCGTTTGAGACCCGTTACCCTGACGCATTGTTGAGCATTCCTTAGATATTACTCGGTGCAATTCTCTATTATTATTTTCTTCCAACTCAAAAACCCTCAATTTATGTTAACTTGTCAAACACAAATTTTGCGATCAGACAATTTGAATTTTTAAATTCTCATGAAAATCAGTTTCAATTTCTTGATAGCAAGTACAGATATCCCACAAATTTCTCAAATATTTTTCCTTCTTTCAGTTTAAGGATTTAGAGACTGGTCAACAAAAGAAGAATACACATATTTTAACTCGAAAATATATTTGTTCTTAAGGCACATCACGGCGTATTTTCTTACTGGAAAAAAAAATTTTGAATCTGCTTTGAAAAATGGTGTTGATTGATATTGTCAGCTCTTTTTTGTTAGAAATTTGTGTAATCCGATATAGGACTTTCGTGACGAGAACTACCATGGTTTACGTTACGTACAGCTACCTGCGCCGAACCCTGTAGCTCTGAAGGAACTACACGACTGAAACTACCATCTAGTCGTATAAAACGTAGAGAAATATGTTTATCGTTGTTTGCTGCAAAGCACCAAACAGTCGCATAGCAAGATAACGCTTTCTCTATGTCTTGTCGACAACGACACAGAGCGTTGCAGTAATGCAATGTCACTCAAGAGCATAAATAGGCGCCTGTTTAAGCCAGTACACTTAAGTCCATGCGATATCCAATTGACGTTGTAAACACCCTTGGTATTCTGATATCGATTTGGGTGTACTGAACTATGCGAAACTGGCAAATTTGTTTCCACTTGGTTTTGCGGAATTCTTACAAATCGAAACCAATTCAAATAACAATGAACGAGAATAAGAAAGAAGAAAATGAGCAATTTAAATATAGTGACAAAAAAAAAGTAGAAAAATATATAAGCATCAACTCGGGTAATTTGCAACACCTCATTTTTAACAAAATTAATTTTTTTTTCATCCGTGAAAGTTTCTAATGTAAAAGTAATATTAAACTAAAATATTTTACAAATTAATATTAAATTAGTAAATTGATTAAAAAATGCCTTTCTCGCAAAATGTAAACTCAAAACTAGGTACAAATGCCTTCATAACGAAATGAATCAAGCAAAAAGGTTGAGAAGTTTTTAAACAAGTCGCAATGTCTCGAATGCCTTTTCCAGAATGTGCTGGTGCCAATAAGCAAACGTCGCTTTTTGCCTGAAATGATCGAATTTGCGAGGCTATTCCCACCAACGCTTATTTCGCGTAATACTTGTCGCTTTTTGTGAGCGCGTTCGTCGTGGCTCGCTCGCACACAGCGCACCCGTCAAAGATGCAGAGGTCGCGCAAAAAGATCCACGAAATTCATTTCCAAATACGTACCGCGCAGCGCACTGTCTAGAATTCGTTCGCACCAAAGATTCATGTTAAAATTTCTGGGCCTCTCCTTCTTTTTGGACGATTGCCCCATCGAGTTTTCTCCGGTGCGCGTTTCGGTTGCCCGAGATAAAGAGACTCGGGGGAGTGATACAGAAATGGAAGAAAAACGAAGGGAATGCCACGAGGGGGTAGGGGCTTTCTTGGAACAGACGACGTCAAGTATGCATCCCAACTGCTCGGACATCCTAATAGTCATTACGCCAATTCGCGATGCAAATTTATGATGATTTAATATTAAACCGACTGCTGCGGAAGGTGCGCTACTGTTATACACCTTTTTGTATTCCCTCCCAACTGCCTTCGCAGTCATTTAAGACGCGACAAAAAGTCCGTCGCTTTTCTCAAGCCGTGGGGATCGTTATGGCACGAATAATTTAGTATCGAGGATGAAATCCGACCGATATGACTAGTACAAATTGAGTTATTTCTGATTCACGCGATTTAACATTTATACCGAATTTGATCAGAGCGAGTAAAATGAATTCTGAAACGGTTCCATTATAAACTACAGAATTGAAAATAGTCTGAATTATAAAACAAAAAAAAATTGTCGAGTTTTTTTTCACGAATATTTTACGTTAGTCATCTCCAGACTTCTTAGCTGGATTCGCGAAATTTATGTCGTGGTTAAAAGCTAATATCGTTTGCAGATAAATGACAGGAAGCACACGCCGCGAAGAGATTAATGGCACGAATTAGTATTCGTCATTGTATAGTTGCAGAAAGTTATCTCGCATTTAAGGACGTCTGCTGCTGACTTGGACCCCACCTTGAGGTCCGCATTGCCTATTCTAGATGAATAATGCGTCAACTCATTTTTCTCACGTAACGGTTGCTGATTAGAGGAGCCGCAGATCACCGGATGGCTCCCAAAGGAGCAGCTATCAGATTACCCGAAAATATGAATTAGAATGATTTATGTTGGCGCAGGGCTCGCCCGATTCTGAGAAGGAAAAAATGTCAGATGACGCAAAAATGTCAAAAATGCCGGGGAGACAGGTTAATTGACTTTCAATTATTCTTCCGGCGCGAAAAATGTTAGAATAACATCTTGATGATTGGAAGATTTCTTTTCACGGGAAACATCCCGGGCGGACTGACCGATCAGAGGAGGCCGCAAAATGTTATTCTATCAGGGCGAAAAAACATAAGGAGGTTGATTCAACAAAACATTTTTCGCAGTGAACTCTGCGAGAGGGAATCACAAGAACCTTCGAGGCGAAGTATTCGATTTATTTCAGCAGCGGCCTCTAAATCTGACTTGGCTACTAAATTTTCTAAAGACCGCCCAAGTATTCGGACCTCGTTAATTCGCACGATCAGCCAACCTCATCCTCGGGCTCGACATCGAGGTTTCCTTCGGGACATTGAACGCCGCATTCCTGATAGAGAGCCTAAAACACTCTGTCGAGTTAATTAAAAATAAAAAATGAAAATAAAAAAGAAGAAATTGGAATAAGATAAGAATGAAAAGGAAAGGAAAAGAAAATACGCCGCGCCGCTTGGCGACTGCCGCCTTGTTCGGAGCCTCCCTTTCGCCGAGGCGCACGCATAATATTCTCGGACGCTCGTCGCGGTTTATTCGCGTTTTAATTAGGCTCTTATCGCTCGGCAGACCGTTTCCTTAGATGTCCGCCACGAAACTTGTGTGATAATTCACGCTTTCCAGTGAGAAAGCTCGGGCCCGAAGATACGCCGACGTGCTGCAACATAGAAAAGACGTTAATGTTGCGATGATCAGCCTCGTGCACTGCATAAAAAAAATAATTAATTCACGAAATTATGCCTCGCTCGTTTTCTCGCAAGATTAATTTCATTAGAGATATGCGCTCCGAGCGAAACACGTTGTTATTACTGTGCAGGCGCACGCTGAATTATTTCATATTCAATTTTTCAGAAACGTTAACGATCAGTTTTATGTCTCTCACATTCTTCGGTTGATTTCCGCAATTTTAATTGTAACTTGTTTGTCAGATTAAAAGAAGATTAACAGGTGCAATTTGTTTGAAAATTATTGAACGTACAATTTGTGCACACGAAAACAAAAAAATTAAACTCCTCGGTGTTCTTTTATTCTCGTAAATCTATTGATGTTTTCATCAATTGACTAATGCGATTTACTTTAAATATAAATAATGCGCGATTTGTCACATGGATTGGTAACGGCAAATAGACATTACCGGGGACAATGCTTCGGCTTTGATACTGAACTGATGTGGATTTGACCAGTGCAAGATGCAGCAATAACCATCTCCGAATTGATCCCGTCCGGTGAATCTATCGTCAACAAGATGTTCACTCGTTGACGACTAAACATGTTCGCGAAAGCAAATTAATGGCCCGTTGTTTCGATGGTAGAACACGCAGCGTATTGACCGATGTGGTAATTGAGTGACGACGAGTAAATACGTCGGACAAAGATAATCCTGTTCCACTCGATTTTCACATTTTACATGTAAAACGTGAAGGAGCTTGGAGGAAGTACAGCTGCAAATGAAAGAAAAAAAATAATCAATAAAATTTTTACTCTTCACATTTAATAACAATATATTTTGATTGCTAAAAAGTAAACAAAATTGTTCGAAACCAAATACTGAGCTGCGTAAACCTTGCCAGAGCTTGATTATTGTTTTTCTTTTTTGATTGGGCAGTAATATTAAACTCACTAGACCATGTGAAAAATCATTTTAAAAAAATTTTATCTTGCGGATTTGAATTATCTTCCAATATATTCGCACAAAAATTCAGTTGCAATAACACATTCGTTTTCCAATGAGCAACTTTAATCTTTACAAAGTTAATTGCAAGTATAGAATGGTTAGTTAATGGAATGTTTCAACGTAAACCCTCAGATTATACTTGAACCATGAATTTTGTACAGTGTATCCGGTTTGAACGTAATGTTACACGTGCATCGAGGATCGGGTAACGAGAATGTTTTGAAATCGTCAATATTCATTAACCGCGCGGACATGTCTGGTTACGTTTTTCAGACTTTTTGCACAACTTTTACGATTTCATTGTCATTCGAACAAACATGTTAATGGCGTGCAATATGTAGTTGGTGGCTCTTAGTTGATAGGACCGCCGGGCACGACCAACATTTTAATCCAGCGAACGGCCACCCTGCGTTCCGATACCTGTGCCATATTGCCACCGTGACGACTTCCACCTACCGGGAACCACGCGTTTCTTGCCGCGTGAGGCACCACACGCACTTCATCACGAACACTTATAGCCGTACCTGTAACATAAAATATTAGCCATCAAAAAACGTTAATAAAACTTAGTGAACAAATTTTAAATTATTGCTGTGGGTCGAAGGGGATTCGCCCATTTATTTTGACGTGTCTGTTAAGAAATAAAAACATTTTTACATTGGTTGTTGTAAAATAATTCAAGTATTTCATTTTGCTGTAACAGTACAAATTAGAATTTTTTTCTTCCCAAGTAATAGGTTGATTATGTTTAATTTCGCTCAAATTTTTCGACAAACAATAGTCAAATTAAGTTTCGCGAAGAAGAAAATGTCTCCTTGTGGTTTTTACAGGGAAAAAAAAATATGCTGCTTCAAGTTGGATAACCAACGCTGACCGAATATAGTGGGACAATATTTTCACCAATGCTGTTTCAGCGTGGGTTACCACTCGTGAATCTGTAGCTATGTTCATACTGAACACGATCAGAAAATGACGATAGTATTAAACTTTAATAACATAAGTAAACACATGCTATTTCAGCATTGGTGCACACATTGAATCGTCATTGGTTGAAGGAAATTGGTTACCAATGTAGTTACACAATGATGCCAACATAAAAACAACTGTGACACTCCACAAGTTCTAACCTGTATTGGTTAACGTTGGGTTTGGAGCTGAATCGGTATGTTTTTCTTCCCCGTGTATAATGACATAATATTAAGCTCAAGTTTTTAAAAAATGATTTATGCTTCATAGGAAAGTTTTTTTCATTTTATTTTTTTTTTATTTAGTTTGTTCCAAGATTATGAATTGTTAGGAGTTCATTTACTTTATTAATAAATATTCCAAGTTTGAAATTTGAAATTCGCATGAAAATTAGACTTAACTTTAAAACTGGATTCAATTTACATTCTTAAAAACTGAAAATATTTTCTGGAAGAAAAATTAATTGAGAACATCAAAACAGTGTTTTTCAACTGTCTCTTGTTGACAGTTTGAAAGATTATTTTTAAAATTTAACCTCCAAATAAAAGTAATTATAATTTTTATTGTTTATCTACTGATTTAACATTTTGCAAAGTGAAAATATCAAATTGATTAAATCTATGTTTCAGCAAAAATCATATATCGTAAATTCACATGACTAATTATGATAGTAAACTAGGGTAAGTATCAGCGATGATGCACGTGTGACTAAGTTGATGCATCGCTCTGTATAGAAGTCAAATTAGGGTGTATATATACTACTTGTGTTTAGCGTAGTATGGATAAATAGAATCGAGTGAAACTGATTGGAATTCGTGACGAATTCTACATACGTCTTGATAAACACAACGTGTCAGATAAACAACATGTAATAAAGATATTTGCACCGCTTGCTCTCCATGTTAATGTAAACGTAAACGCGCGAAAATGTCAACATCTCACAAATATAAATGACATCATCAATTAATTATGAAATATAATTTTGATTAATTGTTTTATATACATTTATGTTAGACATAATTTTTTAATTGATTCTTCAACGAGTTTGTAAACTCAAAACAAAGGACACACTAAAGTTCAGCTTTCTTCTATTTCAACGACCAAAACTATTTTTGCAAATGCCTAACAAACTGTTAACTCTCATACCTCTTAAACGCGGGTGCCTGTACAAGAAACTACTCAAGATTAATTTTGCAGACTTACAAAGAAATGAAGTTCATCCTATTAAGAAACGTGTCAGGGAACGAAACAAATGATAGTCTTTCGAGGTGTAAAGTCAGAAAGCTTTTAGAAATTACTGAACACGTTGAAATTGTTTAAATTTTCTTGTACTTTTATTTTTCTTTTCCTTTTATCACTGACCTCCGTATCGTTTTCACATCACTTACAAAAATAAATTATATCGAATTGAAGCACGTACTGTTTCAGAGTTCGTCTGGTTCAAAATTACTATTTCATAAAACAATTAGAGCTTTAACGAGGTAAACACCGTAGTGTGTGGGAAAATAATTCACTTAGGGGAATTTTTTTTTTCACTTATATAGTCACATATGTGTAGAGGTTAATTATGTCGCTAGTTGTGAAAACAAAGATCCAAATTAGTTCGGCAACAATACTCGCATGTAAATGAGTTCAGATGATATAAATGAGGTGACACCAATGTAATAACAAGTTCACTTATATCAGCAAGAGCAATTGATGAGAGAAAGGAAAAAAGAATGTGCTTTGATTGAAAATCTATCGGCATCGTAAGATATCTCATTTGTAAAGCTATTGTGAGACAGTTTGTGTAAACAAACTGAAAATGAATTGTCAACGACAAAATGGTATGCACTCACATTGTATTCTTGAATATCATTCTTGTCATCATTCACACAAGTATTCTAATTCGTTTTCAATGTTGACAGATGCCTTTTTTGTATACTTTTTGGTCGCAGTCTCTTTAAAAAGTCTGTATTAAAGAGTATCATCAGTCAACAATCACCGAGTCATCATTGCTGCCAACCCAGTCCACATCCGAACAATATATAAAAGTACACAAATCTTGCATGTATGGTGACATATGTTTCTTTTTGAAGAATATACTAACTTGTGCGTGTACATATGAGAGAGGAAAATTAATGCATCCGAGAAGGGTGCATCGAGGGCATGCATTTCAGTGTACATAGTTCGAGTGGGACGTGTGTATAGACGTGCATGCGCAAGATGCACACAAGTCTGGTCTGGTCCACGTTAAAACAAACAAGAAGCGAGGTCCTATCCCAAGATGCCCCGGGCGACGCATGCCTCGGCAGTCCTCTTTCATTTTGTCCTTGTTGCTGCTACGCCGACAGATATTATGCGAGAATTTTAAACGCCGAATATTATGAAATTCTTTCGCGTAATCTCTCTTTTCTCTTTCTCCAACCAGCTAGGCTCATCGACTTTCAATCCGTTCCTTTTTCTCTGTTACACCGGCGTTCCCGAATGCGAACGATTAATACGTTGCCGTTGCTTGCTCGTACTTTACGAAGCATTGTAATTAAACCGGTGGAGGGACTCATCTTGTCCTCATTTGTTTTCCGTCTTCTCCTCCTATTCGTCGTCCACGTCCGCTCCTCCCCTTTTGCTCCTTTGTATCAACTCTCTTCCACGTGCGATCGCAAAAAGAGTTAACAAACTGACATAACGTTCACAGTTTTCATGTAAAGTCCGTTTTTCAACTCTTTGTCACTTGAAGCCTGATGGTTCTACAAAACGGTCCTTTTCAAATTTAAAACCAGACGATATCAGGTGACCATTCACAAAAAATGCAAACATGAAACTTTGACAATTAAAATTTCATTAAATTATTTCTTATGGGTGAGTATCCGAAAAGTTGTTATCTTGAAATATGCACTGTACGAGTGGAAAATAACATTTTTTTCGCGGTTATAACAGTAATTACTGTGCGATCAAATTTTATAGGTGGTCTTCAATAATTTACTCATAATGTAAAGGCGAGGATCAAAATGGTTATCAAGATACACTATATATTACTCCTTTGACGACATGAAATTTACCTGGTCAGTTTTTAAATAAATACTTCCTTAATTATTCCCAATTAACATAAAAAAAATTACAAAATAGTTTATTTGAATTGAAAATTGCATTGGAAGCTCATTTATGAAACTCGTCAAATCGGGATTCATTCTCATAAAATAGAATAAATATATTCAACAAGTTCAATTAAGTTCTGAAAAAGTCTAAAACGTTATTTGAAATTCACATACGAGGAAAAAAAATTCAAATACATAATAATAAAGAGACTCAAACAATTTATGTTATATATGTTATATAAGTGGAGCAGACATTCAATTCCGACTAAGTCAATGAGACTCAAATTGCGTAATTAAAAATTCCGAATGTAAAATGGAAGAAAAATTTGGGTGCGTGCAAAAAGTTATCGTTGAAATGTGGAAGTGGTTTAAAGGGTAGTTACGTTTGTTTTGGGCCCCACACTCGATGGAATACCGTCGCAGTCGCATTAAAGCGGACCTACCTTCCTTTTCGGTGGAACGAAGATGTGGTAGGCCAGTCAGGAACGTAATTGGTTCTGCATATTTATGAAGGCGTTCCTCGCGGTGACTTTCGAACGTTCTGTCGTTTACACGTTGCTCTACCACGCGCACACGCACGACACATACGTTACATACCATGGGCCAAACCGTGCACGTACACGAGCCCTCGTGCTTGTGAATGTAAATCGTCACTATGTGCGTTTGTCAATGAGATATATATTCGCTTATAAATATCATTTGCGAACAACGCGAGCCGCAATCATTAAAATGCATTGCGGTATTTTATGCGATTGGACCCGACAAAACTTTCCTCCTCTCATCTGTCTCGGTGCCTTTTTCGCCTGCAATCGTTTGTTGTCTTTTCTTTTCATGTGAAAAATTAAAAAGTTTTTTTTAGATTACTTTTTGTTCACAGTTACCCACTCAAGTGACACGTCACGTAATTGATAGCTGGTTATGACTTAGGTTTTATCGAAAAAAAATAAAAACAAAAATATATTTTCAATCGATTTAACCGCATTTTTTAGACCAGGGATGATCCCTGCGAAAGATTGCGGAAGTTCGCACATGGTGCGACTACATATGAGAGGTGCTTTATTTCGTTATTTGCTTCTGCCTCTTTTTTTTCTTTCAATCGATGCCACTGAACGGATCCATTTGTATTGTCGTGTGCGAACATTTTTCAGTTAGCTTGGAGTCTCCGTGCATGTGGGTAAAATGGGACTTTACAACAAACGATTGCAGCACCGTTTCGCGAGCAGTAGTCTCGCTCGGATCGATGCAAAAGTGCCACCTTCGGGTAGTAATTTTTCTAGATAAGGGCCGGAGAAACATCATCATCTTGTCATTGCCTCATCGAGAGAAAAATAGTCCGCAAAACACGAGAAACGTGCTTGAATGAAAACAAAACATTTCCACGATAAGAGATAATGATCTTGAAAAGGGAATGTCGTAGTTTCGCGTTACTAAATATCTAATTGCAGGATTCACGATACGTGAGAGAGATGGCGCCGATAAGATAATCCCTCAGAGGAAGGTGTAATGAATTTATTAATAGTTCAAATTGTTCGATAATAACCAGGTTTTTGGCAACTTTGGCACGACAGTCTCGTTAAGAATAATTTAGTAGACAATATCCTCCAACAGAGTTGAGTTCAGATTTCGATTGCCTTGAAACCCAGCCAGTCGCATTTAAAAGCATCTTATATTCGTTCCAATGGTACATTGCTTTTTGATGATATTCTTACACCTCGTAATCGTCCTTTCCGCAGAAAATTGCATTTTATCGTAACTGCGATTCACGCCGATAACCTTTTTTTGTTGCATTGACGGTTGTAACATTTTTCCGAAAAATATGAGTGCGTTGCTTAAGTGGTACGATGTAATCATTTCGTGCTATATAATTTATCATTTTTTGTTTTATTTTACGAACAAACAGATTTGGTTCAACTGAAATTCGTGATATGAATAAAAAATATTTTCCGAAAGAAATTGTTTGACCAAAAATTGATCGTAGTTATGAAATTCAATCGCAGAGTGTATATTTACCTATCTGGAGTATTAAAATTGTTCGTGTATTCACTTATGCAACAATATTCATGCCAGCGAATGTAACGTGGATATGGCATTGAACGAATAAACCATGAACCACTGGCCGATAATCGTGGTAATTTAATTTTTCTCTGCCAATGTCAGAATAAAAATGACGCTGGGTGGTACAACATAATACTGTTCGTTGTTTTAGTAACGTGGATGAAAATGATGATTTATATTCAGTTTAACTCATGAAAGATGTCTACATTTGTCTTTTACCATTTTGGTCACTGATCGCGAACCAGATCTGAAGAGTTCATAAAGGACTTTTTGTGCAATTGAGTTTTTTTTTGCCCCGGTGGATAGACCGATCGAGCCAATTCGTACTAATAGGAAAAAAATCAAAAACTATTTTATAATCTGATGCATAATAGGGTAACTTGAGAAAACAAATATCAGAGTGGAAGGTTATTTTTTCTTGGTAATTCTCATAATAAGTCATCGCACAAAAATGTCTGATTTCACTGTAAAAAATAAGTTTAGTAAATTCAGGCACTTTCAAGAAATTGTCGAAACAATTTTCGGTATGTCTGCAAGATTTCACGATGGTTGAAAGCAAATTTTATCACTCAAAAGCAGCTTTCAATAATTTAAAATCATAACCGCTAATTGAAATGCAGCTCGAGAGGGAACATTTTTTTAGTCAACGAAATGAGCGAAGTGGTAATACGAGACAACTGTAATAAAAGTCTTGATAAAATTGAATTATTACGTAACAATTTCTCCCACGGTGGCGGTGGGTATTGTACTGATAGAAAATTACGCATTATTGTTAAAAGGAAAGAGATCGCGGCGAAGAAAGAGAGAAAGAGCAAAGAAGAAGGAGAGAGACCAATTATTACGCGGTCGGATCCTTAGTACGGCGAGGGCGGGCTTAATAAGGATGAAGTTTCGGCGCGGTCCAAAGCAAGACAAAGCGGAGACCGATATAGGAGGTCAAAAATGCGCTCAAAAAATTGCCGCCAATTTGAATTGCTAATGCCGTTGCGTTCGGCCTACCGGTGGCAAAACAATGGCCGCGTAGCGGTATAACCCGGCAAAACGAAGCAATGACGAAGTCCATATAAGTGTTCCGTTTGGCTCCGCAGAAATGCAGCCGAGGGGAAAATAAATAAATAAAAAGAAGACGCGGGGCCTCGGCTCGTACCGCGCGACGGAAAAGTTGAACTTGAATTGGACGGACAAAGATAGAGCACGCGAACGCACCCTAAATAATTAGTCAATGCCACGTCCGCGAGCATTCGTGGAGCTCTGCTCGCACGAAAGGGGGCCGCGCGGAGGGGGAGCCGGCCTGGAAAAAGGGGTGAGGCAGCGGGAGATGAAGAGACTGCTACCGATTCGGGAATCCCAATACGATCAAAGTGTTTAAACCGCCTTTAAACTGCAATTCCATTTCCGAGTCTTCGCAGCGCTATTCTCAATGCGTGTCGCATTACTGAAAATGAATGCTTCATCTTGGCAATTTTGCACAATGCTAACTTAATTTGAAATAACATGTCAATTTTAATTGACACTTATCGCACTGTAAATAGCAGCTGATGTTTAATAACGCTCCGATCGATATTATCCAATCAAACCCCGCGCACCGGAATATATATACGAAACACGAATTGTTATAATAATTCAGATTCCGGCAAGACGACGGGCCAACACAATATAATTATTGTTGACGTAGATGATTTAGTTTTGGGGTAGTTGAAATCATGCTGTAAATATTTACTCGGAGCTTGTTCGTAAACTACAAAGTTTAAATCGTTATTAAGTTTATATGATTTCCAAGAGTAAATTGTGTTCGCGAATGTATCTCGCCTAATGCCATGTCAAAGACACAAAGTTGGCGCCAAAGTTGCAAAACAAAGTAAAGCACCAGCGTGCTCAACCATCTATCGATACATAGTTGCAGTTCCACTATATTTTGATCTTTGTGCATGGACGAAGAAACACTCGCGCAGAAAATGCTTTTATGCTGAGCCTCGTCGGCCGCCGGCGTGCACGCAACTGGTGCGTGCAAACACTATGACCGTACGTCTATTTACGGTAACGCCGTAGCATCTTTGTACAAGATTCGTGACCACGACTTTGTTGGTTGTACTCTTATCTCTCTTATAAACTCGACGTCGCAAGATGTAGACCTTATATTATGAATAATTTTATCATATCCTGTACGAATTGTTCAGCCCTATATAAGTGTGTCTGACAAATTGTAGCACTTGATTCTATTCAAAGTATCAGTCCCAAGATAAGTCTGTCACAATAACAACTTGTATCCAAAAATGAAAAAAAAATTTTTTTTCTTTCAGTAACATAGAAAGTTTTTTTCTGCTTAATTTTGACTTGATTAAAGTGTGGATTGTCATTCGACTGTGAATAGTGTGTGCGAAATAAATAAGTGTAGTCTG
Source organism: Trissolcus japonicus (assembly GCA_030522925.1). NCBI lineage: Eukaryota > Metazoa > Arthropoda > Insecta > Hymenoptera > Scelionidae > Trissolcus > Trissolcus japonicus. Next base: position 330,829 of record JAPYZS010000012.1, read on the forward strand.
GCGATACGGTTGTAAATTCAGAGAACGCTTTCATTATGGACTAACGCGTGCCAAGCTGTGACTGCTTAGAGATGACGAGATGAAAAAAAAGCAAATGTAGGTCTGCGAACAGTGACGAAGCAGTCGAGTACCCTCGAAGGTGAGAAAAAACAAGTTAAAAGTCTAGTCATCTCATTGGTATTATTGCGATCGATATAATCCGGTAGCGAGCTCTCAGACCCCGGAGCTAGTATAACGCGCGATAATAGTTTGATGATCAGGACGATGACGTGGATCAATAGGCTGCGTTGGCAAAAGAAAGATCGTGATTAGTGATTGGCTGATTGTTCCATTGCTTCGTGAATTATCGCAATCACACGTATGTAGTCAATAGCAGTCAAGCTTTGATGCTTTTGATGCCTGAAACCAGGTCAACATAATGTGTGATTTAATGCATCGTCGTATAAATGACATGAAAAATGTTTCGCATAATTCAAGCAAATTCATCATCAGCTTCTACACAAGATTCAGTTTAAAAACGGATCAATATTTTGTTTAAACAACAATTTTCAGTGGCATGCACTCTCTTGTATCAATCCGTTAACATCCGTTCTGTGTTTTAATTAAGCTCGTGACAACCAAATTTCATTTGGAGATGTTTCATATTGTTTGATCTAATCGTTCTACTCGCTGGACCGAATTTCCCCTGACAGACGTTTGAATCTAGTCATTTTACTTTGTCTGATTTTAAGAACCGTTCTGTTCATAATAAATCTATAAGACTAAAAATATATAATTATTTTTTTTAATTATTAAAATTATTAATATAATAATATTTAAAAAGTTGAATATTTATATTCCTTAGGATTTGAAAAATGATCTACATTTTTTTTTAATTTTTCCAAATATTGATTTGACTAAAATTGTGTCAAGTCATGATTTTATTTTCGTTCAGTGTTGCCTGCAGTGGTAATGTTCATGGTCCTGTTGGACTATGATTAACAATACACATGATATTGTAGTTTCAACATTAATTAAACGTTTAACACGAAGTATCATTGCCATGGACGAGACAACTAGGAAAGATTGGCTTGTAGAGAGCGAATACGGTGCACAGCGAGTCATTCCGTAGATGGACATGGTCCGTAGAAGGACATTTGTTGCTGTATATGGTAGAATCGAATACCAAATACATCGATTGCCGATGGACAGGGAAAAACAAAAGGAGCACAAACGTTTTGTGCACCGGTTTTCAAAATAACGTCTTAAGCGTGCTTGACGAAGGGAGTGCAAAAAAATTTGTCCGCCATATTGATTTTTTGACATACTATTCATCCACCCAATATCAAATATTAAATGTTTCATTTTAAATGAAACTAGATAATCTTACGTTTGAATTTCAATCTCGTAATGTTCCTAAATTGTATCTTTATAACCCTGCTTGTTTTCATCTTTGGTATGAAATTTCTTCCAGATTCACTCAAGAGCTGATATATCCCATCATTTACGAAACCACCGTCGAAGAACCTCAGCAAAGTTTATAAAAGTGAATTCTGTCTTCAAGTACTCCAACTTCCGAATTGTTTCACATAATACGTCTCTTGTGCAACTATTGTAGTGGCAATATCGAACTTGTATGCTCGAGTGAATCTTTTGATACAATTCAAACTATTCATCCAACAAAAGTAATCAGTAATTAATTACATACCGTATGAGATAATCATCACATACTTGGGGTCGATGGAACTAATCTTGAACAGAAGTCGATCTTCGATTAGAAAAATTAGAACGTCAGATAACCAGGTTAAATTCTGATTAAGTAAATGTTATAATCTCATTAGGCGGACCAGTATCTCGCCTTAATGTCCACTAAAAGATCTCTCTAATTGTTCCAGCTTCCTAACTGATCTGCAATGTGCGAAGTGCTTGGATTAAATAATAAAACGATATTTGTTCAAATAATGTTAACGCTTGAATAACGCTTTATTTAGTTTGAGAGAGAGACTATTTTTCATATTTTTTTTATATTCGATCTAGTTCCCTCGTGACGGTCGATCAATATAACAACGTTCGGTCACGGTGATGCTAGCGGGACTAGGGGAGAATGTTCAGTTCTCGATTTGGACTTAACTCGATTGCAAACTCGATAGATGCAGAGCGTGACCGAGATGCTGAGCCAGCCGTCCTTTGGAGGTCAAGCGCATTACAACCACGAGAGAAACAATAAGTAGTAGAGATATACATGCGCTTGAAATACCACATCGGATTGTTTATTCCATGCACCTGCAACACCAACTTCTTTCCACGTGTCATTTCATACCGGTGAGAAATATACATTTTGTTTGGACTAAATCTATTTGCTTTCACGTTTGAATCAAATTGAATTGTAGCAGAGAAATGATAGCCACGCCTCGGTGATTAAATAATTTTGTCATCCTACTTTAAAAATTAAACTTGAATTGATTCGTTAGTTTTTGTTTCATGTTTCTACATGCAAAAAGTAGGTTTTAATTTGTTTTCAATAATTACCACGTACCGAGTTATAATTAAGTTACTTATAACTTGCAGATTAAATAAAAACATTACTCCCTCATTTTTCTCTCGGGAAACGTTAATTTATTTTAATATGACTAATGTTTGCTCCGCAGAGAGCTGGATCGAAGTTTTCGTACAAAATATGTTAGATTGTTATAAAAGTTATGACATAAGCTTCGATAAATAGTTCTCTACATTCGTTAGAGTAAACTAAAACAAATTTTCGTGAAAGTTTCATACGTACTAATGTAGCTAATAAAATAGATGTCCTATTGAATTTGGCTGGAAACAGTGATACGGGAAAGTTTGACGAAACAATTACGCGATGAAATTGAATAATTAATCAAACTGCAATGGAAAGTATGTGTGATGCTGAAAGCTTGTGGTCTGCACTTTGATCATGGTCTGGTCATCTCATTCACAAGATTCTGCTGTGTTGCAAGAAAGGAATTGTGGACGACTTTTAGTGACAAACTCAGGATCTATCATCGTAGGAAATCGAGTGTATAGTGGGCAACGTTGAATGGCGTGTGGTTCCCGAACAGAAACGGACAGAACTTTGAAAACTCGACTGCGATGAATTAATGAATGGATAGTGTAATATTGTGTTTATAATTGAAACTTTGTAGCGCATATGCAATCAAATGTTTCATAAATCAAGACAAGTTTGTTTTGTTGCAATCCATCAAGATAATGACGACTAATTTTCAAATTAAAATGAATCCGAAAATGATGTCAAATTTTCTATGTAAATTTTATGTTTTATGTAACATATGTATTCTGTTTTATAAAGACATAATGTTTTTTTTTGCCACAAAGTAATCTAAAAGATATATTGACTGTTTATACGAAAAATTTTTAGGTTTTGGATGTTCTAAAAGATTTGGCTCGTTGAAAGGGACTCGACAAACCCTCTTTGATCTAAGAGTCATATTATCTGAAGCATTGGCTATTCTGCGTTGGATCACAGAAGACGACGAATGAGATCTAGTCAAAGAATTTGGAATTCAACGGCGTTCTACTTGCTGGTACATACGCAGACTACGTCAAAGTTTGAACAGCCATCGTTTATCGAGGTAGCACGCTCGTTCAAAGTGTTCTGCTCCTGCCTAAAGTCATGTTACCTTTGTATTTTAAAGAATTGAAAATTTCCAGAACTTCGCAATCTAACATATGCGATTTGCAAACAGGTTTCTGAGATTTACACTTGGTATATTAAAATCGCGTACGCTTCTCGAATTCACAATGCGGCACCTCTAATCCTCAAAGGACATTTTTATTAGATATGCAAAGACGAGAAATGTAATTTTAAAAATTGAAGATGAAAAACTTGGATTTCCAAATAGAGTCAAGAAAAAGTTTAGCTAATTATAACATCAAGTTTTGAAACGAAAAAATTTGAATTTTCTTTTTAATTGAGTAAACAGTCATTCTGGGAAATAATTGAAAATCAATCTTTTCATTTTGAATTCATTTTTGGAAGTGAAATGAGTTGGATTCCATTATCGGAAAGGTAAATCGATGTCGTGAATTCGAGTGACTTTTAAATGACAGATCGAATGTATGACAGAAGTTTAGAGTTACAAATAAATCGTAGACCAGCCGTGCGATCAGGAAGTTTGTATGTAATTAAATTGAATTATTGCAACGAAGAATCGACAGTCAAATCATTTCATCTATCCAGCAAACCAATGCTTTGACAAACAGCTTACACCTGTTCACACAACACAATGAACGAACACATCAATTCTCAAACTCACCACTGCTATACCGACGAACAATATCTTGCTTAATCTAATCGTTCGATACTCCGCCTAAATGACCTACAGATTATCGCGCAGCATTTAAATCGAAATCGTGATGATATGATTGCAAGTAACCTTAATCGTTCTTAATTAAGGCGGTGTGGGTTAATTATGGATTTTAATTCGGATTTAAATTTTTCAAAATTGTTTCCCTTGATGCAACTTCAATATAAACTTTGAAACAATACAATTTACCGGGGACCTCCATCTGATATGTGATTCACTTTTAAGTATACATAGGGAACGACAGAATTTTGCATGCGCATGAAAATACAGGATTTTATGAAGTGGTAAATATATGAGAGGTAAATGTGAGAGAAGCACATAATGGCGGTGTGATTGTTGGTTCATTATTATCGATTTGTTGTGTTTCACGAGGTCATTTTCAATATAAATTACTTAATTTAATGAACAGATCATACAATCCGCTTATAGCTTAACGACCGAGCTGTAATGCAATACGCCAGACAATAACGCCTGTCTAGCAGCGCTTTCTACGTCTTTTTCAGATTTCTGAACTCCGGGTACACACCTTAAATTAAGTTTGCCGGTATTTTCTGGCGAAATAATCATAAAATTACATTAACGGCTAGCTCTGAGAGTATAACAGCATTAGCAAACAATTTGATGATGATTATTGAAGTTAATATACTCTCTTTCTTGATAATACGTACGAAAAATATATATAATGTTAAAAGTAAACATTCGTAGCATCAACAAATTTTATGATTCATGGAATCTGAATAATAGGATAGCTGTAAAAAGATGAATATTTAAAAACAGATAGTTCGTTTGATACTAACGGTGATTTGAATTCGCACGATGGAGAACGAAATATGAGCCGTTTCTCGAGTTGAAATTGCGAACAAAAAAAAAAAAAAACAACAATGTTGCGTGTGAATTCGTCTCCGGTGATTAATGATAATTCTGACGAAATTGCTGTTAAGCTCTTTTGGAGTTTATCGGGGACAAATTTATTGTCGAACACAAAACGCACTCGTTGAAAAGCAAACACAAATTAAAACGCCGATGAATACACGCATTTAAAGACCAGTTGCAATTTTCTTTGTTCCGATAACGCAACAATTATTTGCACGCAAATATGTGCAACATACCAAATCGTTTTATCTGAATGAAAAAAAAATTCGTCATTTTCAATTAATTTTCAAATTGGATTGAATATTTTTCATAGGCAATTTCGAAGGGGATCTCGTTGATGGTTCGATACTGTACAAAGTATCGTTTTTATGTTCTAGTGTCTTCACGATCGAAATTTCCCGAGCGTGTTGATAAAATTCGCATCGAGTGTCGCGGTAATCTCACCTTTTTATCTGAAATCTAGTCATCAAATCAATTATTTTAACTCTACGTTGTTGTGTTAAATCCAAATCAAAATATTTCAAGTTACGTTTTGTGCGCCACAACAGAGGATTAAAATTCTCGAACACAATATTTGTATGATAAATCAGATACAGCGATAAATACAAGTTACTATTTACAACGGGCGACGACTGGAGCGAACACAATGGCTTCTAATCCTCGCAAAGCTGGTCTATCGTTGAGATTGAATCTGAAATTGAACGTTTGTCGGGCGTATAAAACTCCAAGTGCACAATCAGACTGTGCGTCATAAAATCGAGCGTCGTAGTTACGCGGTGATATTTATGTACGCACGCAGAGAGAGAAAGAGAGAGAGAAAGAGCAACGTGTGTTCGGTGGTGAGCCGGTCCAGTGATCCAGCAGACTGGTTTCGGTGGAGGCGTGAGAGCCTCAAAACGTTGGGAGCCAGAAACTGGCGGCAGTAGATGTGGGAATCTTAAGTCGGTTGGGCCGAACGTCGATTAGTACTGGACCACCTTCGTTGTTTACTGTGGCCCGTCTCCTTGCTCCTTTCTCTCTCGCTCGGACTCTCTGTCGTTTCGCCACCTAGTTGCTCGTCCGTCGTTATGTTTTGCCCGAAACACGCTACTTCTTCACGCCACACTGCTACCATCAACGGGAGATTGTTTTCTAGTCTTTGATCGACGATGCGACGATCCCCACACTCTGCGACTACACTTTATTTCCCAGGTCCCTTGGCGTTGACTTCTGATTGTTCCTACCTCCCGGTTCGAGTTTTAGTATGACGCCAGACATCATAATAGATGAAATATCGTCCCGGCGTCAACCAACGAAATTTCGCAGCAACGCTCATCCTACCTTGTCACTTACTACATTTTGTTAATCCAACTTTGTTTTCAGTTGAGTATCATGTAACTGAAAAAAAAATGTCAAACAGGTTAAGATGACGGGAAAAACTTTTTCGAATCAAACCTACTTGAGAAATAATTCTTTTGAATGAACTTTTGTTGAAGTTTGACAATTTCAGTTGTTTTAACTAACAAATGACTGTTGTGCGAATTTCAACTGAGTTTTCTTAGTGAACCTGTTTTCGTGCCCACTTGTATTACATTTTCATATCTCCTGTCAAGTATGCCTTTTGACCTAGTCATAAATATTTATGCCAAATCATCAACTGTTACCATCATTATGATTAATTACTGACGAACCGCATGAAAAGATAATGATTCATCATGTTAATTAATCAGTTGTGAAGTATTCTATTAACAAATCATTTGGGCTCTGATAGCAGCGATCAAACGTAATGAAAGGTTTTCCACTGGAACATATAACGGTTGTTATTATATTTTGGATTATATTTACGGAACCCACTGGTTATTTACAGAGATCAATCACAGCAATGCTATCTCATACTGAAAATTGTTTGAATGCGATTGTAAATATTTATTGCTATGCGGTTCATTGGATGATAAAGGTGAATGGTCATTTCCATGAATACTGTTGTTTGCGATGATAACTCATTTGAACTTTGCACATTCGAACACGTACATAGTGAAAGTAGCCTTATAACACTAATACTTGTCGACATATTTTAGAAAAGCTCCGTCTTGATGTACTTTATCTGTCGGAAAACTTTCATACTCGACTTCATATGAAACTCAGCGCTTTTGAGCTTCACTCACACATACCACAACTCCCCCGAGGTCTGGATTATAATCGGGTGCTTCATCTGAATTCTCTTATAGATGATTTTTGTTCAGAAATGAAAGTTTCTCGGTATTTCTGTTTCTGTGAATAAAAGGGATGAAATTTTATTATAAAACTTAGATAAGTTTCGAAAGACACTTAACTTTTACATTTTACTTCTTATTACATTTTTTGTGCGTGGAAAATTAATCCATATTAATTAAACTATAAAGATGTGAATTATAATTTACACATTTTGACTTGGGATAGAAATGTAAAATTGTCAACAAACGGGATTGATTGACGCGAATTTTTGATTGAATTTATTTTCTATTACTTTTGACAGCGAGTTATTTGGAAAACTTTGTCAATGCATTTCTTTCTATTCTGATTGTATTCATAATGTGTTCAATTTTAATTCAATCAGAAATGATTGACGTTTGTAAAAAATTTTTTTTTCAAGTCCTGAACAGAAAATTGTATATTCTAAATGTGATTTTTGGTTTTGAAAGGTATTTTGATTTTGAATAAGTTGAGTTAAAATGTTTAACTGTTCGCTATTATCAAATTCATTGAAACTTTGAGCGCTTATTGTTTGTTTACGACGTAAGTTTAATCAACGATCCTTCGAACGGATACTCTTCTCGATGAAAGTGCCTTCTAATTTTGTCATGACAATGGTTGCAAGAGGCAGAGCCAAGGTGTGGGAATTTGGTAAATTAATGGCAACTTGGGCAGGCCCGTTGAATGTATCACGATCAGCAAACTCTTTGAGTGAGACTGACTCGAGTGCTTAGGCAGCTTGCAATTTGCCTTCAGCCTTCACTCAGACATACACAGCCACACAAAGTGTCACACGTTATAGTTTGCACTTGCAACTACAGTGTGCATAAGAACAATGAGTTATTAGCATCGGTAGTACATGCTTACCGCGAAACATTAAATACTAAAGTCACTTGGTTCGAGTATTAATAACTTAATTACGAATCGGATATTCTCGCGTCGATCGTATCTGCCGCGCCGTATAATCGATATCTCAAATGACTTTTCATTGTTCTCAGTTATTTTATAATTATCCCTTCCATTTTATCATTCATGAATCAAATCATTAAAATATGTGATCATCCCAACAAATCACATTAATAGTTTCTTATAAAACCACCAATTTCATCAGCTTTAAACTAAAATTATATATAAACTTTACAACTTCTTGAATGTTACGAGTTAATTTGACAAAAAACTATGTTCAAATAGTTGGGAGTCTACTATTTTTGATTGAACGCTCGAACGAAATTTTGATAGGTAATTAGTTAATGAACTGTATACAAGTACAGTGACTATAAAACTTCGTCCTGACAAATGAAACTCGAGTTCAATGTTACTATATTCTTCCCCCTCCGAGATAAATAACTCATCTCCCTTTAACTGATTTCGTGGCGCCAACGTTCTTTACGACGTCCGTTCACAAAGCCCGCGCTATTGTGTTGGCGTTATCGAAAAGTACGTTAGTAAGGGTCCTGGCTACGTCGAGACAGCGAGGGGTGCCACGACGTAATTCCTTCTGATGGGAAATGTCGTATAAAAGTAAACGAACGATAAGTCGATGCAACTTCCGGTTGCGTTATCCTTATCTTGTTTCGTACGTGCCACGACGGCATTGCCCTGACTACGTCCTATCGACGAAAAACTGAATAGCGTTAGTTTTACCACTTTACCTACGACCGTAAATTTTCGTTCACGGTTCCGCTCTCGGGCAACTTGAAAGTGCCTTCAGTTTCACATCGCGGTTTCCGCGAGCTTTAATTGTTGTCTAACTTTTCAACCGCCCAGAAGAACACAACTCCATTTCATCTCGGACGATAATCATTGAGAGTTCAACAGAAATCAGTTTGCCACTATTCTTGTATATTTTTTATAGAACTTCACCTTTTGATATTTATCAGACGTGTTTAAATAAAAGTAGCTTCTCATGCAATAATACAGATAGATATATAATAATAGAACGAATGGATGCACTTGTTTCATCACAGCTCAAGATTACCTGATTAAGCAGCGGTCTTTTGAAAAATATGTTTGACGGGAGTAAATTGTCACAATCCGCATTTACTAATTTCCATCCGAGGTTTGCTACCGACAGTCGTAGAATAGCCCTTAATTAAGTTAACCCTGAATATGTAGTGTTGAGAAACTCTGCCTGATTGTCTTGTTAACCGAATAGGTTACCCAGCTACGATATCGATCAACCGATATAGCTTGATAAGGGCTGTCTGCTGTTCCACCGGCAGATTTATTACTGTCTGATTGTTTCCAACAGTTGATCCAACTTTATGTTAATTCATACATTAAGACACAGGTCTCTTCTAACCGACGCCGTTAATGAACGAGATTTAGTTTGCGAATCGTAACGTCCCGATTCTTACAACTGAACCTGAACGCTGACATGCATATTCAGAAATTATTTCCACGATCGACGATTTTGCGGCGCGATTGCTATCAAAGTAATGACATTGACTGACAATATTGTACACTTGAAAAAAAAAGTTATAAAATCACTATAAGTGTGTCAGCCAAATGTGATGATCATTACAGCATTACACCACGAAATATGGTACGGTAAGAGTGTAAATGGAGTGATAAAAGTTGAATGGCTACTATAAAAATGTCGCAATAATAGTTAAGCCTGGTTTATTCGAACTTTCATATTCGTGTCTGACGTATATTTCCTTATTTTCATGACAATTATTCGTGATTTCATTACATTTTATATTCTTCAAAGCGTGCCCGCGCTCTTCTATTTCAAAATGAAAAACTACGTTAATATAGCGCGAGCGCGCAACATTTTTCACCGGCGAATGTTTTCTTTTTTTTTTCCTTTTTTTATTCGTTCCGTGAAATTCAACAAAACTCCGAAGCTTAAATTGGAGCCTGGTGGGTCTTTTGAAGCGAACCGGTCTATTTGTCGACAGGTCTGGTGAAAACAATATCATCAATAGTCGACTGAGAGCGTTGATTTTTGACACGCCTCGCTTTTACAACTTTCTGTTATCTGAACAGTGAACGAAACATCACGTTATAGAACCCCGATGCATGTGCATTATACGAGCTTGTTATACGCGAGCCAAATATTATGCAAAGTGCCTCGTGTTGGTAGTCAGTTAGCCGACTGAAAGGCAATACCGCGCCGTGGCTGCATTCATTATTTGCTATAATTTTACATCGATTCATACTCAAGCCCACAATATATAGGTTAACTATGCAGCGTGACACGTAAAAAAGGCACTCGTATCGTTATAGCGACGAACCATCCAGTAATCGAATCATTTTGCGACTATAGTGATTTAGAGATGAACTACGCCGATCTTCGACCATCTTGTAGTTTCGTACTTCCATTTTTATTTCTTTGAGTTTTTATATTTTCTTTTTGTTCGCCAAAGCGAATCTTTGAGAATTCTTAAAACATCGGGATGAAACTTTATTACATTACAGGCTGGTCGACTGATAACAAGCAGCCTGTCGATATAATTAAATATTCGGATTCGAAGCCGCCTTAAGAATGCATAAACATGAGCAATTGCATCGAACCCTTCGGGAACTTGTTTCAATCACATGATTGAACGAAAATCTATCATCCAGATAAAAAGCGCAGAAATAATAACGAGCGACTAAAGCTCGCGTGACTGCGTGTCGCAGCGGGACGTGTCTCGTGGTGTGTGGGATCTCGAAAATGGTAGCGACGGGATCTCATTTTCGGGAGGCCGCTTGTGATTACGCAATCCACCCTGGCGGTAATTTCTCTCCGGGTAGCCTCACGTCCGAGCGATGTAAAGTAATTGAAAAGTGATTGATACCAAAGCAGTCCTGCCAATACTGAAAGGGCGAAGATTTTTGTTGATCTGTAGTTATACGTGGGAACAATTTTACAAATTCTCCGGCATCGTTGACTCGACATCGCGCAAACTAGTCACGTTTCGGCTTTACGCTCAGGAGTAGCCCGTAGCATCCACAAATAATTAGTCCCGTCGAACGAGCCATTAAAAAACTCTCGGAAACACTTTTCGCCGAATAAGACTTTCTGTGGCTAGAGGAACCTTTGCGACGTACTTGGACGGCGTAATTATCAAGCGTGAATTTCAAATCATTCATCCCCCGTGGGGTCAACTGTGCAGTTACACCCTGGTGGAACGGTTTTCTTTTTCGTGAATTCCTGAATCCGTAAAATGTTTAATGCATTTTTTGTTATGTTCAGACCAAACACGCCTTGGGATAAAATGGTCGAAAATGTAGTAGCGTTGCAGCGGTCTTAACTATAGTGACATTTACCAGATGAGGCAATACTGTTCTTACGACCGCAATTTAGAATCAGCAGCATTATACAGACGTTAGAGCTACTCCTTGAAACTGCAAAACATCGTTACTCCGGGTGTGTCCTGGTTCGTTCTGTTGGCGGTACAGGGTATTACTTATTTACCGGTGGAACACCAACCTCGAACTCGTTCGTTCAAAGCTATCTTCTTGGCAACGAGAGCTTCCCAAGTCTGATTTTGCGCTCGATGCGAATAAATCTCTCAGCTAAGCACAATCGCAGAAACGTAAAACACCAGTGTCAAATAAATTTTATATATAATAAATTTTTCAACTATTGAAATTCATTATTTATCGCTAAAGTTATCCGAAGGATGCATTTATTCCTGGGAAAAATTCTCACTTGCAAAGTTTGCGATTTATTCAGCTTTCAGACATGTTTATGATTTTCGCGGAATCGTCGTGGAATAAGGAACAATGAGGCTGCTCAGCGAGTTAATAAAATTACCGGCGTTATTGGAATGTCTAGTGCGTTTGAAAAAAGAAGTGACAAACACTTGTGACAGAGCAATTAAAAGTTGCAACAAACGGAGAGCAGTTTGTGACAAGAACCGGAATGCGATACAAATTGCGTTAAATGAACCAGGCAGTGTTACTCAAGCATCGATGACTACGAAAACGATAGGTCTTGTTATTACGAGAAACAGAGCATGCAGACACACCTCAATTCAAGACGTCACGTGTGATATTTGATCTTGAAATTAATTTTTATTGTGAGTATATTCATCTTTACATTTTTATTTTGTCTGTCAATTTTGTCTCAAAATTTAATACTCAAAACAAAAATTAATAAAAAATTCAATTTTTAAGTGTTTATCATTTTTATCATTCTTCTCTTATTAAAAAAGATCATACGTAATTTTATAATGAAAAGTTATAAATTAATTATAATTTTAGTTGTGACATTTTAATTAAAATTGCAGTACGATTCAGTTGTTCTGAATTAAATATTTGTATTGCAGGCATGGTCAGTTATAAAACTTCTTTTCTCAGGATGAAATGTAATGCATACAATTGAATATGTGACAGCAGAGGTCTCACACTTGGAACTACTAATATCGCAATGAATATATACCGTTGTTCGCTTGAGGCATGCTCCCAACGAGTTCTGCTCATCGACCGAATGTCTCGTGATATTTTCATCCTTTTTCCTTATCTCGTCAAATCGAATCGCATTAGTGCCGGTTACGATGACTGTATCTCCAATCGCAGGTTGTGCTTTTGTCGAAGAATTGATTTCAGCGGTGAAAGGTACAAGAGGAAGCCTACCAAAAGCATGTTGTTCGTTTTGCAAAACTTTCCATCTGAGGATGAAGTCGATGAATTCCCTGTACGGCTACAACGATTTCGATGGCTTCTTTATAGGTAAACTTTGTCGTATCGGTTCTCGCTTGCTTGACCTTAGTCGAACTTTGCATTTTGTTAGCGCAAATCCAACATCAAAAAAAAAAAAAGCCATTCCAGTGAGATTGTGCAACGGTTATTAACGATTAAGTAGTGCCGCGGTAAATTTGTCTAACGTTTTTCGCAAAAATTGCCGCATGACTAATTAATTCTGGGTCTTGAGGATGGATGGTAGTGGCCAAATCAAAGGGGTGGGGATAATTCATGAGTTTCGCAGACACATTTCGGATGTGTCTGCGGATTGTCAAAGGCCCAGCTCGTTACATATGCTAAGGTAATCAAGTTAAGGAGTATAACAGACGATCAAGGAAACTACAATTTAATGCTAAAGAACCCACCGGAGCTTGCTCATGAATTGTAATCCTCCGTTTGAAATGCACTCAAACTCCAATGCTAAGTTCTTTAATTGATACTCGAATCCTATCATCTGCATATTGTATAGGTCCTCTAATGGTATAACACACTGCTCACTTAACGTTTATGTACACGAATTTAATTGTTTTGGTTCAAACGAAATGGGCGAATTAAACTTTGATATCAAAACGAAATAGAGTAATCGTTTTTTCTTGTAAGTTTGTTACATTGAATGAAAAAATAACAAGATTGGTGGAAAAAAAGCTGGCGAAATGCACTGCGTGATGAAAATGTTTAATCCCGCAAAATCAAAGTAACTCTGTGTTGAATCATAAATTTATCAATTGTACAGAGCTGTTAGGAGATGTAATACATTTTACAGGGGATCGATTATTTTTATATATTTTGTTCGTTGCACATTCTTACAGTTCGTAAAGAAGTCTCGGCGGAGGTGAAATGGAAAAAAAACAACTGCAGTGGCTGCAGATGCGCGTCGAATAAAATGACAGGCGCTACCGTATCCGTTTATTCTTCCGGGAATCGTCGTCGCGAGATTGGTTCACTCGCGCAACTTCGATATCTGCTTTGATCAGATACGGCATAAAGTCGACAAGAGGAGCGAGAGAGCAAGCGATTCCTTCTAAGGTCGCGAGCGCGTGCCAAAAACGGCGGAGCCACGGCCACCTGGACTTTCGGAGTGGCAAGTCGAGATGCGACAAGCCGCTCGCAGTCACAGGGGACCGGATAACTTCATAATATTCGAGGCGGTTTTTCAAGCGCTCGTCCTAAACAGGCAGAACCAAGGCTACCTCTAAATGGTCAATGGTACCTTTCCGCCTGACAAGACGACGCCCGGACCTCTTAGACCCGAACTCGAGGCCAGACATCTTTGAGTTCTCCGAGCTCAAAGTCAACTGCGCCGTTATTTGAGAAGACGCTTCTTTCGGAAACCAGATCCGAGACAATATCACCAAGGTATTTTTACACTGCGAGACCGTCTCTTACATTTTATTGCATCAGTTTTTTTTGCCCTCTTACCGATTTGGTTTGCTGTTTTAGGCAACGAGACATTTTACTTTATTACGTTCTCATTCGTATCGACAACAGTTTTCATGATCGGTACTTTCGTTTTAAGAGGCAGTGTCATCGATATCGGTTGGATCATCACAAACATAATTGTAAAATTTTGTATGTCGAAAATATTTTACTAATTTCATGTTGTCATTTTATTCATCTTCAAAATTGAATTTAAAAAGTTGGATGCAAATATCTAATTAGAGTCTTGGATCGTGACATATTTTGGATTTCAACTCCTTTTAATATGCATTTAGTAAATAAAAAAATGTGATTTTTTTCATTTGAATGTAATTACTGGTGAGATGTAATCCGTACGCTGCTGCCAGCTTTCAACAGGCTGAGAAAGTTGGACGCCATGCTCTACTGATAAACGGACAGACATGTATGTTAGTTAAATAAAATTCAAAATGATGTTACTTTTTTATTCAGGTAAAATTAAATTCGAAAGCTCAAATAATCATTACATCTATATAATTGTAATTGTATAATTATAATAATAAATGTAAAAATGTAATTAAAAGTCAATTTGTGAATTTCAACACTGTTGCATTTTCCCCATCTGTCACAATTATCTCAGTTGTCTCTAATCAAAATGTCAAAAACAAAAATTTTATCAAAGTAGAAAAGATGAAGATATATTCATAGGATAAATTCGTCGTTAATATTGTGTTTATGTTTATCTTTGGTGGGTATATAAATATATTTATCATCAATTTTTAGTACCATCAGAATAATAAAAATTATCAACCTATGATCCTTAAAATATTAGGATTGAAAGATCCAGTTTTGAGGATAAACAAAATTCGTGTTGGTAAGTTATCTGTAGCTTTGAGGGTAGCTTCTACAGCTAACAAAAGACCAGCCGCCGGTAAATTGCATCTGCAATATAAACTCCCAATTCACCATCGTTCGTTCATTACAACATCACTGCTGAAAGAGAGGGTGCCTCGCGAACCAACCGCATTAATTCAAATTCATTCTCCTTCATTAGGCATTCCCCTTGAATAAGAAGTAAACAAAAAATCATGTGAATATAATGTGGAAGAACGATTGGACTGATTGAACGGTGAATTGTGGCAGAAATTTGAAAGTTTAAATTGACGAGGGTACAGCGACCGTCCTTTCCGATAACGTACGACTGAAGGAACAACAAAAGAAGGACGTTTCCGTTATTCAAATTTTATATTCGATTATGTAAATTAATGTGCGACACATAAAAGTGTCTAGGCGAGACGTTTCTGCGATTTTATGTCATCTGCGAGCGAATTTTATGTTTCTTCGGAAACAAAAGTCTGTCGGTGATATTCCTTCTTCCCGCGGTGACAATCCCCCTAGTTCCACCACGGTACATAACTTTGACCGCGATACGACGTATATCAGTAGTCTTCTCGCTGAATTGTGCATATGCAACGGCAACTCTGTAAAATATTCGTTTTACGATTTGCATCGACACGGGCGTCTGCTAATCTACAAAACGCAATAGAGCTTGTCATCCAACTTATTCCATTATGACTTTTGAATGGGATGTTTGTGGAAATACTTCAAAAGAATGTTCACCAATCACACTCGTAAGACCCTGAAAAGTTTGCATTGTAAACAAATCGGCGACATAAAAATCTGAACTGCACTTGCATGTCTATTATTGGGTTGCGATTACGAAACAAAATTTTGAATAATGTGTTTCATCTTTTGAGTAGTTTCTCGGTCCATCGATCAACTGTTTATTCCAAGTTGCAATCTATCTGGCTAACTGGATATACACATTGTCATCCAATGCGTGTAAAAAAAACAAGAGAAAATGAATATAAAAGTGGAATAGGATAAAAGTGATGAGAGTTATAACGCGTATGCATGTTTATAGAGAACCGTAAAGTGGCCACAGCGCCATGCAAATAGCTTGGTAACAGCTTCGTCATCGTCGCGTTGGTAACTCTGTACTGTACAAACCTTATAACAGTGGCTTAACTCGATTCCATACATATTTTAACACTGGCAAAATCGTAAGAAAATTGCCTGATATGCATAAATGACTTTGCAAACTTAGTTAAATCCATGCGGTGTTAAACTGAAGCTATCACAATTTGCTGAATATAAATCTGAATATAAACCTTGCACTCAATTGACAAGCGTCGAATGGTGCAGCGTTAATTCGTATTTTTGGTTTCTAAAAATAAACGTTAAGTATTAATTTAACAACAAAAGTTTTTATTACAACAAAGATAATTAATATATATGGACAATATATGACAAACTGAAAATATATTATATAAGATCAATCTATTGGTAATGTATAGACAAAATATATGATCATTTTTACAAGACTTAATTCTAAAACGTTTATGTAATTTTCATTTTGACCCGGAACGAGTGCAGGAAGTGGCGCACAGGTTACGTAGTGACTACTTTAATTATCTATCGCGCAATTATTCATTTATGCTTATTCGCTTTGATACATTACGGATCTTGAATTATTACCGGCTTACCGGACTTTTAATTCTAACGTATTACCATACTTATCATAGTAGACGACCCTTCTCACAACAAACATTTTTCTCCCGTCCAATCAAATCTCGTAACACTCTGCTTTATAAATGTATTCAATCATTTTACTGGTTTCATGGTTTATGAAAACGAATAATTTAAGCATAAGTTTTGCAAGCTCGACG
The DNA here is from genome assembly GCA_030522925.1 of Trissolcus japonicus. NCBI lineage: Eukaryota > Metazoa > Arthropoda > Insecta > Hymenoptera > Scelionidae > Trissolcus > Trissolcus japonicus. The sequence goes on from JAPYZS010000012.1 coordinate 348,038, forward strand.
GAAATACGAGTACTTTATACACCGAAAATTCTCTTCTTAAAAATTGAAACAATATTTGGCTAAGCTGGAGCGCAGCTTTTTGTCTCGTTTTGCATGGTAAAGATGCAAACACGCGCTTGTTTATAGCGTTGCTTACCTCGCAAAACGGAAGTTTCCTTCGAGAAACAAGGCTGGTGAGGAGGCATATTTAGTACATAAATCAAAATGTAGGAGGACCTAGCCGGGAGCCAGAAGTTTATATGCTAATAGAAGGCACAACACACTGTGTGCGTACCGCCATCTTGACCAAAACATGATAGCATCTTTATCTCGATCTGCTCGCTTTCCAGATTTTCCAGAAATATTTCCTGATTTTAATATCCCAATTATGTGTTCTTCCTAAATTAAAATGTCGAAAGATACTTAAGTCAGTAGAAAAATGTTTCACAATATTCTTCATTCTTTTTTTTTTCTCTTTACAAAAAATGTGTTGCCAAGCAATAATTTAGAGCACTTTTAAATACATAACCAAACAGATTCAGAACTCATAATGACAGTCTTTTGGACGTTGTTCAAATGTTTCGTTAGTATTCGAAAAGTTCGCGCAGAATCAGAGAATTGCAATCACATTCACATATTGTCATTAATGCAAATTTTATTCTTCCTTTTATTCTTCCTTCTTGCACTTTTTGGGACACTCATATAAATCTCAATCTATACTTAAAAAAATCTTTTAGCTCAAATATTATACTTTATCTAAATGGCGAAGACTAAAAGACGTCATCGCAAATATAGATAGGTAACGACAAACATTTAATTAAAATAATGCGAGGTGGTTTAAAGGGTTGCTCTCTTGTTATTCCAAGTACGTTGAAGCCAAGACACCCGTAAACGTAACTGTCGTTGGTTGCCTGGTGTTTCGTAATGTGAGCATCTTTGTGAGGCGTAATACGAGACCCATTTTCTTATCACACCAAAACGTGTCATCTGCTCTTAAAGTCCTCAAGCTCATCTCATAGTTTTATATCCTTCATGATTTTTGACCTTATAATTTTTCATTGTACCCAACTATCATGTTGCTATTTGAAAAAAAGCAATTTTATCGCGCATTACCGTATCTTTGTAATTTGAACGCTTGAGATGTACAAGATTCCAGATTAAAATTTAATTTCCAAATCCGTACAAAGTATAAATTTCTAAATGATCTTGGTTCTCTTCTAAAGTTGTCTGCTACTTGCTCTCTCTTGCTCTGGTATTCCTCAGCTTCTATCAATCTCAAGCACGCTTCCTCTCGCTCGGACATTTACATGGCAATAGCTGGTATAGCACCGCACGGCGCAGTTGGAGTACCCCGAGGCCAGAATTGAAACCACCTCATTACCACGAAGGGCGGCTGCCGTTGGAGAATCCGTTTTGCGAATATTGGAGGTAATGTCGCGAGTGGTTTTATACAATACCCATACCAGAAACTTTACTGCTGCCTCGGGCCACAGTTTCACGCGCAACCAAGGTTGCTACAAAAAACGAAAATACGTAAACTAACACGCAGCTGGGAAATTTTTGATTGGAGAGTTGAATGAACCAATGGATCCTTCGTTCCAATAATTACTAGAAAGAGAAAAACATTTTTATTTATTTAAAATAATTATAACAAAGAATATTTAAAAACCATATTAGAAAATTTCAATCAAAATATTTCAGACAATCAGTGCATTTTTATTGTGATGTGTACGGATCACACTGAGTTAAGAAAAAAAGGTATTCTTAAAATCAAAACAATAATTTTCCTGAGTTGGATCCATCGTGGAAAGTACATCCGTAGAAAAGAGCAATTTTTCTTTTGGCGGAAGTATAAAGAGAGGATTGAGAGTCTTAACTCTTTTCTCATATTTGAGATTGAAATAAGAAAAACTTTTTCGCAAGGACCATTTATTTCTTGATTTCCGACGAAAAGTGTCGAATGTTCATGATAAATAAAGTGAAAAAAAATGAATCCTCGTGACGGAAAAGGTCGTGCAAACATAAAGTGAATTGTGAATCTTTAAAAATATACGGTAACGTTGTGCCATAAGTAATAATTTAAACTAGCGTTGTTTCCGTAACTAGTTTTGGGTAACAAACAAGGGGGCGTTATAATCGCTCGTTGTAAAGCGATTCACAATAAACCGTTGGATGAGTTTATTGCGCTTATTGGCTCGAAGAGACCAGAAGTACGAGCGTAAAGCATTACGATGTCGTTTGCGGTCGTTGGTTGTTCTGAAATTGACGTCAATATGGAATTGCAGTTTAGACTACAGTTGCTCTCGATGTCCCATTAAGTTTATTCTTTTTGTCGTGTCGATTCACATGATCTGACGTGTACTGAAATATCTCAAAAATATCATTTTTCCATCATGGATTTGTTTTGAAATAATCTAGAACTGAGAAAAACTGTTAGAAATTTATACTTCACTTTATAAAGATGGTATCGAAAAACTTAGACCTATCAGCAAATGGGCCTCCGAGTTCAGAATGGCAGCTGAATTATCTTTGAGTAGTTTAATGGTTTTCATATCTGTAATCGAAGTAAAAGTTTCGCACATAGATATAACACTGGTTCTTCATTTGAAACGACAGAAAAACTTTGTTTGTTCTAACCGAGGCGCTCGCGTTGAAAGAACAACTTTATTCGCAGTAGCTTTGCCAGGCACTGCAACTCGCGATCAAGTTTTAATCTCTGATCGACGATTCGACCGAACGATTTAATAGATTGAACGTTTTCTTGTAATTGAATTTCCATTATCGCAAACTTCTATGTAATTTTATGCGAACGTTCATCAACGGACACATCAACGCAAGAAGTCTTCGGACAACTTCCGACTCACTATCACTACTGAAATTGGCCGAAACTATTACTTATTGAAAGTTTGAACTTGTCAAATCATGATTTGTTTTCAAGTACTGAAACATTTTATCATCACAATTTTATAATCCTTGATTACTCCATAAATTATTGCTGGGACATTTGGAGAACATTTTCTGGGATTGAGAAGCTCCCGCTTATGAGATATGGGTCAGAGATGTGAGGTACAACCCTTCTTCGTTTTAATGGAATTAGTATTTAATAGCCGTGTAGGGCAAAGTAACAAAAAGTGTCGTAAAAATTAAAAGGATAAGCCGTTCGTTGAATGTTTCCCGCACAGATGTAATTTGAGTCTGCGACAAAGTGCTTTCGCAACCCAATCATGTGTGTTTTAATTAAATTTTTCAGACATAATAATTCCGTCATCGTACGTAGAACGCATAATATTGCCATTAATCAACATGTCGATTTAAATCAACACATTCATTTCCACTTGAATCATCAAATCGTTGCGGTTGTATATATACTAATGAGGGAATTAGAATTACGGTGTCCGGAACGGATGCTTCGCACATACGCCGGATAGCTTCTCAAGTCCGTCAACCACGGACGCATTGTATTACCCTTCTCGAAACAACGGTGTTCGCACCCCATTGCCTCCGACACGGACGTCTCAATTAAATGTATACGAGCCAAGTGGGGTCGATAGAGAGCGTTCAGTCATAAATATGAATTATCCGCGGTAAACGCTCCCTCGAGAAAAAGCGCGCACAAGTCTTTCGCTTACGCATGGCGCCAAAAGTGCACGACTTCAATCACGCGAGATTCTAGAAAAAAAAGGTGACAGTTTTGACGAAAACACGCCAGCATATTTTTTGTCTGATGAAAAATTATATAATCACCATTTGACGGCTAATTATTGGACTTACGGTATCGGTTATTGCTGTACAATACGATCGGATGGTCGAACAAAAAAAAATTTATGACGGTATTCAAGCTGAGCAGCAATAAAAAGAATAATAGAAAAGCGATAATAAAATCTATACCAACGAGCAAATTCTTAAGAAGTGTCATTTAATCTCGCTAATAGAAAAGTAATGTCGTTTTCTCTGAAAGGTCCGTGTGCGCAAACTATCGCGTATTATTCGATGACTGCGAAGGGTGCTTATGAAAAATTGCGTTGCATTTCAGCAGATTGGTATTGATAACGATGAGGGGCCGTGATAACTCGAATACAGAGTAGTCGAAACAGAACACAATCGGTGCATTCAATATTTCGTGATAATTTCACTTTCGCGTGTGGAATACTGTTCGTATATTCACTATAATACTGCAGCAATCACAACAAAAAGTTTTAATTTTTCTTTCACATTACTAAATGAAATGAAATATTTTGTATGACTATTTTGAATGAAATTTAATTGAAATGAATCACAAGACTATCTACTATTAAAATCAAGATTTGAATTTTGAAACTTCTGAAATGAATAATCCTTGCATAAATAATTTGAAGATTTTATTTTCAACGAAATTATGAAATTAGTCATGGAATATAACATTAGAAACGAAGTATTAACGGAACAGAAGTGCCGACAAATTGGTACAGTTCTGGCGCTGCATAACAGCATTTACGTATGTGTCTTTATAAGTTTGAAGGGCTGGGGTTGCAAGTATTGTGGAGAACACGCGAGCAGAATAGTTTGTGGCTCGAGCATCTACTACGACATCGGTACTTCCTTCCTGAGGGACTAGCCAGGCCCCGAGGGTAAAGAACAGCTCAACGATTCAGAGGAGTGTGACTACACGAGAGACCCAGGAAGCGTGTACTTTGCTAACGATGACAAACGGCCCGCTCTAAGACGCCATATTTATGCTAATCTAGCCGGGTAGACTAGTTTCCCTCGCTCAAGAGACAGTGCGCGAATACGCGGAACGTGCACGAGCTCTGCATCCTTCTGCGACAGAGGATTCGCCGAATTCGCGATTGGATGACTTCCGCTTTTCCCGGCCGCCGCCGCACCCCGCCACCCTTACCTTTCTCTCGTTTCTCTAACTACCGGAGACTTCCTTTACCCAGTATACCTCTACAATACCCCGAAACCTCATGGCTCGCCAAAGGCAGGATGTCAGTTTCAGCGGTTCTTTCTTCTTCTGCGAATACGTTTCGTTCTCGCGGCCGTTTCAATTTTTTGTACGCTCCTAATTTGCATGGCATTTAAAAAAACTCGCCGACTCGAAAACGATGGGAAGCACAAACTTGAACTTATTCCTTTAACTTGACAGAAATCTGTATTTTTAATTTGTGAAAATGAACTTCTGCAATGGCACTGTGGCAATAAAAAAAGATAAAATAAATAGCCAACTCGAAAAGTTGACGTGGAGACGACGCATAAATCTCTCTAAACGTATATCCAAAGTATGTTTTGGCATTTCGCGAGAACGCGCATCTGCCGTAGATTGGGGCTCTTAGAAATATTTTGTGTACTCAAATTTGAAAAAAAAAAAAAACGATTCATCGCCTCTTTCTTCATTCAGAGCACCAGCAACGTGGCAGGATATTTTGCTTCTCGCTTTGGCAGAATATGGATCGGCCGTGACAATATTGCCGTTGAACTCACCCCACGTCTAGTATCATGATATACGCGGCCACATTTCATATATTCCATTGTTTCCAAGTTTTCGAATCCATTTGTAAGATTAAATTTGTAATGCGACCCGTCCTACCCCTGTCTCGTTCGCCGCGCGCAGAAGAGTCAACGCATATGGCCGAACGGCCAATTTCCTCGCGAACTGAATATCGTTGGCCAATTTCGCGACATTTTTCGTCAAAACTGTTGCAAATCGTATTTACCACGTTCATTTGTAGAATTAACTCACTGTTTCGTGCGGTATCAGTTACAATTTTTTCAAATCACATTCAAAAACGTTTTGCATTCAAGAGGCCTATACATTGTCCACGATTTTAAATTGAAACTTTTTTGCAGTAACTTCAACCCTCGTTGTATAGATGAAAGTGCATCTATCAAAATTGTGGTACCTCTTTTAGCCAGGGAGATGCAGCTTTTTTTGTTGTACCCTAGAAAATAACAAACGATGCATCCGTCGTAGATGCATACGCTGCACGTTGACTACTCGGAAATGTGTAACGTATGGCATACATTTTTGCTCATTCTCGGATTGGATGGCTCGGTGACACTTTGGCATATGTGATTGTCAGCACATTCAATTCTGGGATGAGTATTTCATAGTTTGCGTTCGGAACAGAAAGTGCTCGCGAAACTTTGCTGCACATTAGTTTGCAAATTCGTTTTGGGCTAATGAAAGAAACTTTTGGTGGCGGCGTCATAGCGATGCGTAATTAAACTCCTTTGAAAACTGCATAAATTTTGCATACGTGCACCGAATGGTTTCTGGTCTAGTGGTCGAACATTGTTGATAACGATTCGCTGCGGGTGAATTCAATATCGCATTTGACCTCCCACATTTTGTGCATTGTCCCGTGCATTGTGCCAAAAGTTTTCGCACAGATTACCATATGAATTACAACGACGTGAAATATGAGGTGACAAAAATGAACAGTCCTGGCTCAAGGAATCGTAGAAACAGATCACGCGCACAAGCACGCAAAATTTTTCATTGGGCAAATTTGTTTTGATATCTTGATCCAAATGAATTGAGATGAGCTAACCCCTGATCTTGAACACGCTTTAAAATGTTGCTCTCCTTTAGGTATTGTTGGAGCGCGATACCAAGCGCTCAGCATATCGGTTTGATGGTGCACAGCACGCGTCTGTGCTTTCTAATCGAGCAATCGCAACTGCAATAAATTCACATTAAACTATCTGCTCAAAGCGTTCCCGAGATTTTAAGTCACGCGTTCGTGTTGTCATTTTAATTTTCGTTCGAAATCATGATTAGAATTAAAATAATTATGATGGGGCAAAGAGAAATAAACTTTCTGGATTACAATTTTTTTTCTACTTTATATTTTTGAAAGTCAACAAAATTTTATTTTTTTTTTCAAATTATTATTAGTTTACATTTGATTACAATCATAATACATTATTAAATTTGAACACAAAACAGGAGAATAGCCAATGTAAACGAATTAGATGGGAAAATTATATGCGTGCAAAACGAGGATGTGACGCTTTAGAGAAACGCAAGCTAATCCGGATTACTAGGGGCGATAACTAGTTTCACATAAGCATATCCATACAGTAGTTACGCGTACGAGAAAATTCACTGCTCGCGTTCCGTGGTACAATGAAACGGCGTAAGGCTGAAGCATTAATTTCTAGTAATTATCAGAATCGTTATTCATCCGGCGAGGGTCCTGGGTCGCGACCAGGGTTGGTCTTTACGCGTTAACATGGTTGTTATATCATGTTTAAATGTTTTACCCTAGCCAGAAATGTCAGAAAATAAAACATGACCCAGTAATGAATTACTAGATTGAAATGAACATGTTTGTTTTTAAAATAATATAATTGCAATAATGATTATATCTTTGCAAATAATTTCAACAGAAAAACAAATTTTTTTCTTAAATGATACGAAATCCTGTTGTTCTTTTCAAAAAACGAAATGATGTAGAATCCAGAAGTTTAATCTAGAAACAAAGAATACCGTCTCAGTTACATTATAAAAACAATGAAACGAAGTTCTTTCTTCTGTTCCCTACTTGGGTGCTTTCTCCGTTGGGTTATCGTGATTCGCAGGTCAAATGCAATTAATCTCCGACAACTGTGTTCAAGAAGAATACAAAGTGCCATCCGCGCATAACGAATCGCAGTGAAAATTGATAAAATATTATTTAATCCCTCCTTTCCCTACTCAAAAAGATAGTATTACTAATTTATTTAAATGGACTTATCTTTCGAAACCTCCGATAGAAATGTAAATTGGTTACCCACTGATTCAAGGGGGTAATGGCATGGGCAAGATAAAGTTATTTTATTGCATTGCGGTTGAACATATTCTAACCTAATCAAAACCTTTCACAATTTTTGCAAATCAAGAAACACGGCAGTGTCTCTAGCTAACTAAGAAGAAAAATGACAGAGGAATTGCAGTGTCTCCTAAACAGCTGACAACAAATACCACTTTTTGACATGAAAAAAAAAAATGAATCCTCATCAATAGCTCAATTTTTATGAGACTAAAATATCCGCAACGCCAAACTGATGAAAATAACAAAAAAAATTTCTGAAAGAGACCGATTTTTGACCAAGTTATTAACAGCTGAAAATCGCAAAATTTTATGAAAAAATGTTACATTCAATTGCGGTTTCAGCAGGCCGATGACGTCATCATCGAAAAATGATTGTTTTCATATTTTTTGCGTTCTTACTTGTTTCCGTAATTTTAAACATTTTTGGGGGGTCTAAAAGGGATTTTGGAGGTGTTTAGCGTCGAAATGTTTAAGAGTATTTTGGACAGTTTTTCAATTTCTGGCATTTCTAGCCATAATATCGTAATACTGAGAATATTTTGGTTTAAAACGGGATTTTAGAAGTGTTTAGCATCGTTTGAGCATAATTGGGGGTATTTTTATGATTACAATTTCTGGCATTTCTAGGCGAAATATCCTAATTTAAGCGCCGTTTAAGCATATTTTGGGCTATTTCTGACGATTTTGTCAATTTCTGCGATTGTCGGGATGTTTAGCGTCGTTTAAGCGTGTTTGGGGATATTTTTTGACTATTTTGTCAATTT